>JARFXV010001187.1:227500-332769 GCA_031761425.1 Cosmopolites sordidus | reverse complement strand
AAAAAACCGGATTATCACTCTTAGTTACCATTATGCCTCATTTTATAATTATTTGATAATTTAAATACCGAAAATCTGGAGGGTGTCCCGAGTTATAGTCATCTTAAAACCAGACAAAGAACCGAACAACTCTAAGAGCTACAGTCCTATTTCATTACTATGCCATCTCTATCAAATTTTTGAGAGGCTAATTCTCCACAGACTCTCGGATGCAATGAACTCTCTCCTGATCCTACAATAAGCCGGGTTTACTAAGTAAATGCTGTACTTCGAAGCTACTGAAACAGATAGAGAATGGATTCGAGGAAAAATGTATTACTAGAGCCATCTTTATAGACATATCAGCGGCCTACCACACAGTCAATCATCGACTGCTATTACGGAAAGTGTATGCACTTAGCAAAGACTATAGCCTGACACAAATGATTGGAAACCTCCTTCAAAATTGAAGATTGAAGAACACAAGGTAGCGTGCTGGCTCCATTCATTTTCAACATTTACATCAATGGTCAGCCACTCCTAGAAGGTACTCAAAGTTGAGACCATGGAATAGAAAATATCAGAAGCCCTTGACGAACTTGCTACCTACTATATGGAGAATCAACTCAAACCTAACTTTTCAAAGACCCAAACATGCGCCTTCCATCTGATAAACAGACAGGCAACGAGGACATTACGGATAGCCTGGGAAGGTATGCCTTTGGAGCATCGCGCAACCCCAAAATGCCTGGGTATCAATCTAGATAAAAATTTTACGCACAGGGAACACTGCATGAACACCAAGCATAAAGTAGCTGCTAGAAACAACATCGTACGTACGTAAACGAATCCTGTCGTATTATTACGGCCTCTCTGAGGCCAACACCGAATGATATACTATACTGCCTTGCTGACATTGTCTCCCCCCCCCCCCCCCCCCCAACATCAGACACAAAGTGGTCGCCAGGAGTAAATAAACTAAATCGTCCACGTCTATGAGCCATCCCCTATCCGGATATCAACCCGCCCGTTGCCGACTCACATCGAGAAAGAATTTTCTGCACACAACAGAGAATCTTACCAACACACCACAACAAAGTACATTAGAAACGTGGCAACATAGATTGGTTTATAAAAAGGGAGGAACTTGCCCCAGGGCACACAGAGGGATGGGTGATATAGTAATCCTTGAATAATGAAGTCCAAAAGTAATATGAACAGTTGGGAGTTTTGAGACAAATCGATGCTGTGCGATTATGGACATGAGCAGGCTACTGTAATCTCATGCAATGCGAGGTATGCCCAAACACTTGCACTGTCGAGGAGCTCATGAACGCTAACCCAAACGCGCTAGACGTGGCCAGCTTTTGGTCTAAAACTTGTTAGTACTTATGTTCTGTATTGCTTTGTGTGTTATGTCTTATACAATTATACGAAACTTGTGCTTGTTCATATGGTTTCGATGCTTCTGACACGATTAAATAAAAGATTAAGATAGATTTTAAAGTGATGATACTACTCTTATTGGACAACCCTTTACAATATTAGTAGAATACCATATACAAAATTTTTCTCATTTTTTACAACCTCTTTCCTTCTTCATTGGTTTTCTCGATACCAAATATTTAGTGTCCTGGTTCTAATTAGATCAACACATTATATGCATCTTATTCAGGTATACAATCATTTTATATCTTTTTTATTAACATTTCTTTTATTACTAATTTATTTAACAAACGAGATTTTCACACCTACGCTTTCATTCTGAATTATACACGTACATGTTCCAAACAGAAACTACGTAATTGCGTTAAACTGAAATCTCTTCCCCATATCTCACGTTGCATCGCAACATTTACACAATATGCTAGAAGATATTTCTCCTTTGGTTTCTTGAGGATAGAGAAGTTTATTTGAGTTGCCTGATTTTACTTATTATTTATTGCAACTTATACTTATACTCTAGCAATACAACTTTTAGTTCTACTGATTTAATAAGCATCAACAAATTGTCCACGAGTTCAGATGAATGGTTCAGATTTCTTCCGCATACATGTGCATAAAAAGTGAAACTATTGAATAAAAAGCAGATAATTCGAAATCTTTAATCTGTATAAGTTTTTGTTGTGAAAAAGTTGTTTAAAAAAGGCTGTCAATTAATTTGGTCATATAATTAAAAAAAATGTATATGTAATAGGCATATGCTATAGATATTTTCAAACTGTTATAGCGGAAAAGCAGCAAGTGGACGCGTGACGAATATATTAAAAATATTCAAAAAACAAGGGAAATTTTTTCCATGCACGAATAATTGCTCAATTTTTCAGCCGACCTTAAACATCAGCAAACGTTTCGATACAGTCTTTCGAAACCTTTAGAACGTTCAGCTAAGTCCAACTGATAAGGGCTTAATGTCAGAAACTGGCCTCACGAGATGCTTGCTGAAGTTTGGCAGGGGCTGAAGAAATGAGCAATTATTACTTGGAGCACGGAAAAAAATTTCCTGATTTTTTGAATATTTTTAATGAATTCTCCACGGGGCTACTTGCAAGTTTTCATGCATACCTGCTACCTAAAAGGGGCCTGGGCAGGTCATGGATGGTTTCGCGAAGTCTGACTGTTGCGAACGTTCCCCACAAGATGATGTGACCTGAATGAATATACGGTCGTACTTTTGCTCATTTCTTCAGCTGCTTTTGGAACGTTCAGCTCGAGCCCGACTGATGACGGCTTAAGGGCAGAAACTGAACTCGGGCTGGCTGGCACGCTTGTTGGTATTTGGAGGCGACTGAAAAAATGAGCAATTATTACGTAAAGCACGGAAAAAAATCTTCCTTGTTTTTTGAACACTGTTAGAGTTGTTAATTCATTTTGTTCTATTTTCTAGATATGCTACAGCTGAAATTGTTCAAATAAAGGTAAGATATGTTGACTAAGTATCTATATCAAGCATACATTCACATCAGTGATTTACTATGAAAAATTAAGACGTATGTATAAAAAATAGCCTGCTCAAACTATATCATAAGAAAAAATAAAAAATACGAAGCTGGTGCGCCAATTCATACATGGGACATGTATGCATAGTTTGTAGTTTGTATTCTAAAGGGAACATCTAGGGTTTAATTTGCTTGCAGGGTGTAAAAAGGACGTTAGTCAAATCTGATTCATGTAAGTAAGTTGGCCCTTAACTCTGTTCTGTGTAAAGTTTAATCTTTCCGTGTGGGTTTATTAGTCAGCCCATGTTCAGATTATAATAATGCCTGGCGTTGTTCTTAACAATATTAGCTCTAGATTTTTTAGGAAGAACTTATAATTTATAATAGTATATAGCTCTCGGAACAATTTTTGATACATAATCTGCTTACGTTTTGTGAAGGCAGTATATATATATATATATATATATATATATATATATATATATATATATATATATATATATATATACCTAACTCATTCCGGGTGTTGATCTGTTCGTTTTGTGTGATGAGTCAGGCGTTTAGCCAGTTCGAACACAAGGTGTATAAAAACCCAACGCCAAATCCCATCATTGCCCTTCTCAAATCCAAGCAATAGCGAACACCTCGATTTTCAGACCCTTCCAAATGATTACCAGATACACGAAGTGAGGAACCACCAAAAATTTCCACAGACCTCAAACAAAATGGATTTGCAGAAAATTGTATCAGGTAGGCCATTCACCGGCAGGAAACCCAAACACGAATAACAATAAAGGATCACGATTTAAATACACCGAAGGTCCTGCTAGCATATGTTAAAGGAATCACTCATAGGATAGGCAGACTATTAAGAAAACATAAGATCAGAACAGTCTACAAGCCGCACAAAACTGTGGCATATATCCTAAAAAACCGCAACGACAAAGTCAGATTGGAAAATCATGGGGTATATGGGGACTGTAACCGAACATACATAGAATAAAGAAACAAACGGATATCGGTCAGAATAAAGGAACATCAAAATAACTTAAAAACAAACAATCTACTTCTGCCGTGTTCCAGTACCATCTACAAATAGGACAAATCAATTTTGAAGAAGCCAAAGAAATAGCGAAAATTAAAAACTAGAATGTCCGAACAATGAGAGAATCCCCTGATATAGAAGAAAGGGAGGAGTTAAATACGCGAAACGTTCTAAAAGTTTGAAAATCGCTGAAGCGTAGCAGAGCGCCGCGAACAGCCTCGAACTACCCCGATACAACTCCGCAGTCGCCGGCCGTATATAAGAGCGAGCGCCACGACCTATGCACTAGTGTTGTCAAAATCCGGATCCATTTGATAGTCGCATTATACGTATTCGGAACCAAGAGCTATTCGTATTCATTATCCGGATACGTATCCATATATTAAATGTTACATAAATAGGCTAGACAACCGTAAAAATGAAGGGATACGAATAGATGCGTATTCAAATGTCCCATTGATTACTGTGGCGTTACGAATTCGGATTCGTTACATGCAGTATCTTACCATGCCATAAGCGTTCTATGGCCAGTGTGAAAAATAAAATACCTATATTCTCTGAATTATTGAAAAGTATATACATTCTATAATAATAACAAACATTTTTATTAAAAAAAAAATACAAAATATAGTTTAAAGATAAGAAATATAAGCTAAACATATCATTTGGTTAAATAGCAAAACAGTTGAATAAAATATTTTTAGATTATTACAATTAAATAAAAAATTAAATCTTTCTCTTTGGTTTGATATTTCGCTTAATAACAAAAAAAAATCCACTCTTTGGTTGTATAGTAAAACAATTTACAATTAAGTTACATAAGTAGAACAAATAACTAGAAAATATAAATATCAATAACCAAAACATTATAAACAGCTATTCAAAAATAACATCATATGCACATTTTTGGCGTCTATTTCGCCTGAGATTTGCTAATTGACCAGCTTTAGAAAATAGTCTTTCGCTTGGTACTGACCTGGCGGGTACACAAGCATACTTTTCATATAATTCCCATAATTCGGCCAACATAAATTTATGCCTTTTCCAAAACTCAGTTGGATTACTTGCGAGATCGCAATGGGGAAGTTCCAGATATTGTCGAAAGGAGAGGGTGGCAGTCGTTGCGGGTATAGTGTTTGGTTTAACAGCTTTCACCTTTTATTTAAAAGATGACCATAGTGACAATTTACTGCTTATGCGGAATTCTCTGATGGTCCAAAATTCTCAGAACTATATTCCTCGAAGTTGGTTTCGGTTATTGCATTCGAAATAGAAACTTTGGCAGCAATTTCATCCAATAACCACATTTGCGTATTGTTAACATTTTCTTCCAGACTAAATGCGGTTTTTTTAAAACGTGGGTCAAGAAATGTGCTGCTGGCCACAATTTTATTAGATTCCAATATGCTAAATGGTTTCCAAAAGTATGGATTGTAACCATATACCCATGCCTGTTTGTGGTGTCAAATTTCGTACATTAAGCTGCAGTCCTCTAATTATTGATACAACTGTGGACATTGTAACATATTTTTCCCCCGACAGTTCAGTTGTCATTAATTCTAGCGGTTTTAATAGTGGCACACATTTTGATATATTCAATTCCGAAGCGTCTATAAAATTTGGAGCTGATGGTAAATTTGCAATTGCGTTGGATAAAAGATTTTTTTATTAATAAAAGCCTTTCCAACATTATTAGGATTGAATTCCATCTTGTATCTACGTCTTGTTTGATTTTAAGAATAGGCTCTCCCATATTTTGTTGACATTTTTTCAATTTTCCTGTAGCTAAGGCACTGTGTTTGAAATAAGTCACTTTTGCATTTTGTTATTAAATTCACGCCTGTGCTTTGTAATTTGGCTTGAAGAAGTCGAAACTCCGCAAGTGGTCAATCGGGAAAGCATATCATCATTGATTGATGCATTTCTAGCAGCTGGTAATATTCCAAATTCATTTGCAAGTGTGTGAGAACATCCGATTTAATGGTATGACTTTGAGATGTATTCTGGTTTAATGTTTCCTGAGCGTTTTCCGAGGGATGTTCTTTCCTCAGATACTCGTTATACTGGATTGAATGTTTTCTTGAAATGTGTTGTTTTAAATTTCCTGTGCTGGTAAACTACCCTAATTTATTGTTACATATTTTACACACAGCAAAAAGTTTATCTGACGATTTTTCAAAAAATGACCAAACAATCAATTTTTGTGTAGGAGCTCTACTAAAATTATTAGATAAATTCAATTTTACTCCTTACATTAGTACACTACTGATGTAGACTTATAAAAATAATTAAACCGAACTGTTGCGAGTACCGACGAGACGATACAATGATATGATAGCAATAAAAAATGGTAGCACGCTACATAACCTAAAAGACAAAGATAAAACATCGTCGCAGGCATAGATCATAAATAAGAAAGAGAAGCATAGATTAAGCCCCCATTGTTGGGCGTTTTGCGTTCGGTTTCGGTGTCTTCATTTGCGGTTCCGAATCCGTATTCGAATTTAAAGATTGATTCGGGAATATACGGATCCTTTTAATATTCGGATTCACGGGCATTTTGGATACGTATTCTCCCATTACTACTATGCACGTTAGTTAGACTTTTCACTCGAAGCGAACAACACTTGAAAATGCCAAATGAAATCTTGGCGAAACGTTGTGACTCTTCACAGAACGAAGAAATAAATATATATATATATATATATATATATATATATATATATATATATATATATATATATATATATATATATATATATATATATATATATATATATATATATATATATATATATATATATATATATATATATATATATATATATATATATATATATATATATATATATATATATATATATATATATATATATATATATATATATATAAATATATATATATATATATATATATATATATATATATATATATATATATATATATATATATATATATATATATATATATATTATATATATATATATATATATATATATATATATATATATATATATATATATATATATATATATATATATATATATATATATATATATATATATATATATATATATATATATATATATATATATATATATATATATATATATATATATATATATATATATATATATATATATATATATATATATATATATATATATATGATGATATTGAAACAAAAAGCAGACAAGAAACTGTGCGAAAATATCGCCGCTATTGCTCGCAGTGTAGATGAAGATCCAAATTTATCAATTCGTTGCCGTTCGCAGGAATTTAGGCTTTGATATTCGACTATGTAGAACATTTTGAGTAAAGATCTAGGTCAGATACCTTACAAGATCCAGCTTGTCTAAGAACTTAAACCGTAAGACCATCGGTTGCGTGGAACATTCCGTGAATGGTCTCAAAATCAATTGTAACTTAATCTAGAATTTTACCGCAAAATTTTGGTCAGCGACAAAACTTATTTCTGGCTAAATAATTACGTTAACAAACAAAATTGCCGCATTTGGAGTAAAAATATCCCCGAAATGATCGAACAATTACCGCTGTATCCAGAAAAATGTATGGTGCGGATTGCACGCGGGTGACATCATTGCTCATGATCATGAGATTTAACGCCTTTAGATTATTTTCGTTTGGTTTATGTTAAATATTTGTACTAAGCTTATAAAGCAGCAAATTTTTACGCTTTGGAAGCGAACATAACTCGAACAATTGCGAACATAAAACTCCAATTGCTTGAAAAAGTCGTCGGAAATTGGATTGGCAGAATGGGCTTTGTCAGAAGTAGCCGCGGTGGACATTTGTCGGAAATTGTTTTCAAACGTTAATTCCACTGAATGTTATTTCACATAAAATTAATAGTTTCAAGGCATCTAATTTGGTTGTTGTTTTATTTGAAGTTAAATTTCGGACGCACTAAATAATATTACCCTATATAGTAGCTCCAAATAATATTAATTTCAAATATCCGCTATTACATATATCCACTAAGCATGTGTGTGAATTATAATTAAATAATTTTATATTTGTTATTTTTTGTGACTTTTATTTCTTTCTTTGCTATTTGGTACTACGTTAATTATATAATTATGTTAATGTTACAATAATTAATATTGTTATTTTTAATTGTGGATTAAAGTCACACAAAATAAATAAATATGTATTTCAAATTGATTTTGTTTTCTCTTTATGCACTCATCTCGCATATGACCGTTATCTGGTTGGACTGTTTCATCCGTAAACGTTTTCCATTGGCTGATATACATATACATTCCCCCTAATTTGATTTTACATAAAGCCATGGGCATTTGAATATTGTTGGAAATTCAACTTCAACAGTTTTATAACCAATACAAACGGATTTGCCTAGATTCGAAACCATTATACTTTTCAGAGCCAACATTAAAACTCACTTTCCTCTGTTTCCCTATATGGAAAATGGAGTAGTAACAATGGAGCACCTTTTGGAATCCCATAGTAGACAATACAAATTTTATCTTTTACGAATGTGTGTGTATAAATCTTTATGACTACGTATTTCTATGTAATACTATTAAATATAATTGTAATACGTTTAAATGATTTGATATATAACAGCAAATAAACAACTAACGTGTACATGTTATTTTTTTCCTGCAACATAGTCAATTTCTGACGTACTATAGTTACATATCTAAAATAATGCAGTATCGAGTCTAATGAATTGCGCGCAAGCATATTATTGAATTCCATATTTATATCTGTCAAATGTAGCCTTAGGTAATAACAGAATTATATTATTGGCACTTTTGAATTTTGGATGTATTTATAGAGCTATAAACATCCGAAATCACCTTTACTCTGATTGTATTCCTACTACTCAATTATTTTCAATCGAGCATCCAATTTTAATTGTTACTTTAGAATTAAGCTAGATTACACAGAGGTGCTGAACAAATTTATTGGTTGCACATCAAATATTGTGAATGTTTTCTATATTTAATTGGCGATAATGATCGGCCACGGAAATATATTTTGATAAAATTGAACTACTTTTTTTTCAGGGCTACCTTTCCACTGCTAGAGCATTTGGGAATATTTTTAAGAAACAGCTCTTTTAAGTGTGCCAAATAGATGTATTTACCTGCCAATTAAATATAGAAAACGTCCACAAAATGTGGTATGCAACAAATAAATTATTGTGCAGTGAAGCGAGTGAGTAGTGTAGCGTGATCTTAAAAAAACAACTATAACATTCGATGTTCTATTGAAAATAATTTAGTATAAAAAATACAGTTAGGGTGAAAATATCCTGAAGAAGATCACTTATCTACCATCAGAGTTAAAGGTGGATGCATATGCAGATGTATAAATACCGTCAAAATTTAAAAATGAAAATAGAATGCTGCTGTTGAATGAAATGAAACAAAAATATGATTTTTCAATAATATACTTCCTCGCACTTCAGTAAAGTGGCAGTGTGTTATTATAGTGGTAGTGTATCATTACCATCCCGTGTTGATCCACTGCAGGATAAAGGTCTCTTCAGCATGTTTTCAACTTTCATGGTCCTAGGCTTGGCTCTGCCATTCGGGTCCAATAGACTTAACGATATGATCAGTCCATCGTGCTTTCGGTCTTCTTTGCAGATGTTTGCGATCAAGCGGTATCTACTTTAGGATTGCCTTGATCCATCTGTCGTCCCATCGCCTCGGTATATGGCCTGCCGATCTCCATTTCAATTGCTTTATTCTTCCAGTGATGTTACGCACTTTTGTTCATTTCCTGATCCATGTGCAGGGCTTTCTGTCTCGTCTTGCACTGCCAAGCATACATCTTTCCATTCCCCTCTGCGCTACCTGAAGTGTTTGAATTTTTGCGATCTGAGTGTCCAGGTTTCACTTTGATATGTCAATGCGCAATCCAAACCTCTTCCCAAAATATAAATTATTTTGGCCTCAGCAAATTTATTGAACATAACCTGACTCTTTTTCAGGTTTATTTTTAAGCCAAATCGTTTGCCAGCTCTTTACAGCTCCTCTGGGTTTTGTAAAAGGTGAACGAAATCATCTACAAATCTAAGATGGTTTAAATTTGCACCATTGATCTTTACATCGTCCTGTTCCCAATCCAAATTACGTAATAATTCTCCAAGGCAGGCCGAGGCGATATTGCGTCACTCTGCCGTACACCTCGCTCTACATTAATTCCAACTTCAAGATCATAAAGGTGAATTGTCGCTGTAGCTCCATCATATATCGATCCAAATAACTTTTCATATGCTTTGTCTAACCCCTGGCTAAGCAATACATGAAATGCCTGCTTTGAAATTGAGCCAAATGCTTTTCGTAGTCGATAAAAGCCAAGCAGACTGGCATGGTGTATATTTTGTGCCCTTCTATGGCTTGCAGTATAACTTCCATTGTACCATCCATTGTACTGAATTTACTTTGGAATCCTGCTTATTCGCTTGGTTGTGCTTCATTCAGTTATATAGTATAATAATTAGTTCATTCAGTATATTCATTTGGATATTGTCTTATTAAAAACTTTGTACTTTACTAATAGGAGGCTTATGGAATGGTAGTTTTTTAAATCTTCCTGTGCTCCTTTTTTATGTAAAATGATCATTTCTGCATTTTTTCGATAAGTCAAGTCTATTTGTTCTTTGAGTCATTTTAAGTTTAATTTTGGCAATATTTTATGTAAGGCGTGATCACCACCTTTTAGTATTTTAACAGTAAAACTGTCGTTTCCTGGAGCCTTGCCTTTTTCCATTGGTTCTATAGCATTTGTCACTTATTTTGAATTAGTTCTGCTCTTCATATAACTATGAGTAAAATTTTCTAACAACATTTACTATTTCCATGCGTTGGAAGTCCATTTGCCACTTCCTGTGCTGGGGTATCTGGTATTTGTTTTTGCGTAGGTATTGTTATCTTTAGTTCTGATCTTCATATAACTATGAGTAACATTTTCTGACAACATCTACTATTTCCATATGTGCCATACACACTGTGCCGTCCTCACACATTTTATATATATATATATATATATATATATATATATATATATATATATATATATATATATATATATATATATATATATATATATAGATATATTATTAATATTCACGTGTGGGCCCTGGTGGACCACGCGAAGTACAATTAGAGGCGTTTGTTGTTATTAGCCTTCCTTTAAGCCCATACTAATTTCATTCCTTCGCTATGAGCTTTTTTCCTTTCATCAGACCAAGTTGTTTCAGTCTTCCCACATTTCTCTCTCTGGCCAACCTTCCAAACGTTAACCTTGTGTCTGAAACAGCCTCTATCCTGAATTTCACTTTGTGTAATATTTGCAGATCTTCGGTCCTCTTTAATTGCCGCAATCCATTTAATTATTTCTACTTTAGCTCTACTCCTATTTTCATAAAATTCGACTATTTGTCTAGTTAACCTACTCGGATTCATCCGTTTGATGTGTCCGTAAAACTTAAGTCTTCTTTTTCTCATATCGCTATGTATATCTGTGTATTGTTTGATTTCTTGGTTTTCTCGAAGTCGGTATGTTGTGTTATTTATTTGTTTGGGGCCTAGGATTTTTCTTATGATTTTTCTTTCCTTCTTTTCAATGTCCCCGATGTCCCTCTTTCTATTCAAAATGAGTGTTTCTGCAGCATATAGACATTCTGGCTTAATAACAGTGTTGTAATGTATCAGTTTTGTGTTTTTAGATAGGCATTTTTTTTGTAAATATTTTGTGTAAGTCTCAATGCCGTTTCCATATTTTGACATCTACCCTTATTGGCCGCTTTTTCCAACCCATTTTCCATGATTATTTCACCCAAATATTTGAATTGAGAGACTCGTCTGATGTTACCATATTTTGGTTTTAGAAATGGTGTTCTTAGTCTGTTGCAGGTCATGTATTGTGTCTTTTCAAAGGAAATTTGGAGTCCTACCTATTCTGCTGTTTCTTTTAGGATTTCAATCTGTTTCTGTGCCATTAATACATCTTGAGCTAAAATTGCTAGATCATCAGTAAATGCCAGACAATCAATTTTGATGTTGGTTCTCCCAGTTTAATGGGCTGGTCAATATTCAGTGCCGACTTTTTTTCACGTCACTCCTGTATTACTTTTTCTAGAGCACAGTTAAATAAGAGTGGCGAGAGTCCATCCCCTTGTCTCACACCAGTTTTAATTTTGAAAGGCTCTCAGATGTCACCCATGAATTTAACTTTTGAGCTCGTGTTAGTTAACGTTGCTTTAATAATTGCCAGCGTTTTCAGATCTAGTCCTTGTTCTTTCAAAATTCGGAATAAAGATTCGCTGTCAATAGAATCATATGCTTTTTTGAAATCCACAAATGTACAGACGAGATTTTTATTGTACAGTTTTTGATGTCTTAGAATCAACTTTAGACTTCAGGATCTGTTCAGGGCAGGATCTGCCCGGTCGAAAACCTGCTTGATATTCACCAATGTTCGGTTCTAACTGTCCCTGTGCTCTGTCTAGTATACATTGAGATATAATCTTGTAACAAACTGGGAGAAGAGATATTCCTCTATAGTTGTTTACATCCGTTCTATCTCCTTTCTTATGTAGTGGATGGATTAAAGCATCTTTCCAGTCTTCCGGAATCCGTTCAGTTCGCCAAACTTCTTGTAGAATTTTGGTTATTTCCTTGGTTAGTTCCTTGGTTAGTTTCCTTTGGTTAGTTCCTCCTATATATATATATATATATATATATATATATATATATATATATATATATATATATATATATATATATATATATATATATATATATATATAGCTTCCTAAAGCTCCAACCTTTCGTCCACGTAGCAGGAAGCGGACAACGGCTGAAGTCGTTTATTTCGGGAACAGACAGCTAACAGGGCTCTGGCAACAATCGGCAACCTGATCGGCATCTGTTCATCCAGAGGATGCGGCTGTACACCACGCTCCAGGAAATAACAATATAACAATCCCTGGTTCTAAACTCCCAGTGGAAACATTGGACCTATAACTTACAAGTAATCATGACTCGTGCAAGTTAAAACAATTATACCCCAGTAGTAACCAATCCGCCTGTCGACAGACACCAACCGGGTACTTAAATTTTGGGGAACCTGGAATTTTACGATCTTCAAAAAAATCGGAGCTTTCCGGAAAATTTCCACACGAAACACCTACATATAATGGCGCCTTCAACATCAACACGCTGATCCAACCAGGAAAACTTCACAACCTGACTTCAGAACTTTACAGGCAAAATATACTTGTGATTCTCTTACAAGAAACGGATGAGGACACGGTGGACTACGGGAATTATCGCATGTTCAAAAGCAGGACAGACAAACGAGTCGCCAGGGGCGTTCCGCTTCTGGGCATGGCCTTTGTGGTATAGAAAGGAATAACTAACTCTATTAAGGAAATCACCCCCATAATCAATAAAATTATGACAATGCGCATACAGTGCGGCAACAAAAAATACACCATAATTAACGTACATGGCCTCACAAACGGGAACAATAAGGAAGACCCCAAGTCTACAGAGAAATTCAGGGCAACACTAGAGAAGGTAATAACAAAGGTTCCAAAGAGTGATATAAAAATTTTACTGGGCGACTTTAACGCACAAATCGGAAGAGAAAAAATCCATTAGAAAACCGTGGGCAAATTCCTCGATCACAAATTTACCAACAAGAACGGCACAATACTCATCGAACTGTGCCAACAGAATAACCTGCACATCATGTCAATATCTCTAAGAAAATCTCCACGCAAACAGAAGACATGGAGTTCGCCTATACAACAGATTGGAGAATTCCAGATAGACTACGTTGCGATGTCATACCCACAACAAATAGAGAGATTCAAGATGTCTAAGTCCGCAGGGGCGCGAACATTGACTCAGAGCACTACCTAACATGAATCAAAGTCAAGCTCACCCCAAAGGAAATCCATCAGAAGAAACCATGTTTACATAAATTCGACAGGACAAAGATTAAGGAATCTAACATAACAGAGGAATGGGAAAAGGAACAGGCAAATATATGGGAAAAAACCCACAAAATCTTACACAAAAAGCACAGGAACTGATCCCATTGAAAAATAATACAAAACACTTTTGGTGGGACTCGGAATGCAAAAGTGCATTGCAGCGACGCAAACGAGCATTTCAGTAATACAACTCTAAAAAATCCCCAGAAAGTCAACAGCCTTTTGCCGTGACTAGAAAAGAGACCGCAAAGGTTATCAGGCAAACTAAGAGGAAGTACATGAAGGAACAACTAGACTCTAGAGAGGAGAATTTCTCCCTCTAGTAGACGACTAGCCTTCGCAGACGACCTAGCCATACTCGTCGACAATAAAAAAAGGTAATCAAACAAATAGAAGTCCTCAAGGAATGTGCAGAGAAAGTAGGCCTACAAATCTCCTTTCAAAAAACCGAATTCTTCTGCGCAAAATTAGATGTCCAAGTTTAAACACCAAATACGGCAAGATAAATAGGCTTACTCACCTCAAATACCTGGGTGAGATCCTCGAACCCACAAGAGGAGAGAAGATTGCACAGAAGACTCGATTACAGAAGATGAAGAGGGCGTACGGCAAGACACACAATATCTGCAATAAGAAATGCATATCCACACACGCAAAAATAAGACACTAGAACATAGTAATCATACCGGAGGTACTATACGTAAACGAGACACTTACACTCCATACAACAAGCGGAATATAAAACATAGTAAAAAAAGTACGCAAAATTATGAGGAAAATTCTCGGCCCAAAACTGACAAAGGAATGCTCAGACTACATTCTAGAAACACCATAGAGAGAAAGTCCAATGTATCGGCGGACATAAGAAAAAGAAAATTGAAATTCTATGGATATATCAGTAGACTCCCACCGATAAGACTCATTAACAGAATTCTTATATACATACAAGGAGTCAAGTCAATAGTACCATGGATCGCACAACTACGAGCTGATCTGGAAAAGGCACAAATGGGCCCGACAGAGATTGCGGATGGAAGAACGTACAGAAACACAATACATATGTGGAAGGAAAAATAAGTGTTTCGAGGAAATCGGGGACAAGTTGTATGGAAGAGAGCGAAAGATAATGCACGGAGAAAAGATGAGAGAGGTGTGGAGGATCCAAAGAAACACTCAAAAATGAGTCAGAATGATTTGCGTGATCCAACCAGGTCAATACGCACCTAATAATAATAATAATTATTATAATTATATATATATATATATATATATATATATATATATATATATATATATATATATATATATATATATATATATATATATATTTATTTAAAAAATTCATACATTTTCATATTCATAGCTGATAAAATTTGTTTTGTTGACTATCGGATTTCAAATGGTGCCCCATTTCTCGATTTTCCTAGACATAGGATAGTCAGTTTCAATGTTGGCTCTGAAAAGTATAACGCTTTCGAATCTAGGCAAATTCACTTGTGTTACTTATAAAAATGAAGTTGAATATCCAACAATATTCAAACGCTCATAGCTTTATGTAAAATCAACTTATAGTGGAACTGTATGAATATCGGTCAATGGAAAATGTTTGCAGATAAAATAGTCCATTCAGATAGCGCTGATATATAAGGTGATATAGGGGGTGTATAAGGGGAAAATAAGATAAATATGAATTATTTATTTAGTTTACTGTGTGACCCCTTTAATAAAACCAATAATTTTTAATTTATTCCGCATATAAAAATAACTATTATTATTATTGCAGCATCTTCTGTTTAACATAGTTAAAAGTTACAAAAATATAATAACCATAAGGATATCATGTAACTAGATTAACACACATGCCTAGTTGTAGGTTTTTAAAAATAATATTAATGGGGCCGGCGTAAATAATATAATGGGGCCGTTATTTAGCAATTAATTGGGCCCCAAATTAGGAAACTGTACTTAAGCTTAGTCTGGCATAAGTCGAGTACGAGCGTTTAGATTCATAAATGATCTGTAATTACGTACAATAGATTCATATGCCTTAAAAGCTTCATTGCATTTAGGATATATGAGTATTGAATAGCAGACCGCAATCGAGCAGGTTTATCAAAAGATCTAAAATTTAGTTTGATCATGAGAGTGTTGTGTTCTCTAATAATTGTAAATATCAAATATCCTGGTCGTACGTTTTGAGCTACTATCGCCTATCGTGACTCTATCTTCAGCATTGTAACTTAAGCAACAATAAATCAATGAAACGATGTCCAATTTACGTTCATCATTAAGGCTAATTTCAAAATACGGATCGTATTCTGACAGCTCAAAGGTTATTTCGTCTCCAATTCGTTGTTAACCGTAATTATATAGTACTACCTGTTCATGTTCACATAATTAAAAACTCTGCTGAAAGTGGTTCCGCAGTGAAATAGAATCCTTGGATAAATAAAAAGTATTTATGTTTATAAAGACAGAGATGATCAAAGTCGCTGTTCAGAGTAATACATAACGTTCTGCTTGTAATCATACATTTCAATGAATATTTTGGGCAGGAGGATTTCCACCGATTTAAAATCCAAGTAGTTCCTGCATTTACAGATTTAAATCACGTTAATGACCATATATTTTCGTGGCCTATTCTCAGCTCTTTTGAATAAAAATGAAAATCTTATTCCCATCTTGTTTATATATTTTTACTACTGAACGTATATATTCATCTATTTTTCTGCAGTACCCTGTGTAAGTGAAATATGTAGAAACAAATTTGTTTAAAATAAATATATAAAAAGCAAAAAATAATTCATATTTCGATTTTAAACTTAGATGTTCATGTTAATTCATAATTCTTGTTCCTTCATAAGTTAAAAATGTTTCGACTTTTTAACTAATTTTTAAAATTTCTTTAAATGTAATTTATAACGAACTTTTGTTGTTGGTACAATGTTATATAAATTGCACACGTTAAATATGCACTTTGATCATTGCCACATTGTTTAACAGAATGTTTCGTTTCGATATGAGGCTTGAAATGTGCAGAGCTTTTGCTTATAGCATTTGTTTATATCGACTATGAAGCCGAAGACTTGTCTGACACAACTCAAATGTTCATAGCGTTGTTACAAAATAAAATGATAGCGAAATTGTGTAATAGTGAACGGAAATGTTTACGGTTGAAATAGTGTATGAATTATTGAATTGTGAGCCAATGCCATTGTATTAGCTTGCAATACGAAGACCAACTAATATAAACTGTCTGTGTAAACTAATATATAACTATTTGTCAATAAAAAATAACTGCGAATTTAAACACACGTAATTATTTGCACGTTCATTTTGGCATTCTTTTTGGAGAAATTCCAAAAGAGTTTTAGTAAAGATGGAATTTTAATCTCAGCCAATTCGGATGGTATTGAACGCTGAAAAAAATACAAAAGTTTCAAAAACGACCATATTTTTTTGAATTTCCTGTCATGTCAACAAATGAGCAATTTACCCACTGTAATACTCGATGAATGATGATCTAAAATTTAAAATAGAATTATAAATATAATAATTTTAATTACTTATATTAAAAACTTAAAAAAAATAATCTAAAAACTTTAAATCACATGACCTTGGTGGGTAATTAACAGGTCCGTTCCTCGAAATAATTTTCTCATTAAATTGTTTCCTCAATAAATCGATTGTTGCTTTGGCTATATGACATGTGGAGCCGTCCAGTTGTAACCACATCTCCTCTAGATCAATGACATTCAAAATCAGAATTAAATAATCCAGGTAGTCGAATAATAAAGCCCAATTTTCTGCAAACGGCGACGAATAGATAAAGTAGGTCTTCATCGACGCTGCCAGCAACAGCGGCGATATTTTCGTCGGAACGAAGAGATTTTTATCATAATTTTGTTTTAACATCGAGCAGTGTGAAATGCGTTCCGAATTTGTCGATAATTCGGCGAATACATCACGAAGTTCAAATTCATAAAGTGCTCTCAAGTTTGGCGCAGAGAATACTGATTTTGATAATAAATTTCGACAATTTGCCAGCCTTGCTCTGATTTTAAACGTTACATGATGAATTGCAGTTCGTTTGATGGCGACTCCTATCGGAAGTTCGGATACACTAAAAGACCTTGGGTATTGCATGTTGCTTAATTGCAAATCTACAATAAAGGCATCTGTATATATTTTTCAAAAGAACTATTTTCATAAATTTGCCTTTTAATTTTTTTTTATATTTTTTATACTAGGTGTTTCGGTTAATAATGTCTGTTTTGCTAAGAGATGGCGTTACTAATACATTCGTTGGACTTATGATGTTTATGGCTTTTTGGAGGGTAAACATACGCTATCAAAAGCCAGTTCGTTATTAATTGCCATTGTGTAAAAATCATAGTTTTTCATAGCTTTGAATATGTCGAGTTATGCACTAAAAAAGACATTTTGCGGGACAATTTCATAACATTCTTTTATAAGAATGAAAACTGCTGCTGAAAATTATCGATTGTTGGCCGAGGCTTATAGTGAACATGTTCTAACCCAAAAAACTTGTGAACGATGGTTTGAAAGCTTTAAAGTAGTGATTTTGATATAAAAGAGAAGGAGCGTCCAGGACAGACGAAAACGTTTGAATATGCAGATTTTCAAGCATCGTTGGAAGAATGCTCAACTCATACGTTGAAATAATTGGCAGAAATAATTGACATTAAATGTTGTTTAGTTTACCATTTACGAATGCCTACACTTATTGGGAAAGATCCAGAAGGGAGGAAAATAGATTTCATATGAATTAAAGGAAAGAGACATTGAAAGGCGAAAAATGACTTGTGAAAATTTGCTTGCCAGACAGAAAAGAAAGGTTTTTTTACATCGAGTTGCGACAGGTGATGAAAAAGTGGATCTAGTTTGACAACCCAATGCCAAAAAATCATGTGTAGACCCAGGCCAGCCTTCAACATCACAACCAGTGCGCAATATATAGGAAAAGAAAGCTTTGCTGTGAATTTGGTGGGCTAGTAGGGCAGCTATGTATTACGAACTACTAAAACCTGGTCAAACGATTACTGGCACCTGGTCAAACGATTACTGGAACCGAGCATTGAAAGAAAAATGACCAAAAACTAATTGGAAAACGTTAAATGGGACATCCTATTTCTCTCGCCGTATTCAGTATGGACTTAGCCCCTTCGGACTACCACTTATTTCGATGGATGCAGCATGGACTTTCAGAACTACACTTACATTCTTACGAAGAAGTGAAAATTTGGCTTGATGAATGGTTGGCCTTAAATTACCAAATATTCTTTTATAGGAATAAACGATCACATTTTGAGAAAAAAATCGACATTATTAACCGAAACACCTACTATGTAATTAAATAGTACTATGATTAAAAATTAAGGTTACTTTATATATAAAACAGAAATTGTTTATTTATTTATCAAAATGTATTTTGTTTCCTTCAAGGTAATCCCCTCTTGTTGCATTATACTTATTTTAGTGTTTTTCCAGTCTTCGAAACAGTTTTTTTAATCAACTTTGGTATTCCATCAAAGAAACAGGAAAACGTCACCCGTTGTAATATCTAGTAAATATGATGGTTCAAAATCAGTATTTGTTTCATTTTCAACGAAAACTTGACGATCAATTCCTGTTGTATTTAACGTTGTTTTTCAAAATTAATTTAATTGATCCATATGGTATTTCAGTGATATCAAGAATGTTTCTAATACTTAATAAACCATTACTCAGTACAAGATCCTTGATTTTGGTAATGTTTTCTCCATTGGTTGATGTTGATTGTTTTCTTGAACAAGCTTCATCTTCAACTACTTCTCTACCATCACTAGAGTGTTTGTATCACCTGTAGACATTTATTTATGATATTACTTTATTGACGTAATATTTTTTTAATGATTTTTAATGGATCAGCACAAGAAATTTCGCTTTTTGAACAAAATATAATGCACACTTTTCATTCGATAATTTTTTGCATTTTAAAAAAACGGCAAAAAACATTTTTAACAGTTACCAAAGACCCTATAATTTTTAACTTAAGAAAAATTATTCTGTTAGATGTAAACCTGTGAAATTTTTTGTTAGATGTCAAGGACAGTTATAGCCACATAAAAAAATATCGATACGTTAAAAGTACAAATTTTTAAAATAATCAATTAATTCAATGTCCTAATGTCTAATTGAATGCTCAATCATTTTCATTTTTCAAATCTATAGGATGGAAGGATAGAAAATGGAATAATACATGAGAATTTTAAAACATTGTTAAAACATCATTGGTTTTTTGAAGAAAATACGATAAACTATAGATTAATATTGGATAAAAAGTATCATATTAACGTTTTATTAAGGTTTCCACAAAAAATGACTCATAATTTTATGTAATTAAATTAATTTATGAAAAGTTCCATTTTCAAACCAATTTTTCAAGAGACCAAATTAAATATATTTTTTGTTCAAATAATATTATAAAATAAAACGAAGCATTTAGTTTGCTGACCGCAGGCTTATATAGACAGACAAATAAAGATAAAATTGTCAAGTTTAATGTCGACGTGGAGAGGTAAAGGTTTGTATCCAAATCCAGACAGATTCGCTTATACTAGATCGTAAATGTGATACTCTATGTTAGAGTGGAATTTCGAATCCAGCTTTTGGTTTTATGGGAAATCAAGTCATAGTGGAATTATACGACGGTATTTGGGAAATGGGTGCTGACGACATGGGTGAATATTAGTGTTTTGTACATAATATTATTTGTAATAAGCTGGTTTCACTTCCGATACCGAAAAAGTAAAATAAAATTGTTTGAACGTACATTTCATTTATGCTTGATCTGTTTCTATCTTTTTTTTACTTAAAATTGTGCATCATATTTAGCTATATTTGATTTATATTAATTCTATTTAAGAAACGTATCGAATTTGATTTATTGCTTCATGGGATATACGCAATGAGGTAAGAACCAATGTGAATTTTCTTTTAGAACAGCCGAGTAAGAGACGTTATTTCTTACACATGCAAGGGTCATTTTAAAATTGAGTTGGGAATGTGTTGTTTATATCCACAAATAACAATTATCCTTGGTATTCATAAAATCCGTATCTCTTGCAATATATAGCATGCTACACGAAGCTATAAGCTACTTTTTATACTTCTAAGTTTAAGAAATTCTAATACATCCCGCCGTAAGAACAAAAGCATTTAACAAATAAAGGATTTAGAATTAGAAGCGTGTCAGTAACTATGGCTATTTAGCGAGTAAACCTACAGCTTAAATGTAGGTTGCAAACTACGTCTACCGATTAAGCTAGTTTAAGAGTTTATTAGATTATATAGATTAAGCTAGTTTAAGCTAGATTAAGCTAGTAGTTAAACAGCCCTCTCGAGCTAACAAAGATTAATGCAAAGTAATAAACTTTTGCTATATGATTAACCTCAAAGTCCCCCTCCAGGTTACCCACTGGGGAGTGACCAATGTAGAAGGCAGAAGACTCTCAGAAGGCATTTGGCCTTGCCTAGTTTGTATTCTGTCGTGACTGATGGGCAATTCTTTATCGAATTGTATACTATTGAGATAACTCCCTGTATTCATCCAAGTACCCACGGCAGAAAATTACGGTGATTTGCAAGTCGTGATTACACGCGATATAATAACATCGTTTTGCCTTATTGATATGAAATATCATGTAAAAAAAAGGTAGTGGGCATTTTGTGTTATAGTTTGCATATTTGTTATAGATTATTATAGAAATATTTGTTATTGTTGCATATTATAATAGCAATAACAATATATTTGTGCTAATGTTAATATTATCGTCTGTATATTAAATCAAGTATGTATTGCTGGTTCACGGACTTTGTAAAAAGTATTGACTTGTTATTACATTAAGATATATAAATTTGAAATTGATACAGGTATATTGATTAAAGATATAATGTAGAAAATATTTTACATATTTACACTATTACTATTACATATTTACACTATTACTATTACACTATTTCTTATCTTAACTTTTGAGAAACAGTACGAAAGGAATGTATATTGTAAAAATGTTTCCTTTATAAGTATTATTTTTTTTTATTAAGTAATATTATGAAACATAAAAATTATTTTATTTCTTGTAAAGAATATCCTAAAAATATTATGTATCTGCCATTACTTACTCAAAAAATTATTTGTGTGATTGATGTTCCGGAGGAGTCAGAGGTTCATACTTTTTCAAAGAAATCACTTAATTTTTGTTGCTGGAATTAAAATATCTGATAGTATGTTGTTTCAACAGAATGGCATTACACTGTACAGAGGTTCTGAGAAAAATTGTTTTGTTGCACACAAGGTTTCCTCAATGTACTCCCTCCTTATACGGCAAGGAAGACCTCCACTTGATTGGAGATTATTTTCTTGCTGCCATCCTAAGTAAATTATAATAACGATTATCCCCAAATGATCTAGAATTTACAGAAAAAAATTAGCTGTCATAGATGAGATAGAGCGGCAATATGAACGATTATCTTCATAATATAAATTTATATGCGTCATAAATCAAAAAAATAAAAATAATTCACAAATTTTTAACAAGGAGGAAAAATCCTCAGTCTGTATATTGCTATTCCACAATCAGTATATAGAATGACAACAGGGTCATAAATTACACAACACATAAATTATCAACAGAAAATTAACCAAGGTTTTTTGATAAGTAAAGGCAAGTTTATAATTAATGTTGCTATTGGAAACTGTAATAGCTAAATCAAAGAGGGAAAGTTTGTTTGCAAATCTAGACATTCCCACTTATACCAACTCGTAAATGTGGTCGTCTATTGTAGAACGGAATTTCGGACTGAGTCCCTGATTTTATACGAAACCCAATCGCTGCAGAATAATACGACGGTCTTTCGGAAATGACATGGGTAAATTTTAGTATTTTACATACAACATTATTGCGAATCAGTCGTTACCAGTCCTGTCACATAACAGACAGAAATAAAATAGTTTGAACGTATTTTTTTTACCTAATGTTTATTACAAAAAAAAATATTTACTTTTTACTTTAGACTTCTTTTGAGTTACTTTAATATAACGATATTAACATAGATACATATTTTGTAAACAAAAATTTGTTTGCAGTTAATCTAATACATATTTGATATCTGTATTCACTTTATTATTATTCAATATTGCTTTAATAGGGTAAATAAAATTCACGAACTATGATATAACTATCAATGCATTATCAAAAAAATTCTGATCGGACTTATAGTCTAAAGAAGTGTCTTGTCTCTATTTTTTCGAAAATCAGTTTGACTACAAACTGTTAATATCAGTAAATTCTGGGTTAAATTGTATCATATTTTATCTTCCGACTCCATAATTATCGGATTGTCTAGTAAGTTCGTAAGGATTTTTTAAAAGAAAGCGAAATGCAACTAGTACATATACACACAATAATTTGGTCTTTAAACAATGTAATTACCATTAATATTTACAACTTCTTGCCAATGTAGTGGGCAGTCCATTTTTCCCAAATTTGCGTCTTTCAAAAGATTATAGCTTTAAACAATTTTGGACGGAGCGGAATGGATGGTAAGATGGATGGAGAAAAACAGCCCAACTGAAACTCAACAATTCCCTTGCAATCCCACCAAATGCAATGTATACTTTTCTTCGGATAAGGTCGTCTTTCGACGTACTTAAAAGTTCTGACCTTGACAATCCCCATAATTTTTCATTAACTTTGTTGCTCTTTTCGAAATATAAAATCGGAAGGTGGAATAAAGGCAACTTATCGACCAACATTTTTAATTTGAATCAACTTGACTAACCAAACACAATATAAAGAACTTCGTGATGTATTCGTCGAATTATCGATGAATTCCGAAGACATTTCACGCTGATTGATATTAAAACAGAAATAATAAGACAATAAATTGTGTGTTTCGACGAAAATATCTCGGTTGCTGCTGACAGTGTTGATGAAGGCCCAAATTTGTCAATTCGTCGCCGTTCGTTCGGAAGTTTGGATTTGCTATTTGGCTACGTGGATTATTTAATTCCAAATTTGAATGAAATTGTTTTGGAGGTGATGTGGTTCCAACAGGACGACTCCATATATCATAAAGCCAACCCAACAATTGAGGGAACAATTCAGTGAGAAAATTAGAACGCCTTTAGATTTTTTTTTTTGGGTTATGTTTAATCTTTGGTCTACGCCGATATAACCTCAATGCATTGGAAGCCACAACTTAGACAATTGCGGGCATAAGATCCCATTTAGTTCAAAAAGTGGTCAGAAATTGGATTCACAGAATGCGCTTTGTCAGAAGTAGGTGTGGCATTTGTCCGAAATTGTTTTATATATATATATATATATATATATATATATATATATATATATATATATATATATATATATATATATATATATATATATATATATATATTTATTTATTTATATATACATATTCAGAGACCGTAAATGCACATAAACACTTCTATAAAAAAGGGTCCTACTCTCAACTGTTACCGAGATATAGGGGTAAACAAAAATTAAAATCTTTAAGAATTTTTTAATATTACTTTTATAATAAATAGTTAGGCTACGTTTTAAAGTTTTGAGAAGTACCACCATTCCCTTTCAAACACTTGTTAGCTCTCTTATGAATTGCTTGGGTTGCTCTGTGAATGGATTCGGGCCTGTTCCTAATAACTGCTGCTGTATTTACTATCCGGTCGGAAAATGTATCTCTTGTGACTACTTTAGTTGTATATACCAAAGATTTAGCCCACCCCCAAAGACAATAATCCAGAGAATTAAGGTTTGGTGATCTAGCTGGCCAATTGTGCGGACCACCTCGTCTGATCTTGGGAAGTTGTTGTTTTAGAAATTTCTCACTTGTAGGCTGTAGAGTGCAGGTGTTCTATCATGTTGTAAGTACATGTGTTGTCGTATATTAAGTGGAATATTTTCTAACAGGTTCTGCAAATGATTCAGTTGAAAATTTAGGTAAACTTCTCCTGTCAGATGATGATCGAATATGAATGGATCGATGAATTCATTTTTTAGCTTACCATACCAAACATTAATGCTTAATCGATGTTGAAAATTATGTTCAGCCGTAGCGTAATGGTTTTCATCGGACCATCGATCTTCATTACAAATATTATTTATGCCATCACGAGGGAACTGCGCATCATCAGTGAACAGAATATACTTGTATAATCTCTGATTTGAATTTAGTCAGTTACAAATCTGCATCCTTAACGCAAGATCGCCATGCAAATGTTGTACCTGTTGTAAATCATATAAACAATTCATGTGAAGAGTCCTCCAAGCAGATGATTGTGTTATTTGACAAATATCTGCAATCTGTCTTGTACTTATGCTTGGATCGTTTTCAAAGATGTCAAGAATTACCTCTTCTTGTTCTGGATCAAATTTCAATTGCTCCATTCAGATAACATTCTCGCACTTGGAAACATACCAGATTCCCTAGCAGCGATAAAAACTTCCGATTCGGGAAGCGGCGCTGATATTCGGAGGCGGCGCAATTTGAGCTTCAACAAATAATATATCACGATGAGAAAATATATAATTATATATATATATATATATATATATATATATATATATATATATATATATATATATATATATATATATATATATATAATAACGAAGGCATAATAAAATCAACGAAATAACCTTAAAATAATTTGCTAATGACAAACTGATAATTAACTATTATTAACAATGGCTGCGTAGCAGTAAAAAAAGAGTAAAAGTACATTTTCTCACTCTTTATGATATTTGCCATCCATAAGAATGTTTTATTCCTATATTTCTGAAATGCATTTCATTCATCAAACACTGACTGCCTCAGTGTTAGATGAATGAATTAAATATAAAAACGTAACGTGCTTAACGACATGCATCTAGCCAGAAAGAACAGAAGAAATAAAAACAAAACAAATTAAATCAACAAACTATACCATCTTAAGAACTCATGCTACCTGCTCTCGCGATAGAAAATCTTGATATTGACATACTTAACCTTATTGAATAGTAAATGAATCAAATTAATCATCTGGCTCATGTTATTATCAGAAGATATGAAAGAAGAAGAAGGAGCTGTGAAAGTTTATTTAATATAGAAGAACTTATAGAAGCTGTAAAAGTTTTCTTAGTTTCGATTTCAGGTAAAATGATATATGATAATATTATGTCGTTATTTTGCACACTTCAAGCTCCTCGGAAAATTTCTGCTTTCTAAAATAACTTACTCCCTTATACTCAAACCAATAATATTGGAAACAAATTTTGGACCTTTAAGACTTCTATAATATGTATTGAGAGATAATAAATTAACTTACAGATAAGTTATTAAAAAAAAAAAAACAAAAAAGTAGATACTGTTTTATATTTTTTTCGATTTTCATATATTATTTTAAGAGGGATATTCCACATATAATGAGTAATGCATATAATTCCTTTGTATCCGTAATTATCTTTAACACATATTTTATGTATGCAGGAAAAACATAACATATTCAGGTTGGTGACCGCAGGTCTTACGGAAATATTAATAAAATTAGCAAGTTTAATGTAATCCTAAAAAAAGTTTTTTTTAAATTTCTGTTTCAAAAAGGGAAAAATAACTTCAGGTTTTGGTTTTATACGAAAAAAATTATGGCGAAATTATACAGTACTCTAAAAATAAAAATTTGAAAATCTATAGCAACATGAGTAAATTTCAGCATTTTGCATTCAGTCTTATTTAGAATTGGTTTGGTTTAGTTTCGGTACCTAAAAAGCAATGATAAACAATTTTAAGTTTAGTTCGTAAATTATTATTCAATGATTTTGGTATTAGTTTTAGACATATTATGTATTATTGCTTGTATAAGATGATCCTTGTAGGTCCTCGAAAAGTGGTCCAACGGCAATGAACGTTTTTAAAACAAGGGTGACTTTTTGTAAAATTATTTATTAACATAAAAATTACATACAAATACAAATAAATCCATCATTATGTTATTTATTTTGATCCTTGGTCCATATGTTCATTAAAGAATAACCAGCATCTTCGATTATAAAAATGCATTCATACTACTTAAATGTTTTTGTTAACTGATATGATTTGATGGAAATTGAATGCTGGAAACGAAGGTGGAATAAATATAAGTAATATATAAGAAATATATGAAATGAATAACTATACAGAAAATATATAGATTCTCCACGTTACAATTCTCTAAGTAGTGGTCAACTTCTTTTATACACATAAATGTGGTCGATCGACAATATAATTTTCTCCAAGAAATACAATAATTTTAATATAACTTTTTTTGGTGTCTTGCGGTTGAAATTATTTTACTTTTTATTGTGTAATTTTTTTTGTGAGTTCCTCTACCATTCGGGTCAGTCCAATATATAAGGTGATCTTTTTAATGCGTCCGAACTTTAAATTCAATTAAAGCAACAAGCAAATTCGAACCTAGGAACTATTTATTTTATGTGAAATAATATTCAATGGTATTAATACTTGAAAATAATTTCAGACAAATGTTCTTCGCAGGTACTGTTGGTAAAGCGCATTCTGTAAATCCAATTTCCGACCAGGTTCTCAAGCAATTGGGGTCTTGTGTACTTATTTGTCCAAGTTATCTTCCCAGGAGTTAATAGTTGCTGGTTTATCGGCATAGACCAAAGGTTTAACATTACCCCTAAGAAAATAAACTAAGGCGTTAAATTACCTGACCTTGGTCGCCAATTAATAAGCCCGTTATTCGAAATAAATCATCGAATTGTTCCGATTCGATTGTTGCGTTGACTGTAGGACATGTGGAACTATTCTGTTGGAACCGCATCTCCTCTAGATCAATACTATTTAAATTCGAAATTAAATAATCCACATAGTTGAATTACAAAGCCCAGTTTCTTACGAATGGCGATGAATTAATAAATTTAGATCTTCATTGACACTGCCAGCAATAGGGGTGATACTTCGCCAAAGTTTAAATTCACGAAGTACTCTATAATTTTGGCACGCAGAACACTGATTTTGATAATAAGTTGCGACAATTTGCGAGCATTGCTCTGATGTTAAACGTTCCATGATGATTTGCCAGACTATTGAGACACATATTTACAGACTTGCATGCAAATTCATAGTTCGTTTAATGGCAACTCCAATCGGAAGTTCAGATACACTAAAAAATTACACTTTGCTTAAAATTTTGACAGTTTGCAAGCGTTGGTCTGATGTTAAACATTCCATGATGATTTGCTAGACTACTGAGACACATATTTGCACTCTAAGATTGTATGTATATGAATATGTATCTAAACACACACGCACACACGAATGTACAGTCTACTCAAATCTAATCTTTTATTGTTCCTATATTAATTACAAAACAGGACTTTTTCCAGTTTTTTCTAATGAATTTCCAAACGAACCCATGTGGTACTATATGAAGATAAGATTGAATTTTCTTTGATGTATTTCAAACAAATTTCAAAATAACTTTCTGAAATTAATGCAATATCGAATTTAGTTTGCAAAGTATACCGTAGTTGACCTCTAAAGATTTTGATATTTTGGTGCGGATTTTGGGAACTATTTTTCGTTCTCTACTCAAGTTTATCGGAAGACCAAAAAGTAAAAATATTTGAAATAGACCATCGTTGCTTGAACATATGTAATTTGGGTTGTGGGTAAAAATTACTCCTCAGCGGAATATGACACAAGAGGTAATTAAGTTTATTGGTTACTGAACTGACTACTAAAACATCCAGTTTTAAAAGTTTGCTCTTTTTCTTTTGTTTAATGAATAAAGGGCTTTTTTCAAAACCACAGGTATTTGGATGAAAACTTTAATTTTCCTATACTTCTCTTCACTTGAATAAAAAAACTTATTTCATTAAAATTAGTTCTAAAAAAGAAATATTTCAAATTATAGCCTATATAACCAGTTATATTAAATATTTCAGCTTTAATAACGATTGTTTCGACAACTCTTTGCATTTAATATGTACACCATTAAATACGTTCTTTTTGTAAATAATTGTTTCATTCCATATGACTAGAACTGCTGGAATTCTTAAAATGTTTATTCTAAAAAATACAAAATTACTGAAGGGTTACATTATAAAAGAACAGCTGTAATAATATGGATTTGATGGTTTTTCTTCAGTTAGATTTTGAACTAATTAAAACTCGTTTAAATTAGTTTTAAATGTTTATATGTTCCTTAACCGATTTGCTAAGTAAATAAACATATAATTATATCTGATGGTAAAGATTGTAAAGATATTTCCACGATATTTCCTCAAAATCCAGGTTAATTGCAGGATTCCTTTTTCCTCCTGCAATTAACCACTTGAAAAATTAGTCGTTTTTATTGATAAATTGTTAAAGGAAGGACATTTTTATAATATATATATATATATATATATATATATATATATATATATATATATATATATATATATATATACATATATATATATATATAAATATATATATATATATATATATATATATATATATATATATATATATATATATATATATATATATATATATATATATATACATATATATATATATATATATATATATATATATATATATATATATATATATATATATATATACATGTAGTGTTAGATTTTCTTGAACTGCGTCCAATCTCATGTGGAACACACAACAACTTGCGTCTCTGCCTACATATATACGCCATCCGACGGGAAGTCGGCGAAAACATGGGTAGTTGGCTGTGGATAGGGTCTCCCTATTCTTGATGGTATGGTATATGTCGGCACCCTGGTGAGTCTGAATCTCGAGAGATGAAACATATATCATCCAGTTGAAGGGATAGGTGGGGCTCCTTCCCGGTCAAGCAATCAACAAAAATGTTCATATATATATATATATATATATATATATATATATATATATATATATATATATATATATATATATATATATAAATATTAGCCACACTGCATTGACGTGTAACAAATGGCTTAACTAAGCTTTAGAAAACATATCTAGAATACCGAAATTTTCAAACAACTTTCCGAAAATAAAGCAGTGTGAATGTAGTTTGCAAAGTTTAACGCAGCTGGCATCCAGAAGTTTTTTTTGTTAGAATTTCAGCATTTATCGTGATATATTCAAATTTGTTCAACAACGAAAATTTTAAAATGTTTAAAAAACATTTTCACAAACTTGAATTAGAATTTTGTGTTTAATATTTTCGTTTATTGTTTCAAAGTGTACACCATAATAATGCAAATGAAACTTCGAGAGGAAATAAAAATATACTGGAAGAGGAAGGTGGGAGCTTTCAGAGCTGGAAGAGGCACAGAAATGAGAAATTATTAGAAATACATTTGAAAGAAAACAAACTAACTAATAACTTATACCCTAACCCATATAATGTAACGTACTAACTTATAACGTAAAACATACTAACTTTATTGTATATATATCTTATAAGTATAAGAACTATATTTAGCTTTTATAGATTATAAGGCTTTTAATATGATAAAGTAAGGAGAATGTAATGAAACATTTCGAAAGAATAAAACATAAATGAAAAATACACAGTGATAGAATCTATTTATATCCGCATAATAGAAATGTGGAAATTGTATGCCGTTGTTCTTTTTTCATCTTCGACAATATATGTGAAACCCATCTCCAATCAACTAGTCTTTGGACTGCTGACCAAGTAGCCTGACGAGTGTTTCCTATTTCCTCGATACTCAGTTTGAGATCAGTTTCCATCAGTCATGTTAAAGAGTCATTATCAAAGTCATTATCAAAAGTTTACAGGGTGTTGACTTCGATCGCTATCAAATAAGTCAAAATTATCATTGGAAAATTTTCTAAACCAGTGTTAGTACTTACTGACTTTCAATACGTCTCCATACACATCACAAATTTTCATTATTGCAACCGTTGCATTAACATCCGATCGAAAATTAAACAGCATGCAATGACGTAAATATTCTTCAGTTGTTGATTGTGTAATAAAAACGTTTGAATTTAGTTGTCACAAAAGTCAAGGCCACGTGTTGTAATCTTGTGTAATAAAACATCTCTTTATACATTCACACTCTGAACTAAATTGAAGCAAATATTCCACACTATTAATAATTGATTACTTATGGGTATCCCAATATATATATATATATATATATATATATATATATATATATATATATATATATCTATATCTATATATATATATATATATATATAGATATATATATATATATATATATATATATATATATATATATATATATATATATATATATATATATATATATATATAGGTTCCGTAGGAGGCGAGATCCATTTTTGTAATACCGCGCTTGAGCCGAGATCCTTTTTTAAAGGAGAGATCGGAAATCGGACCTCATCATTTTTCGCGTGTATATAGTTATATAGTTACCATTCGAATCAGTGCATCCTAAAACGAATTCTGACTAATTTTTGTTGGAACTCAAATTTCACATTTTTTATATCTTTTATACTATTGAGGTTTCAGTATATCGTTATAGGTGGCGCCAACATCATTTGTAAACAGGTGTCTGATTATTAACTCAGACGAGATCCGACAATCGCGTAATACAGCCAATATAAATTCTTATGTGACAAAGCTTACGTTGCAATTTTGGTACTCTGATATTTATGTTTTAGAATTGGTCTTGAAAAATTGTTTATTTTATGTTTATTATTTGTTTATTTTATTATTGTGTAGTGCTTGTAAATACTATAAATAGTATATGCTATATACAGTAATAAAATGTGTTTCTCGTCAAATTTAAAAAAATCAAAATCTTTTTAAGCAAAAACATTATAATAAAAAAATTGAGGGAAAATATCTCTGGTATTATGCAGCATCTGAACTACTTTTGTAAAGCCGATTATTAGATTGAACTCACCATAGTAAAAAAATGCAAAATATTAGTTCAAAGTGTATTTATTTAAATCAAATAACTGGTTATTTGAATTAAATAAATACATTTTGAACTAATATTTTGTAGTTGATAACTAAAATACAAGTAACAGATATGTCAATAAGTCCACGGTCTGACAAATAAAACACACTTTTTTTGCAAATTTCGACATTATTCATTAATATATTTTCCTTGAAGAGCAATACCATAATTCCAACGCTTTTCTAACATTTCTACATCTTTTTTAATAGAACTTTGCCTTTCTCTTTATCTTCAAAATATCGGCAATTACTTGTTCATTGGAGCGAAATTTCTTCTATCGAGCATTTTTTTGACATCTGAGAACAGGTAATAATCGCCGGGGCCTAATCTGGAGAACACACTGGATGAGGAAGCAATTCGAAGTGCAATTCATGCAATTTAGCCCTCGTAGCCAACGATTTATGACACGGTGCATTGTCTTGTTGTAACAGTACTTTTTTATTCATTTGGAGCCTTTTTGATTGCATCTCGTTTTTCAAATGCACCTATAGCAATATGTAACATTCGCTGGTTTTACCTTTCTCGAGATAATCGATGAACAATATCCTATGGGCATCCCAAAATATAGAGGCCATAACCTTGCTTACCGACAGTTGTCCGCTCAGCTGAATGCCAATTTGACTTCGGAGTGTAGTTATGGATCTGTGTTTCATCCATTGTCTCATACCGCATAAAATCATTATTTTTATTTCGTTTAAACAGCTCCATTGCTCAGAATGATTAACACATTGTTGTTTTTGGTCCGCTATGAGTAATCGCGGAAACCATTTCGCCAGTAATTTACGCATTCCCAACAGTTCATGCAAAATGATGTAAACACTTCCTTTCAATATCTTCAGATCAGCTGTCTCTTGTAGTTTTTATTTACGGTTTAGCGAAATAATTTTGTATATTTTTCTGATGGTGTAACCACCACATTTGGGCGCCCAGAGCGTCATCGGTGTTTGTACGATCACGTTTGAATTCAGCATATCAATAAATTATAGTTGATTTTCCAGATCAGAGTCCTTGTAATATTTATTAAGTCATTGTTTTGCTTCAACGGTATTTTTCTGCATCAAAAAGAAATGCTTAATCAACACGCGAAATTCCTTCTTTTTTTTCATTCTTTTGAAAATAACAAAAGTGACAAGTCAGAAACTAGTAGACAGATTGTTATAAAATTTTGATACATGCGTTTGAAGGTTAGCACAATCGACTACTGACCATCTAACATATATGTCAAACCGCGAACTTATTGACCGATATATTACATGAACAGATTGCCTTTTTCACGAAGTGATTTAACTCATTTGTAACTGACCAGCTAATTTTGCTTTTACAACTAGGTCGAGGAAAGAGTGGTATATATTGCATCGATTATAAGACATAGGGTTATAAGACCTATATATGGTTATAAGATCTATAAATATGTTCCAAATTTTTGTTAGTTAGGACGCTTTCTGACAAAACGGACGATATGGTTCGCTTAAATTGATACATACGTATGCAAAACATTTTTATACAAATACAAACAAATATAACATCATCAATATGGCATTATATATAATTCTATAACTAATGACATAAAAACTGATGATACAATATTTACAAGAAGAGGTTAGTCAATTTGATAAAGGAAACCCGTTACTGGTAATCAAAGCAAATCTTTGAAATTAAATATTATCGCATAAATAATAAACTGGAGAACATGAAATTGCTTCATTGGTGCCGATGTATTATTGTCAGCAATTTTTACATCTCACAGGATATTTTAATTTTTTTAAACAACCCAAAATATTGTTTTTTGTACCTTTATGGAATGAGTTTAAAATGATTCTAATTTTTGAAAGCTTATAAAGTATTTTTTGACACAATTTTTACCTTGACAAGTAGTTACAACCTGTCTAGTTATCATTTATCAAGTTATCAAAGTTTGTAGTTATCTAGTTATCAAATATCTTACCATTATACATAAGAAACAATAAATGTTGAAATGTTGAAATGTGAATACACAGTATGGCGGAAAAATAACGCCACTTTTCAATAAAAAAAAAATAATTACTTATTTTGTCAAAATTATTTCTTTTCATTCAAAATACATGCCTTCTGCATCAATACACCGCTGGACATGTTCACTCAATGCCAACATAAAGTTTTTATGACGTTTTACGAAATCGCCCTAATGACCTCATCATGAGATTTTGGACTTGTGTAATACTGTCATAAAACGTCCCTTTCACGGCCAGTTTGAGTTTCGAGAAAAGGAAATAATCACACGGAGATAAATCAGCCGAATACGGCGGATATTTAAGCCAAAAATCACGAACAGCCTGTGTGGTGCATTATCGCGAAACAAAAATCAACTTCCCGTCGCTCGATATTTAGTACTCACTCGAACGATTCTCTTGCACAAATGCTCTATAATACCCAGATAAGATTTGCCAGTTATATTTTGGCTCTGTGGAAAAAATTGCCGAAGTATAATACCTTCAGAATCGTAAAAACAGATCAACATTGTCTTCTCTCGTGACTTCTGGATACGCAATTTTTTCGATTTCGTAGAGCCTGGGGACTTCCTCGTAACACTTTGAAGCTTTGCTTGAGGATCATACTTGAAACCCCAAGTCTCGTCCCCAGTTACAATCGATTTCAAGAGTGTGCAGTTCCCTCTCGCTATATCAATAAAATTCTTGCAATGTTCGAAGCGAGCAATTTCTTGGTCTTCATTTAAGGCATGAGGAACAAGTCGATCACAGACTTTCCGTCTATTTAAACCCATTGTCAAAATTTCGTGAATCATGTATTTGGCCGTATTTAATTCCTCCATTATCTACCTTACAATCAAATGGGCATAATATGCGATCGTTTCACGCACTTTTTTCACCAACTCATCACGATTTTTGTTTTGTGGTCGGTCTGGTTTTGAGTCGCCTTTTGAAGCATCACAACCGTTCTGGAATCACTTATATCACTCGAATACACGTGCACTTTTTTCATCAATTCAAATGTTTCTGTAAAAATATTACTGAACTTGAAACAAAATTTCATATTAGCTCTTTGGTCCATCGTGTTTTAATGACGAGATAACAAAAGGTACTGTCACTTTAAACGCTAAACTTGACAATCCATTGATCGATTCTAATGACGGCAGCCTTATTTTATAGAGATTTACAGTTTTCAGATTATACATATTGTTTCAATGGATGGCGTTAGTAGTTTTCTTTAAATTTAAGTCCCATTCATACCAACTAAAACAAGGCCGAATCTTCAAAGTAGTCCTAAGAATAAATGGAGGAAACTGCTGGGCAACATGTCAATAACGGCTTTTATCACATCAATTATTGAATAAAGTTGAGGGAGCATAAATTGTAATAAACTGGGACTTAAACAAAATTTTAAGGGACGATATTACAAGTTGTTTTTCATGTAATTGACCTCTAAGGTTTTATTGGCAGTTTTGCCGTTAGAAGTTACTTAGCCATCATCTGGCTTATGGCTCTAGATCATAGCTTCATCTGGATATAAGGTTAAAAGATGTCAAATGCTGCAAATAATTAGCAAAGTTCAAACTAGAAATCTTCTGTGAATAACAGTTCCTTCTATAAATGAGCTTCGAATTATACCCAATAAGTTTAAAAGTCACATGAAGACACCCAATAAAACATATAACATATAATGAAATAAACTAGCAATTGATTAGAAATCTATTCAAATTCAAAAAGTAGGGCTAGAAATGGCATATATGGATTGCAAAATACGTAGTTAATTGTTTTAGATAAATATAAGGCTAAAAAAGTTAATATAATTAATATTTCAAAACCATCTATTAAATTAACTTGATATAAGTTGCTTAGATAAGTGACTGTGTTTGTATTTAACCCCGTTCAAATAGTTCTTATCTATTGGTCCTAGTTAAGCTATAATAACGTTCTATATAGGCTTATAATAGAAAAAAAGTAAGTAACTTAAATAAAAAAATGTTAACAATTAATACAGTAAGATAATTACAGATGAAATCCTTCACCTTTTTAATTTATGCGTAAGTTAAAAGAATCTTTACTGTAACATTTCACTTTTCACTTTCACTTCAACAATAACATTTTCAAATAGAGATCTTTCTAAATACTAATAGTGCAAAAAAAAATTATTTTTTAAATTAAGTGCATGGGCAATATTTTGATATATGGTACCCGAGACAACGCAGATCGACAAAAATACTTAAATTATTTAAAGCAGAAATAGAAAAAGATGATACCATTAACTTCTTAGGTCTATGTATAATAAGGAATGCTATTAAATTACAATTTGTTATTTATGAAAATCCACCTTTTTAGATTTAATAATTCCAACATTCATAAATATTCCCTTTAAAACATTATAAAACAGAAAATCGGCCTCCTCAATGCTTGCGTTAACAAAATAGTTTCATTTCAGTCATAATACTTGTAGGAGCTTGGAATCGCATATTTACTCTGGCAACACTGGTGGATCTCGTATTGTGTGTATATTATTTATAAGCTAACGTATATATTAGATCAGATCTCGTCTTGGTATATTGTTGTAACAGATCTCATCTTAAAAGATAGATTTCATGTATAAAAAAAAATTACTTAAAACCTAATCCTCTATTAACCCCACAAATTGGCCAAGTTTAAATTTACTAGGGCAAAAAGGAAAATTTAATATAACCACTCTATCAGCCGGATCTGTGGTTGTCTTTAATTTATTCGGATCTCTCCCTAATATGAAACAATATATATATATATATATATATATATATATATATATATATATATATATATATATATATATATATATATATATATATATATATATATATATATATATATATATACAGAGTGAATATGCAATACCAAACACCTACAGGTATTATGACTGAAATGAAACTATTTTGTTAACGCAAGCATTAACGAGGCCGATTCTCTGTTCTGTAATGTTTAAAAGGGAATTTTTATGAATGTTGGAATTACGATATCTAAAAAGGTGGATTTTCATAAATAACAAATTCTAGTTCAATAACATTCCTTATTATACATAGACCTAAGAAGTTAATGGTATCATCTTTTTCTATTTGTATTTGAAAAATAATCTTCCGGAGTGTGTTGTTAATGTAATTTTTGTCGATCTGCGTTGTCTCGGGTACCATATATCAAAATATTGCATAAGCACTTAATTAAAAAAAATTAAAAAAAAAAAGTAAAAGTAAAAGTAAAGTTTGCACTAACGCATAAATTAAAAAGGTGAAGGATTTCATCTAAAATTATCCTACTTAATGCATTAATTGTTAACATTTTTTCATTTATGTTACTTACTTTTTTCTATTATAGCTTATATAGAAAGTTATTACAGCTTAACTGGGGTCAATCTATAATTTTAAGAACTATTTGGACGGGGTTAAATACAAACACAATCACTAAGCAACTTATAAAAGCTAAGCCTCCTCTATCAAGCTAATTTAATAGATGTTTTTGAAATACTAATTATATTAACTTTTTAGCCTTATATTTTTTTTGTTAAAAACGTGTGTAATTTTTCCGCTGTACTGTGTATTCACATTTCAACATTTCAACATTTATTATTTCTTATTTATAATGATAATATATTTGCAAAAAAGACTAGACAGGTTGTAATCACTTGTCAAGGTAAAAATTGTGTCAAAAATACTTCATAAGCTTTCAAAAATTAGAATTATTTTAAAATCATTCCATAAAGATATAAAAAACAATATTTTGAATCGTTTAAGAAAATTTAAATATCCTGTGGGATGTAAAAATTGCTAACAATAATACATGTTCCATTTCATGTTCTCCAGTTTATTATTTATGCGATAATATTAAATTTCAAAGATTTGCTTTGATTACCAGAGGGTAAGTATTGATTATAAGATTTAATATTATTATCAAATTGACTAATCTCGTCTTGCAAACATTATATAATCAGTTTTTATGTCATTAGTCATATATTTTGTTAAATTGATGATGTTATATTTTTTTATATTTGTATAAACATGTTTTGCATATGTACATTTCAACTTAAATGAACCATATCGTCCGTTTTCTCAGAAAGCGTCCCAACTGATAAAAATTTGGGAATTATTTATAGATCTTATGCCTTATAACCCTATGTCTTATAATCTATACAAAATATACCACAATTTCCTCGACCTAGTTGCAAAAGCCAAATTAGCTGGTCATTTACAAATCAGTTAAATCACTTTGTGAGAAAGTCAATCTATTATAGTATTCATGTATTATATGAGTCAATAAGTTCCCGGTTTGACATATATGTTAGATGATCACTGGACGATTGTGCTAACCTTCAAACGTATGTGTCAAAATTTCATAACAATCTATCTACTAGTTTCTGACTTGTGACTTAAGTGACGCCACTTTTGTTATTTTCAAAAAAAAAATTAAAAAAAAAGAAGAATTTCGTGTATTGATTAAGCATTTATTTTCGATGAAGAAAAATACCGTTGAAGCAAAACAATGGCTTAATAAACATTACCCGGTCTCTGATCTGGAAAATCAACCATAATGTATTGATATGGTGAATTCAAACGTGACCGTAGAATCACCGATGACACTCTGGACGTCCAAATGACATGGTTGCACTATCAGAAAAATTCACAAAATTATTTCGCAAAACCGTAAATTAAAACTGCAAGAGATAGCTGATATGAAGATATTGAAAGGAAGTGTTTTGCACCATTTTGCACGCACTGTTGGGAATGCGTAAATTGCAATCGAAATGGTTTCCGCGATTACTCAATAACGGATCAAAAACAACAATGTATTAATCATTCTGAGAACTGTTTGGAGATGTTTAAATGAAATAAAAATAATATTTTTATGCGGTATGTGACAATGGATGAAACACAGATCCATAATTACACTCCGAAGTCAAATTGGCATTCAACTGAGCGGACATCAGGCAGTGAAAGCCATTCAAAGCGACCAAAAACACAACTGTCGGTAGGGAAGGTTATGGCCTCTGTATTTTGGGATGCACATGGGATATTGTTCACCGAATATCTCGAGAAGGGTAAAACCAGCAAATATTATATATAGTTATTGGTGAGTTTGAAAAACGAGATGCGATCAAAAAGGCTCCAAATGAATAAAAACAGTACTGTTACAAGACAATGCACCGTGTCATAAATCGTTCGCAACGAGGTCTATATTGCATGAATTGCACTTCGAATTGCTTCCTCATCCAGCGTGTTCTCTAGATCAGGCCCCAGCGATTATTATCTGTTTTCAGATGTCAAAAAAAAGCTCGCTGAGAAGAAATTTCGCTCCAATAAACAGGTAATCCCCGAAACTGAAGTTTATTTTAAAAGGCAAAGAGAAAGGCAAAGTTCTATTAAAAAAGGTGTAGAAATGTTAGAAAAGCATTGGAATGATAGTATTGCTCCTCAAGGAAAATATATTAATGAATATAGTCGAAATTTGGAAAAAAAAGTGTCAGACCGGGGATTTATTGACGTGTTATTGGACAATAACTAAATATATCACCAAATATAACTAATAATATATCAGAATATATCACTAAATATAACTAAAATATATCAAACTGCAACGCAAGCTTTGTTACAAGAATTTATATTGGCTGTGTTGCGCGATTGTCGGATCTGGTCTTTGTTAATAATCAGACACCTGTTTACAAATGATGTTGGCGCCACCTATAATGATATACTGTAACCTCAATAGTATAAAAGATATAAAAAATGCGAAATTTGGGCTCCAACATAAAATTCGTCAGAAGTCGTTTTAGGACGCACTGATTCGAATGGTAACTATATACACGCGAAAAATGATGAGGTCCGATTTCGGATCTCTTCTTTAAAAAAGGATCTCGGCTTAAGCGCGGTATTACAAAAATGGATCTCGCCTCCTACGGAACCTATATATATATATATATATATATATATATATATATATATATATATATATATATATATATATATATATATATATATATATATATATATATATATATATATATATATATATATATATATATATATATATATATATATATATATATATGTATATATATGTATATATGTTTGACCGATCACCATGAAAGCTGGTATATCTAACTACATTTTCATGGAGAAGGTTTTTATTTTGTTGTAACTAGCCACTAGATGGTGCTGCAGGACATCAACTTCTACACCGTATAACCGATTGCTATGAAAATAAGTATACATAGGTATTTGACCACCGTCGATAAGTGAAAGGAAATTTATATAGGGCGGGTAGCTTAACTCGGTATGCAATCGAACGATTTGGATTCATTGACCATCGAAAAGTTAATTATATGTTGTTGTATATATCCGAGTAGGAACTCCAAAAACTCTGCACGAACAATATTTTGAACTATTCCATTCGCTATATAATCAAAACAATTTAAAGTAATTCAAACTAATCATAACGTGTAACGCAAGTGAATAAACAATATTTTTTGTTTCTGATTCCCTGTATCCACTTCCATTACGCTAGATGTTAGTATTAGTTTGAATTACTTTAAATTGGTTTAATTATATAGCGAATGGAATAGTTAGAAATATTGCTTGTTCACGCAAATTATGTTATATCACTCAAAGTAATTTGGTTTTTTACAAAAAGGTTTATTTCTTTATGGAATACAATATTTTGAAAATAACAATAATAATGATGCTACCAATTAATAATAAATGGCCTTTATTGCATCATACTAATGACAAGAAAAAAAAAAGAAATACACAAAAGTATAGAAACAAAATAAATGAGAATTCTCAATTTGTTGATCAGCAAGTTGGCGAAGTCTAGCATAATTTGCTATTCCACTCAACCAACCTACCGATGTTAATCCCTAGATAGAAAAAAAACTCACCAATAAAACCACAAACATTTCCTCTCATGTCTCACACACATAGTCTAAAAAACAATACTATTACCCAACCATCCGGTCACCGCCAGAACGTCAAATGCCCATGAAACAATAATCTTAAAAAAAAAAAGAAATATATTAGCAATTATAGCTGTTGAGCTAAAAGAAATACCCTGACTTTGTATTTGAATTTGTTAATATTAAACATTTTAAATATATTGGGGAGTCCATTTAATATCTTAATAGAATTATATATGTATGATCTCGTAAACATCGATGTTTTGTAATGTGGCATTGTAAATTTGCTTCTATATCTAATATTCACAGAATGACTGGCTGAACGAGCTACAAACATACTTTTAAGTGCTTCAGAATGATTGTCAGCATTGATAACCTTATAAGTGAAATTAGCCATATGAAGCTGCCATCTGTGATCCATAGTAAGCCACTTAAGCTCATTAATCCTCTGAGAGATATGATCCCGTTTTCGAACTCCAAAAATAAGGCGACAACAAGCATTCTGTACTCGCCCCTTCTGAATTCTGCCCCTGACCACAGAGTCGAGACATGGGAAATAAATAAAGTCACAGTAAGTAAATTGAGAAAGTACCAACGACTCTGATAATAGCTTTCTTAAAGCCCGGTTCAAAATGTGCCTATTAGCATAAAGTAACTTAAGGTGCATGAATAATTTACGAATTAACTTGGATACATGATCTTTAAAACGTAACTTCGAATCAAAAATAACACCCAAGTTTTGCGCACAATCAACAAAACCAAGCCTCTCTCCGCGAACAGATATTGAAAGATTGGCCCTCAAAAAAATATAGTTAGATTTAGTACAAAATAGCATAACTTTAGATTTAGAAGAGTTTAATTTCAAATTATGTGCTAACGAGAGTCTTTTAAGGTTGTTTAACTGATTATTAATTATATTATTGGCTCTAGAGTATTCACGTGGAGGAAAACTGAAATATAATTGTGTGTCATCAGCATAAACTCGTACTTCCATATTCTGAACAGAACGCAAAATATCAGATGTATATACAATAAAGAATAATGGACCCAACACTGATCCCTGAGGCACACCAGAAAGAACATTCACTTTAGACGAGTTTACATGATTAACAGAAATATATTGTGTTCTACAATCTAGGAACGATTTTACTAGATTAACGGATGATTCGTCAAACCCATAGTAAGACAATTTTGCGCACAAGAGGCTGTGGTTTAATGTATCGAACGGCTTAGAAAAGTCCAGTAATACAAGTAATTAAGTAATGCACACTCTCTCTTGAAGTTTTTACTATTTATATGTTAAAAAGTGTCTATTGGGCGTCTTCTCTCTTCTGGACGTATTTGTATTAGACAAGTTTTGGGCAATCTATTTAATTGTCGAAGTAATTGCGCTTCGCAAATCTCATCACTGTCTATGTAATACAGAATAATGTTGAAGAATATTTTCTTATTGCCAGAAATTCGTGGCGATGCATAAATAATGATCATCATTACGCCCCAATATATTTACGTGTTGTTGTTAATATATGATAAACTCGTGTTCGGTTATCCAATACTGGAATTGGATAAATATGATAAAGTTTATAAGTTTCTGATTCGCTAAGAGGGACTTTAAGAACAAATATTAATTTAGAATCAGATTGACAAGCTTCTAATTCAATTATGTCAAGATAATCAGGGATACTTGAAGGGTAAGTTGGTAATGGCAAATTATTTTTGACAAGGTATTTAGAGATTTCTTGCGTAATGATCGAGCCATGTAACATTTTAATACGAGCAAACGTTATTGATTCTTTATTGTATTAATTGAGTCTTCTAGAAAAATATAGCTTTCCATTAGGGATTCACATAAGCTTAAAACTTCAACTTGTGCTTCATAAAAAGCTATTGAATTCATTTAATATCATAGTTAAATATTTTCTCATCGATTTGAAGATTTGCAACGGTCGTATTAAATTTTTTGATTACTGATGTTGTTACTGAAATCTGTTTCTTTAAGATATTTTCTATTTCATGTTCATCTTGTTATTCTATTAATACAATCATTAAAGTATTCACCGTCTGACGCATCTAAGTTACCAGTAAGAAATTTCCATCCTGTGCCTACACCATTAAATATACCTCGTTTTTGTCGCAAATAGTACTTCTTTGTATCCGCTACAATTTCTTCTTACTTTTGGTCTACTGAGTTTGCGATTTGTGTTAATAGACTGATATGAGTTCTTCGTATCTTCGGCTTTAAATGTTAATGTTCTCGATAATTGGTCTTGAAATAAATCTAAGATTCCTGATATTATTTTATCATTATTAATCATAGTTTCCTTGATTGGTTCCAACTCTTTGTATACTAAAAGTGCTCATTTATTGTTTGAAACTTGAGTGCTTTCTTCATGGTAAAAGATATCTATGGTGTTATTAACGGGTGTTAGAGCGACTTGGGCTGCGATAGCTTGCATCACACCTAGTGATCTGAAACCAAAAGAATACTTCTCATAGTAGAGTTTCAGTCGGTCAAAATTTACTTTGGTGGATATGTTTGTTTCTGGATTTAATTCAATAGCAGAATTATCTAATAGTTTAGTTATGTCGAAGGGTCCGTTGAATAAAATTTTACTTTTATCTTTAATTTGGGTGTTTTTAACATATACTTTATCGCCTAATTTATATTTGGGAATATCTGTAATGTTTTTATCAAATCTAACTTTAGCTTTTTCTTTTTGTAATTCAGTTTTTTCTCTTGCAATTTTGTAATAGTGTTCCATTTTATTATTGAGGTCTCGGATATATTTTGTCATGAGATTCGCTTGGTTTTAAAGAGTTTCAGGTGGTCTACCAGAGGTGTGTCCAAAAATTAGTTCATATTGTATGAAATCATGCGTTTTATTCTTTATGTTGTTGTAACAGATAATTGCTTATGGTAAGATGTTAAGTGGATGTTAATTTGGATTTTCGGCTTCATGAGCTTTAATCATTTCGGTCAGTGTAGCGTGAAATCTTTCCAGAGAGCCATTTGATTGGGGGTGTCCAACACTGGAGAAGGTTAATTTCACATCGTAGAGTTTACATAAGTCTTTCATTCGTATATTATCAAATTCTCGACCATAGTCGCAATGAATTCTTAAAGGAGTGCCAAAGTGCTGGAAGAATACTAGCAGTGTGTTAACAACAGTAGAATATTTTTTGTTCTCGACTGGATAAGCCTGTGTAAATTTTGTTAATTTATCTCGTACTGTAAGGGCATAATTTTTTTAGGATATTCGAAAATATCTATGTTGATTCTTTCAAATGCTATTTTCGGTGTTTCTGTGATAACCAGGGGTGTACTTAGGTTTTTTCGGCAAATTTTAATTTTCTGACAGATTTCACAACTTTCCAAACACATACTTTGATTAAATTCGTCGAATACTTTCATTTATTCCTCGATGTATGTTGCTTTTTCCTGTGTGGTATTGATCTAGAATGATTGGTATTTCATCTTGGTCTTGTGTCTTTATGATATTCTGACAGATTTTATATTTAATTTCTTCATTCGCAAATACAAAGAAAATTATTTCTAGAATGGGCAAATCCAAATTACTTTCGATATAATAGGTTTTGGAACTATCGAATTTATTTTGGTCTTTATATGAGTAAAATATTTTTTGGACTATTTACGGCCTTTTACTGTTTTGCTTTGTAGAACGTTTACTTCATTTTCATTAAGGTTAATATTTTCTTGGAAGATGTCATCAATAATTTGGTGATGTATATTCTCAAATTTATTTTGCCAAAAAAGGGTAATAATATTTTTATGAGTTTTATTTAGTAGTTGCTCGTTCGTTGTCTGGGTTGTTTTATAAGCGTGTACAAAGTTACTGTATTCTTCAGTTACTTGTTGGTCTTGATCTTCTGTTAGTGTGTCTAATTTCGATTCATCTGAAAGGTTTCCTTCTCCAGAGTTGTTAGATGCCAAGATTGATATTTTTGACTGAGGTTTGCACATTATTGCGTCGGCATTTTTATTAATTTTGCCAGGTTTATATTCAATCTTAAAATCGTATTCCCCTAGCTAGTCTACTTCCTGGGTTTTTAATAGAGATAAGGCATGTTAAAGGGCGGTGGTCTGTAACGAGGGTAAATTTTCTGCCAAAAATGTAGGGATGGAAGTGTTTAACTGCCCAGACAATAATGAGTAACTCTCATTCTATTGTGGAGTATTTAGTTTCAGCGTTACACAGTGTTCTAGAAGCATAGCTTACAGGTAAATCTTTACCTACTGGACCTTGAGAAAGAACCGAGCCAATAGAAAAAGCACTGGCATCGGTGGTCAGAACAAATGGTTCTTCGAAATTTGGATATCTACGAATTGGATCTGATATAAGTGCCTTTTTTAGATCGTTGAAAGATGTTTGAAATTCAAAGTCATAGAAAAAAGGAACATATTTCTCTAAGAGTTTTGTTAATGGTTTTGATAATTTTGCAAAATTTGGTATAAATCTACGGTAATATCCTGCTAAATCAAAGAATGATTTAACGTCTTTTGGCTTTTTGAGCTGTGGGAAATTTTGAATGCAATTTATTTTTTCTGGATTCGGTTTTACTCCGTCTTCAGTAATGATGTGACCAAGATATGCTGCTTCTTTTCTGAGAAATTCGCATTTGTCAGGCTGTATTTTTTGATTAGCATTTCGAAGTTTTGTGAATATTTCATTAAACCGGATCATGTGTTCGTGAATGGTTGATGAATATACGATGATATCATCCATGTACACAAGGCATCGCTCATTTTGGATTCCTAGGAGAATGTTATCGATGACACGTTGGAAGGTGGACGGGGCTGTCTTTAATCCGAATGGCATACGTACAAAGTCGTAGTGACCATTGTCTACTGAGAATGCTGTTTTTGGAATATCATCAGGATTTATCTCAATCTGGTGAAATCCTGAAGTCAAATCGAGGGTAGTGAAATACTGGCATTTTCCTAATTGATCGAGGAGGTCAGATATATTTGGTAACAGGTACTTATTATTAACTGTAACTTCATTTAATTTGCGATAGTCAATGACTACTCTGGATTTTTGTTTGCCTGAAGCATCAAGCTTCTTAGGTACTACCCAAACTGGAGAAGACCAGGGTGAAATGAAATGTCTAATTATATTTTGATCTAATATTTTATTTACTTGATTTTTCACGTCTTTTTGTGGATTTGAGGATATGTAGAATATGATTTTGTTGATATAGGTCTTGCATTAGCGATTTCTATTATAATTTATCTATATAATTTATCGCCTTCTAAATAGAATATGTCACTAAATTCGATGCATAAATTCGTTATATATTCTCTTGCTTCGTCATTCAAATGGTTAATTCGTAGTTGATTTAAAATTGTTTCTATTCTATCAACCGGTATATTAAAATCGCTTTCAGTGTTCGTATATTTAAAAATGGGGTCATTATCATCATAACATTTCTGGAAAGTCGATAATTTTTGGAATTGCGTTTGCGTTCGTATAAATTCAATATGTCGTATGAATTGTCGTATGAAATAATAATATAAATATAATAATCGCCGTATGAAATTCACCTTTCTCGTTTACGTGAACTAAAGCGTTTAGAATTCTGATAATTTCCTTTTCTTGAGTTAAGAGAATTGCATCTGTATTATAAATTACATTTTAATTTAAATATTTTTTCGGTTCTCGGTTCAATGGAAACAGTATTACGTTTTGGTTTATTTATAATTTCGTTAACTTTTTCTTGATTTTTGACTTTGAATAAAGGAAAATTTTTAAAATTCGTAATTCACTGTTTTGTTTTTAAGTCGATGACACATTTATAGTGGTCTAGAAAGTCTAGGCCTAAAATACCATCGAAATCGATATCTAGGTTGAAAATATATACTTTATGGGGGTCGATTAAAGCAAATGGTATAAGTGTTGATTCGGTAATATACAATATTTGGTTAGTTATGCATTGGACTGTAATTTGTTCGGGAAATCTTTTAGGAAAACGTTTAACGGTATATTCTTTAAATATATAAATTCCTGCGCCGGGGTCAATAAGTAATTTGAAGGTATTCGTAGCGTCTTTTATGTAATAGAGATTTTGAGATTTTAGACTCAGCAGTGGGTTTAAAAAAAGATTTGTTCGGGAAAATTCATATTCGGACTGATATTGTCCAAATTTATAGCTTGTATTTGATTTGTTACTTGCACAAGCGGATCTTGTTTGTTGGGAAAATCTGGAGGGTGTTCTTTGAGTTGGGTTTATGGAAAATTTTGAAATATTCGTTGAGACATATCATTTGTTGAGGTGTATTCATTTTGATAATCATTTTGGGGATCATATGAATGTTCGGGATATTCTACATAATAATCGTTGTGTTCCACATAGTTGGAATATTCTTCATCTTTCGTAGAATAATCTTGATTGTTGTTAAAGCCAATATAATGAGTTTTATGTTGATTTGGTCGGAAATTTGGGTTTTCTCTGATGACTGCAGGTCTTGGTTGAAATTCATTTTGTTGCGAAAGTGGTTTTGGTAAAGGTTGGAAGTTATTAGGTCTGATTTGTTTTATCTGATAATTTGGTGATCTTTGAAAATTTGATGGCACATTGTTTGGGCCAGGTAAAGTTTGTTGTTGGAAATTGGTTGATCTATGGAAATTTGATGGTGTGTTGCTTGGGCTGTATAAAATTTGTTGCCGGAAACGGCATTGGTAGGAAGAATGAGCGCTTCTGCCACATTAGAAACGATTTGCGATTGTGGTTGCGATTTACGATTTGCGATTGTGGTTTTCTCGGTATATTATTTTGCTACTTCATTTGAATGTTCGCAACGAGTTTGTTGAATTTCTGATTTTCAAAATACGATAATTGTAATTTTCGACGGATACGGGATTGTGCTTACAGGAGATCTCGTGGTTGACTGGCACGAATAATTTATCCTAAGTGGGGTTCTAGTCCAGTTAGAAGTGTGTTAAGGGCAATTGTTTCAATAAGACATATTTGTGCTTGTTTTTGTTCAGAGATTAAATTGTATGATTTCTGAATACAAGAATGCATTAGTGCATTAATTAAGCACTTGAAGTATATTATAAAATGTAAGGGCAGATTCGTTTGGAAGTCGTTTCAGCCTCTGTAAGACTTGGATTAAGACTGAAAGATCTCTAGAATTGCCAACATGTAGATTTAGGAATTGTTTGATTTCGAGAAATGAATTAGGACTTTCTGAACTTATTAACTGAACTGCTTTGCCTCTTAATTTATTCTTTATATAAATGACTAATAGATTCTTTTGCTCTGCATTTGACATGTTATATGCACATTCACACGCATTCAGAAATATGCTTAAAAATATTTGGTCGCCTTCATATTCCGGTATTATCGAAAATATTTTAGACAATATATATGGTTCTACTTCAAATTCAGATACTTTTTGATTGATAGCCATTTTGGTTGATTTAATAATTGATTATTAATAATAACTTAATAGTAATAAATAATTGGAAAATCGAACAGTGTTAAATTCGAATAAAAATAAAAGAAAAACAATTGTATAACCTGATGATTCACTTACAGTTCGATCGTTAACTGCATGACGTTTTTTTGGAGTTGTCTTGGGCTCTAACGTGTTGTATCAGGGGCTTCACCAGGTGTTCCTTCCGTAGTACGTTGAGTGAGGACTCGTCCTGTTTTTGGTTCTTCTGCTTAAATGATTGGGATCCACCGTCGATAGTTAGGACTTCCTTGTTCTTTCGACGTTTTTTAGAATTCTACCGACTGCGCCAATTTGTTATATCACTCAAAGTAACTTTGGCTTTTTTTTTAAAGCTTATTTCTTTATGGAATACAATATTTTGAAAATAACAATAATAATAATGGTATTAATTAATATTAAGTAATGCACACTCCCCCTTGGAGTTTTTACTATTTATATGTTAAAAAGTGTCTATTAGGCGTCTTTTTGGTGGGAACCATGCAGGTGGCTGCGATACTTGAGGACTTGTTACGCATTTTTCGTGAAAACTGGCGGTTTGACCTTGAAATGAAGTAATTTTGGATATTTGATACCTGTGAGACTAAGATTGCACAATGTTGTGTAATAATATTGTTTATAATGATGATGATATATCTCAAACCTAAAACAAAAACTTTTTTGGAATGGTAAACATCAACACACTCCTGCGCCTAGGAAAACTACACCCATTGGGGCAAACATTAAATCAACAAAAATCCAAATTATAGCTCTGTAGGAAACCAGGTTGACAGATGATCATAAAACCTTGTACTTCGGCAACTACAGATTTTTTAAAAGTAAAATGGACAAAAGAATACTTAAAAATACATCACATCTCGGTGTTGCTGTCGCTATCTCAAAAATCATTCTTGGTTCTATAACAATGTCCAGTCAGTAAATAATCGACTTATGACACTATCACTCAGGTGTGCTAACAAAAACTATACATTAATCAATGCATGCCTCCCAGTTAACAAAGAAAATAAATCTAACCCTAAAAAAGTAAATAAGTCCTGGAAAAGACTATTTCTAAAATTCCTTTTAACCATGTAAAAATCCTATTGGGTGATTTTAACGCCCAACTAGGGAAATATAGAAGGTACAAAAAAACAATCGGCAGTTTTCCCGCTCATAAATGGACTAACCATAATGGAAGAAGATTGGTTGAACAATGTTCGCAGGTTAATCTAAAAATATTGTCAACCCATTTCAAGAAGAAAAGAATAAAACAAAAGACCTTGAGATGCCCAAACACCTACATTGGTGAATTTCAAATTAATCATGTTGCCATTTCGTACCCCAATTATAAAGATATTTTGAATGTTCAAGTTAGGAAAGGGGCTAACATAGAAACGGATCACTACTTGACTAGAATCAAACTTAGCTTAAAACCTCGAAATTTTATCCAAAAGAGACTAATAATCCTAAAATTCGAAAATAATCCCCGACGAAAATAAAACCAACCCAAACAGAAGAACTTGATAAACAACCAGCACCGAACTGGCAAGAACTGAAACAAAAAATAATTAAAACAGCCTTATAGTTGTTCCCTTTACAAAAACGTAGAAAACATCCGTGATGGCATGAAGTTTGCGAGCAAGCAGTATTAAACCGAAATAAAGCATTCAAAGGGTGGAACAGCCAAAAAATAGAAAGAAACTATAACATCGTTTTGGAAGTAACAAAAGAAACATCGAAGCTAATTAGACAAAGAAAATATGAAAACAATCAACTTAAAGAAATAGAAAAATATTTCCAGAAAGTTACAGCCGAAATTTTTATAAAAGATTTTAAATTAAACTAACAGGCTATCAACCTCAAAGTCTCTGCTTTGCTTAACCCGACAATGTTTCGCCATTGAGTAAACCCTTTAAAAATCATGACTGAACTTTTGTCAAAACGTCAGTGAAATCATCCATCAGATACCATTCGGCACAGAACAGAACATTTACAAGAGAACATTCATTTCTAAAACGGGATACCCGAGAAGCTGTCTAAGCTCTATATACCCGAGAAGTTACATTCCACACCTGTGAAAACATTCGTTAGAACATATACTTAGGTAGATAATGAATATAAAAACTGTAACATGAATGGTAAGAATGGTGTCATGCTTCAGTCTCTATAAGAAATAAGCTTACTTGGAGCCCCAAGTATATATTACTAGCAACTCGCTACGTTACAATTTTTACCCAAAATATCTAAGAGTATAAAAATCATCTGGAGAATACCGCAGTTAAAATAGACACCAGAAATAATATATTCATAAACTTTGCGATACTACGTGGAGCTCAAACGTATCTACCCTTAAAACATCAGTTCTTAGTCGGTTCTACTTGGTTGCTGAATGCTGCACTCCAATCTGGCTAAACAGCTACCATGTAAAGATGATTGGTACCAAACTCAATAAGGTCATGAGAATAATCAATGGCTATTTAAAAAAATAACACATCTATCTTGGCTTTCCACTATGAGTAATATTGCTCCACCCGCTGTCCGTTGACAGGAAATACAATAAAATACTATCAAATCCAGACCGCTTAGTACACAATGACTTGCCTGTTGTCGGCCTGCGGAAATTGAAGTGTAGATCCCCTCACTGCTGTTAGCAGAACAACCCCTGAAACACTAAACTTAAAGAGATTTACCTCTAAATACCAAATCACCATTTTTAACCACCCCCTTATTTTAACTGACCATGTTGGCATCATCAGGAGATAATTAGTGGTAAATCTCTTTGAGTTTAGTCTACTACAGATATACCTAGACGGTTGATATAAAAATCAATGTGTAATTATTAAAATGTAAAGGAAAAACGTTTCGAATAACTCAGAAAGTTTGTCATATTATGAAGTTGTGTGAGATATTGTATTGTATTGTTTTCGGTTTGAGATATATATTGAGATTGTTATATATAATTATATTTATATTTATATATATATATATATATATATATATATATATATATATATATATATATATATATATAATTATAATTATTATTATTATTATTATTAGGTGCGTATAGAGCCGGTTGGTTCACGCAAAGCATTCTGACTCGTTTTCGAGTGTTCTTTCTGATCCTCCACACCTCTCTCATTCTTTTTTCGTGTATTCCCTTTCTCTTCTTTGTCCACCTTGTCCCCGATCTTCTCGAAACTTCGCTCTCTGATGCAAGGTTCCAGATATGTATATTGTTTCTGTACACTCATCTCTGTCGGGCCCATTTGTGTCTTTCCCAGATCGGCTCTGACTTGTGCGATCCGTGGTAGGGTTGACTTGACTCTTTGTATGTATGTATGTAAGAATTCTGTTGGTGAGTTTTCTCGGTGAGGGCCTACTGATATGTCCATAGAATTTCAACTTTCTTTTCCTTATGTCCGCAACTACGTTGGACATTCTCTCTGTGGGCCTTCTAGAATGTAGTCTGTATCCTTCCTCTGTCAGTTTTGGGCCAAGAATTTTCATCATAATTTTGCGTTCTTCTTTTGGTATGTTTTCTATGCCGCTTTTTGTATGGAGTGTAAGTATCTCGCTTGCGTATAGTACCTCTGGTTTGATTACTGTGTCTTATTTTTGCCTATGTAGATACGCATTTCTTATTGTAGATATTGTATGTCTTGCCGTACGCCCTCTTCATCTTCTGTAATCGAGTCTTCTGTCCTATCTGGCCCAGGTATTTGAAGTGGGTGACCTTATTTATTTTGCCGTATTTGGTGTTCAAATTTTGGACATCTTATTATGAGTAGAATAATTTGGTTTTTTAAGAAGATTTGTAGGCTGATTTTCTCTGCACATTCGTTGAGGACTTCTATCTGTTTGGTTGCCCTTTATTGATTGTTTGTTTTGATTGTTTTGAAAGACTAGGCATGATATTTCTATGTTGTTTTTGGGTCGTCTAAGTCGTATTGGTTTTCAGTATCCTTGATTTTTCAGTTATTTTTCCCATTCCCTTATGATTTTGTCCCGGACCAGGTTGAAGAGGAGTGGGGATAACCCATCTCCTTGGCGTACTCCGGTTTTAATTATTAAGGGATCGGAAATTTCTCCCATACATTTCACTTTTGAGGTTGTGTCGGTTTGTGTCTACTTGATCAATCATAGTGTTTTGGGTCGAGTCCTTGTTCTTCTAGGATGTTGAACAGAGATTTTCGGTCGATGCAGTCGTATGCTTTCTTGTTCTTGTAAGTCTTGTTCTTGTAAGTCCACGAGTTAAATACGAAAACCGATAAACTTCGTTTTTACTTTATTATTTACAAACTTTATTTTATAATAAGGACACTTAAACTAATGAACAATATCGTGAACAGCGCGAGCTTTGACACTACAATATTGATTACCTCTACAATACAGATTCTTCTTAAATATACACTTATAGCTTATTCAGCGTTAAGCAATGGACATTTAAATATAAACTTATAGTTTATTCAGCGTTAAGCAATGGACATCCGTCGGTTTGGGGTCATTACTCCTCCACCCTTAGTTTTTTCAACGTCCTCGTTGACAAGTTTTTGTAAGAGTTTCATCGGAATATATTTGTTTCTTCTTTGTTTTAGCCATAGATATATCATTATAGCTATTGCAAGAAGGAAAATAAGGCACACAATTGTGAAGACGTAATGATGAACTTGTTGAGGGAACCTATCCTGAATAATTAAAGGTTCCATCAAGTCTTCTTTCATTTTCCAGGGGTTTTCCAAGTGTTTGATTTGTAAGTCCAGTGTTAAGTTAGTATCTTGGATCTTATCAATCTTTGGAAGTTGTATTGAGATATTGTTAACTTCTAGGGAGTACTTATGTTGATTTATTATTACATCACAGCTACTTTGGATGAGACTGCAATGTTGGATATTAATTTTTTGAAACTGAAAACAATTCTCGTAAATTGTTTCAGGGGATTTTGTACACAGTAGAAGGGATCTGTGATACGTTAGAGTATGCACTTGAAATTGGTTCTGAACAATGGCATACTGGCAATCTTTTGGGAAAAGATATCCATTGGTGATAGGGTTGGAGCAAATCCACTTAGTATTAATTTCTACACATTGTTCATACCACAAGTTGTTACAATGATATCTACTAGGTATAATTAATATTTTACTATCGTTACTAGGTACAGGGTAAATAAATCTTAAGTTACATACAGTTTTTTCAAAAATAGGAATCTTAATAACTAGGATTGCCATTTCAGTTAATATTAAAAGGCCGGTTTTACAAATTAGTGCAAGTTCTGACAAATGTTTTATTGGCCATAGAGCATTTTTAGGATGGTGTACTTCCAAATAATTCCACATCTCTTCGATATCATTTAAATGTAATATTTCAAGATCTAATGTTTTTAAGTGCGCAAAGGATATTATGAGTAACAGTTTTTCTAAGAAATCTTTTAATCTAATGATTTGTAAATGTTGATTTTCCATAATCAACATTAAATTTATCTCGGTGTTGGATTTTAAAATTGCAGAACGGATAGCTTTCGCGTTTTCGTTTACGAGGTGTATGTTGTTTTCTACTCAGGCGACGACGCTTCCTGCAAGAGAGCTGACATCATTTAATTTATGCATTGCATTTATTTGGTTATATTTCAAGATTTGTAAATTTCGCATAATAGTCTCTAGGTCATTATTATCGAGATTTCCTGTGACGAACTTGATACTGCTTCCTAGAAGGTTTATTAAACCGCGTTTTTCCGGATTGGTTCGTTACCCTGGTATACATTCAGCTTTGAAAAAGCGTCATATGTGGCGTTATACTCGGCATAAATATATTGGAATTGAGTTGCCGTTAAATTATTATTTAGTTTCTGTATCATATGACTTAAAATTACTATGTTATGGAATAAGGTAGATACAGTATGTTTGATTTTTGTTATGTTAAAAGGTATATAAGTTGTATGGTAGTGACTTACAACTAAAGATGATGAAATATCCTCGGTGTAATAACCATTATTTGGCAACTTGTGTACCCGAAGTGCTTGGCAATGGGTCGATGGGTCCTGCACTGTCAGGGTCAGGAGGCTGAAAGGAAGTAGTGGTCTTTCTAAGTCTTTTGAGTTTCCGTACGTGTGTAATTACAGGTTTCTTTCTAGTTACACCCGTTATTTTGTTTTTGTTCATATTAGTCACCTTAGTTGGTATGTATTGGGGTTTCATTTTGTTGCGTAGTGTGTTCTTTCTGTAAATAGTCTGATCAGGGATCAATTCGGGGGGTGGTTCTATATTGTTATTCCGTTTTTGTGTGGTTTCGGACTGTTTCTTATAAGTGTTTTTGTAAATTGTTTCGTGAAAAGGTATTAATTCACTTTTCCTCCTTTAATTATATTGTTCGAAAATGGTTAGGTCATTATTGATATTGGGCTCGTTAAGATAGGGATTTTACAATAACCATTTCGTACGTCAACTAGACTGATTTCTAATAACAAAATATTCAATGATTGTTCAACATGCTGGTCAAATTAGTAGACGAACTGGAACTTAGATAATACTCTTAATCATTTGTGACTTCTTGACAAAAAGAAATCTGCATTTCGTGAAATTACACGTAGACAGAATTCCGATCATAAAACTGAATGTTTCCTAGAGTTGTGTAACATTTGCAGGACTTTTTGCTATCAATAGATAGACATCACATACAATAATATGATTCATATATGTATATAAATTTATATTACTTAGCATTTATAAGAGCCGCCTTTACAACAATATATTCAAACCAAATGGACTTCATTTACCTAAAATGTTTTACCGATCGATGCCTTTTAGATGCAGAGATTTTATAATTGGCTTTATATATCGTGACACTAACTTCATCACTATACAAATTTTTTCTGAGAAATAGATTTGATGAACAGGTGCTGTATAAATATTTATATCTATGGCTAAAGTTGTACTACCCTTTTATTCAAACAAAATTGTGTTATTTAAAAGCATATGTTATACTTGTATTTGTTGTACTGAAATTTTCTTCAGATAGACAAAACATTTCCGTAATTTTTGACGCAGTTTCCTTTAATTAGTCTATAAAAATAATTTTCTGTCTTAAATGCTCCTAATTTATATTCCTTGTTTCGTCAAAAAATGTACCGATTTGGGAATATAATAATACAAACTTAATAATAAACTTCCAAAATATCAGAAACTATTTACGTTTGAAACCGAAATATATGTTATACGATAAAAGTTTAGATAAAATTGAGCTGTACTTAACATTTCCTTTGTGGAAATATCTCCTTTTAAAATATGTCTGCTGTACCGTAGAAAAATCTCAGCTACTAAACTATACAAACATCTTTCAGCACTTAAATTTTCTGATATAAAGACAAAGTTCGTTCAAAAAGAATCTAAAAATAATTGGCATCATTTAAAATCAAGCATTTGCAAATATATTGTGAAGTTGAATAGTGGTATTTTTCGCATAATTTATTGGATATAAATTCCTCCAATAACCTATAAAGAAGGTGCACTAATAGAATGTAAAAATATATGTGAAAGTCTACATGAGTTGAGAAATCGCTTCAGTGCATTAAATGTATCAATGCATACTAGGCTCAATCTAACATGACAGCTATATACTATCTATGCTAAAATCTCATCTGTTCGGGGTAATGAGAAAACTATGTCATGCATGCTAAAACCGCACGCTAAGATATATGTAATTCTAAATGGAAATGGAGCTTATAAAAATCAAATAAACAGGTAATATAGAGATTTCTTTCCTACATTAATTAAAATTTAATAAAACCACCATGATATTACCTTCTTGAATAATTCACTGATAATATATATCGAAATTAAATCGGTGGTAAAATACTGTCGAACTTGGTGGTAAAATATTTATTAGAAAGCTTCGTAGGCCATATAGGGCCCAGGCATATATGGTACACTAACAATACGTATATATCCTATTTATTTTTTTTTGTTTTAATTCCCATGTTATTCTTTTCTATTTTCATATAGTTTTTTTCTATTTGGTATTTTTTCTTGCTAAATTGCCATGTCACCTTTTGCTCCCCTTTCTTCTTCTACCGATGGTTTGATTTCATTAAAGTCATCAGACTACTATATTTTTGTTTCTCGTTTGCTGTTTTGATCTTCTATTCAACTTCACATTTATCTGTGTCATTTATTACCACTCCCATTTATATGAAATGTCGAATTTCCTCAAATGTATTTTCATTTCTATTGCAAGTTGACAAATACGGATGGTTTCCTGTTTCTTGCAACTTGTTTCCCTTTGTTATGTACTTTGTTTCCTTTTCTTTCATATGTAATTCAAACATTCCTTATAAATTGTTGTGATTTTTACAGCTCCTTTTTTTTCTGCATTATCAATTATTAACATTATTTCTCATTGACAATTTCTTATTTTAGTTGTCATTGTTGATCATTAACAAATTTTTTTTTAGGACCACGGTATTTCTTTTGTTTTAGTATTTCTTTTTATAATTGGCAGTACCAACTTAATCATTTTCATACAGAATCTCGATATCTGAGCCCTCTATTTACTTGGAATTCTTCGGAGTTTGTAACTCTTTAATTTTTTTTATTTTCCAGAATCATTTTTAGCAATCTTGTTATCTTTACCGGTATACCTAAACAATTTAGAGTCAAGTATGTTTTCTTTCCTTTAATCCTGCAACAAGTTTGTTAAAAAGCTAAAAACAAGATATAGAAGCTTACGAGGAGTGTAAATAAAATAAAGAGACTGGTAGCGTAGCATTTATTCTGACAAGACTTGGTGGTCCGTAGCAATGGTTTACGTGAACCAGATTTTTCTAGTGCATTCTGAAAATAAGTGAGAACAATTTCGAGATCCGTGAAATGAGCGTCATTTTCATTTCGCCCTAAAAGTCCAAGACATGTTCCCTTCCTGTTCTTTTGATCCTGCGAAAGGTTTTTCAGAATCATTTTTGCATAGATTTTATGTAACCCCAAATCATTGGTCAAAAGGTTCAAATCTGACGAATGGATGTGTGATCAAATTCAACTTTTCTCGAATTATTCTTACCATCCACTTACAATCAGAATGCACAAGATTCCGGGTTCTGAAGACATTTTTATTACATCTTGCAATTGAAGGCCTTCTCGAGCTGGAATCGAGTCTGGAGCTTCTGAGTATTTTAAACTAACTGAAAATGTGGGCCATTGATAAATCATTGTTTCTATGAGCCTATAGAAATTTTGAAAAAGTTTTTGTTTCCGCCAAAAACTTGAAAGCTCACCGTTGTTGCACAACATTATATTCATTTTCAGAACGAACTAGAAAAATTCAGTTCACGAAAAGAATTGGTACGGACTAACAAATGATTTTAGAGTGTTTAAACTCGCATTGAAGGCATTGAAGAAAAGTGCTACGAAATCGAACGCTTGGCTATCAGTTTCATTACTTAATTTACACATCTTGTATTTTATTTTTGTAGCTATGGTGTTTATTTCTTATAGCGAGAAAATCAGCTACCGATCTATTGATCCTAGACCTAGTTTAATATTCTCTCAAAATCCTTTCACTATAAATGTTTAGTCTGCTTCTTATTACTTGTACTGGCACTTTATAATATGTTTTCAGAAGAATAATTCATAACAACAAAAATTCTTATAGAGAGAATCTCCGAATGGATATCTCTTTTTATATATTATATCTATTAAGGTTTTTGACCATCCTTCAGTCATTACTTATTTCCATTATATCTTTTCGATGAGGTCCTGTATTTTTAAAGTAAAACTTTTTAGGCGGCGATTCGATAATTGATAAATGGACGAGAATTGAGAAATAAATTTCAAGGACGCGCCACGTTTAGGCACATTTCGTTACATGGGAGAGAAGAAAGTTTTAACGTAGAGAGAAAGAGAAAGAAATACATTTCGACGCCGCGGGCATATGCAATGAAACAAAAGAAAGCTACGTATACACAACGATACAAAGCGATAGAATAAGATAGCGTCGCGCATGCGCGCATTGTAGATGTACGCGTCAGACGCTATATATGAATTTGAGAAGTTTCACCTCTATCACGTGTACGGTGCTGCACGCGCAGTTTTTTTTTTATAGTTGCTCTTCTGTCGCTTTTAACATTTCTGTTCCTCCTGTTCCTGGAAATAAATTTCTTACTGAATTGTTCCCTCAATAAATCCATTGTTGCGGATTGTATGACATTGCGGATTGTATGACGTGAGGATTGTATTGGCTCTATTGTGTGGAGCCGTCCTGTTGGAATCATATCTCCAGATCAATAATTGGAATGAAATAATCCAGGTAGTCGAATAACAAAGCTCAACTTTCTGCGAACGGCAACTAATTGATAAATTTAAATCTTCACATCACACTCGCAGTTCGTTTAACAGTGACTGCCTTTATATATCCCGTATACATACATATATATCACAACACATAATCCAACATTACCATTATAATTATAAAAGAAATACCGTTTTATTTAGTAAAAAAAAAGAGTTGAATAGGCCTCATTTTAATCCAACCAACAAGGTCGCCTTAGGCGAACTCGGATTAAAATAGAGATAAGGGTCTGCTGCTTTAGGCTTTAAGTGGGTGTAATGTATGGCACCGATGCACTGTTGTAAAACATTGTCTAATTAGCGCAATTAAAAAAAACAATTTTGGAATACAAAAGCTGCTCAGGTTTAGTTGACGAACTTAATTGTGGTTAAGCTTCCCCTCAGAATGTTAGTTTGTTTTTTTTTCTTTTTATTATACAGGTGTTCAATTGTTATGACTGTTCCATTCCTAGTCCAAATTAACACAGTTTAATGCAAAGTTCTTTAATTAAATTTAGTTTGAAAATGCCTTAGCCCAATATAAAGTCGGCGCAGTACTTTTTTCCTGATATACGAACAAGTTATTAAACGTTTATGTTTGATAAATATGCTTTGACTTGTTCTTTTTAATTTACCTCTGCTGGCACTGGCATAATCAGTTTAGCTGCTAAATATACCCTGGTGCTTACAATTATCTAAGGCGAAATGCCTTAATATATTTATAAGATATTTGATTCGATAATTGGTAGCATCAAGAAATTTTAATAGAAGATTGATTATTTGTTTAGGCGTAACAAGTACAAATGTGTATGATATTTGCTTCAAAGCGATAACAGATACTTTTAGACTTTCTGATAAAATAGGTTATTATAAAAAATTACTTGTTAAAATAAAAAATAAACAAATTCGCAACGTCATAAATAACATAAAATGTTTTGTTTTTTATTTCTCAATATAATACTTATTCCTGATTGAAGATGCCACAATCTTTGGCAGTTAAATTACGGAAACCATGTGTACCTTTGTGGTACCAGTTTTATTAATAAAATAATAGTAAATCGGGTTTTTTTAAAGCCCTACGTAATTTTTTGGAAATAATGGCCTTTTGTCTATAAAACGTACTTGTTCCAAATTTTTAGTATGAGGCACGGTTCTCTTGAGGCAATTAAATTTTCGATAAGTCTCCAGTTCACTAGCAATTCATTAGTACCAAAATTCATTAGCATTAGGCTTAGCATAAGACAAATCATGTTAAAAAAAATATCGGTGCTTAATTTTTTAAAGTTCCTGTTTCAAACTCACATTTAAACACAAATGTTTTAAGTTTTGTTAAATTAACTTTAGATAGATGAACATTATATTGAGTGGATCAGAGTAATTGAGGATAAGAATAATAATGCTGGACGACCGCGATGCGTTACTGTACTGGGAGGAACAAATTTTAAATTTAATGAAAAATAATCCCAGAATAAGTTCCAGACGATTAAGTGCAACTGAGTGTAAATATCACATCAATTTATTTTACGAGATTACATCAACAGCAGTTATGACGATATTATATTCGACCAGTGCATGCATTTTACGAAAGAGACCCTATTTTAGATTTAATTTTTTCACATGGTTTCTTCAACAATGTTCATAAAATGATTCCTTGTTGAACACAGTTCAGGAAAATCAACTGAAGAAGCATAGAATATGCATCAGAACTTTTTGAAAATGTTGTTTGATTGAAGAAACTTTTTGAAAAACTGTTAACATCGGTTACAAATGTGGTATTTACAGGACGATTATCTGAGGCATAACGCCAGCTTAATAAGACAATGTTTAAATGGTTTAATTGTCTCAGAATCGGTGGACAGAAAATGGCAGTCCCATTTAATAATCGGCCAAATCGGCAAAAAGTCTAGTTTATGATAACGAGACGAATACACGAATACTAGGAAAGAGCTGTTGCAAAAATTAGTATAGGCATTTATACAATTAGATACAACAAGCTAGTAAGTTTTTTAAAAAATAAGATGGAATTGAAGAAAGGCTTGTGTACAATCACGTAGTGGCTATTTGGGGTATGTCTCTTGATGTGATTCTTTCACCATAATTAATTTTTAGATGATGGTAATATATGCTCTAATATTTTGTTAGTGTATTGTAGAGTAAACATTTAGAAAAGGTACTTTTTTTGAACAAAATAGTACTATTTCCAAAAATTTCCAATTCCATTCACAAAACAACGATTTGCTATTTTTTATTAATAAAAACCGCTACCACTACCACTAATACTACCATTACTACCAGCACTACCGCAATATACTTTGTATACTTTACAAATACATGTAAATATCCTGTATATTATCTCTTAAGAAAGCCGAAAAATAAACATATTATTTAACTATTTAGTAAATTTTCATCTATTGCTAGTTTACTAACAGACTTTGATGTAACTCGAAACCGATAATATAACTATCTTAAAATAAATTACAAGAGATAGCCCAGAATCTATTTATTAATGTTCTATCTGATATTTGGAGCAACACTTAGTCGATGATGTCTAGATCAATTTACGCTCGAGCACGTGGAGAACAATATATAGGAGTAATATTGGGATAGTCATGTTCGAAATGAAAAGTTTCAACGTTGTCATTCCTGTTTGGATTGTATGTATAGGAATTCAATAAACACTAAGTCAAAAACATTGTATATATATATATATATATATATATATATATATATATATATATATATATATATATATATATATATATTTTGACGAATGTTTTCAATGGGTGTGAAATGTAATGATAATGAATTTCTGGGGTATCCCGTGGTAGCTGAATGTCCACTGACGGACGGTTTCGCTGACGTTCTCAATCATCATCTCATCTCATCCATCATTTTCAAAGCGTTTACTCGACGGTGTTTCGACGAGAAATGCTAGCATAGCATAGCAGCATACCCGACAACCCGAGAAACTCTCACTACATATATATATATATATATATATATATATATATATATATATATATATATATATATATATATATATATATATATATATATATATATATAGAATCTATTTATTAATGTTCTATCTGATATTTAGAGCAACACTTAGTCGATGATGTCTAGATCAATTTATGCTCGAGCACGTGGAGAACAATATATAGGAGTAATATTGGGATAGTCATGTTCGAAATGAAAAGTTTTAACGTTGTCATTCCTGTTTAGATTGTATGTATAGGAATTCAATAAACACTAAGTCAAAAACATAATATATATATATATATATATATATATATATATATATATATATATATATATATATATATATATATATATATATATATGTTTTGACGAATGTTTTCATGGGTGTGAAATGTAATGATAATGAATTTCTGGGGTATCCCGTGGTAACCGAATGTCCACTGACGGACGGTTTCGCTGACGTTCTCAATCATCATCTCATCTCATCCATTATTTTCAAAGCGTTTACTCGACGGTGTTTCGACGACAAATGCTAGCATAGCATAGCATATAGCTATAGCTATAGCATAGCTATAGCATAGCATAGCATAGCATAGCATAGCATAGCATAGCATAGCATAGCATAGCATAGCATAGCATAGCATAGCATAGCATAGCATAGCATAGCATAGCATAGCATAGCATAGCATAGCATATATATATATATATATATATATATATATATATATATATATATATATATATATATTTATATATATATACACTGACGGACGGTTTCGCTGACGTTCTCAATCATCATCTCATCTCATCCATCATTTTCAAAGCGTTTACTCGACGGTGTTTCGACGAGAAATGCTAGCATAGCATAGCAGCATACCCGACAACCCGAGAAACTCTCACTACATATATATATATATATATATATATATATATATATATATATATATATATATATATATATATATATATATATATATAGAATCTATTTATTAATGTTCTATCTGATATTTAGAGCAACACTTAGTCGATGATGTCTAGATCAATTTACGCTCGAGCACGTGGAGAACAATATATAGGAGTAATATTGGGATAGTCATGTTCGAAATGAAATGAGTTTTTAACGTTGTCATTCCTGTTTGGATTGTATGTATAGGAATTCAATAAGCACTAAGTCAAAAACATAATATATATATATATATATATATATATATATATATATATATATATATATATATATATATATGTTTTGACGAATGTTTTCATGGGTGTGAAGTGTAATGATAATGAATTTCTGGGGTATCCCGTGGTAGCTGAATGTCCACTTACGGACGGTTTCGCTGACGTTCTCAATCATCATCTCATCTCATCCATTATTTTCAAAGCGTTTACTCGACGGTGTTTCGACGACAAATGCTAGCATAGCATAGCATAGCATAGCATATATATATATATATATATATATATATATATATATATATATATATATATATATATATATATATATACATATATATATATATATATATATATATATAAATAAAGCTAAACATGTGGCAAAAATGCAAGGGGTTATTCCTTGTCCTATTCTAAGAATATTTTGTCCTATGATGATTTTTGAAAAACCCCTTTGTTTCGAAGATACAGGGCGAACAAAATTTGCAACAACCATATTCGATATTTGTTGAAATCATTAATGCAAATAAAAGTAGGATGTACGTCAATGAGTTTATCAAGTACAAAACATGTTTGTTTTCGATCTCGATCACTTGGAGCGACTGTTTTATCTAGTAAATGGATTTCATCGATCGTATTTGTTTGCATAGATTGAGTGACGTTTGGCTGTTTGACGTGTCTTAAATAGTGAGTCCTAAATAGTGTGTTCTAAATGGTGAGTAAATAGTGAAGCCCTCTATCATAATGTATACAAATGCCGAGATGATTCACCTGCACTTCATGTATGGACTTGCTGATGGCAATGCATTACAAGCCAAGCGATTGTACAGTGAACAATTTCCAGCCCGTAATGTACCATTGAAACGAACTGAAGGTCAGGAAGATCACTGACTCTAAGAACGGTACAATTGGATCAGAATGTGCTGGACATGATAAAGGAAGAGTCTGGTAGTTCTATGCGAAAAATTGCAAATACTTTGAATATGTCACTGGACAGTTTGGAAAATTCTAAAGGACAATTTGTTGTATCCATACCACATTCAACGCGTTCAGGCACTTCTACCTGTTGATTTTCCTCCACGTATTGCATTATGCCAATGGATATTACAAACTTTACTTCGCATCCCTCTATTCCTGACACAAATTCTTTTCACCAATGAAACCACTTTCGCAAGAAACGCAATAAGGAATTTTCATAATAACCATGTGTGGGCAGATGAAAATCCGCATGTGGTATGCGAAGATAGTTTTCAACATCAGTTATCGTTGTATGTTTGGGTTGGAATTGTAGGTGACTATCTAATTGGACCGGTTTTCTACCACAAAGACTTACTGGCGAGGTGTATCGCAACTTTTTGAAAGCAACGCAGCCTGAGTTTCCGGAAGATGTACCATTGGCAACCAGGCATGAAATGTGGTTTATGCACGATGGTGCACCACCACATTTCAGTTTGGTTGCTCGTGATTTTTTAACAGCAACAAACGGATATCGCTGGATTGGCCGAAGTGAGTTTCACGCATGGCCTGCTCGATGACCGGACTAAAACCCCCTGGATTATTTCTTCTGGGGATATCTGACGTCATTAGTTTATGCTACTCCATTGAAGAATTTGGATGATTGGCGAAATTGGATAATGGCTGGGTGTAACTCAATTAGAAACCACCATGGTGTGTTTGAAAGAGTTCGGCAGTCAATGACGAAGTCATTTCGAACATTAATTGTAGATTGAGCTACTTTACATGTACTTTTTGATAATAAAATGTTGCTAATGTCGTAAATTTTGTTCACCCTGTATCTTCGAAACAAAGGGTTTTTTCAAAAATCATCATACAACAAAATATTCTTAGAATAAGTCAAGGAATATCCCCTTTACTTTTTGCCGCATGTTTACCTAACACCCTGTATATGTATATACATATATATATATATATATATATATATATATATATATATATATATATATATATATATATATATATATATATATATATATATATATATTATTTATTATTATTCACGTATGGGCCCTGGTGGACCACGCGAAGTACAATTAGAGGCGTTTGTTGTTGTTAGCCTTCCTTTGAGCCCATACTAATTTCATTCTTTCGCTATGAGCTTTTTTCCTTTCGTCAGACCAAGTTGTTCCAGTCTTCCTACATTTTTCTCTCTGGCCAACCTTCCAAACGTTAACCTTGTGTCTGAAACAACCTCTATCCTGAATTTCACTTTGTGTAATATTTGCTGATCTTAGGTCCTCTTTAATTGCCGCAATCCATTTAATTATTTCTACTTTAGCTTTACTCCTATTTTCATAATATTCGACTATTTGTCTTGTTAGCCTACTCGGATTCATGCGTTTGATGTGTCCGTAAAACTTAAGTCTTCTTTTTCTCATATCGCTATGTATATCTGTGTATTGTTTGATTTCTTGGTTTTCTCGAAGTCGGTATGTTGTGCTATTTATTTGTTTGGGGCATAGGATTTTTCTTATGATTTTTCTTTCCTTCTTTTCAATGTCCTCGATGTCCCTCTTTCTATTCAAAATGAGCGTTTCTGCAGCATATAGACATTCTGGCTTAATAACCGTGTTGTAATGTCTCAGTTTTGTGTTTTTAGATAGGCATTTTTTGTTGTAAATATTTTGTGTAAGTCTCAATGCCGTTTCCATTTTTTGACATCTACCCTTATTGGCCGCTTTTTCCAACCCATTTTCCATGATTATTTCACCCAAATATTTGAATTGAGAGACTCGTCTGATGTTACCATATTTTGTTTTTAGAAATGGTGTTCTTAGTCTGTTCCAGGTCATGTATTGTGTCTTTTCAAAGGATATTTGGAGTCCTACCTTTTCTGCCTTTTCTTTGTCTACCTTTTATATGTATATATATATATATATATATATATATATATATATATATATATATATATATATATATATATATATATATATATATATTAATTATATTGATCTGCAATACTTAATGGGAGACCTATAGAACTATGTTATGAATTTGGTAGCATATCCCATCAAAACTGTAATAACTGGGTGTAACTCAATTAAAACGACCATGGTGTGTTTGAAAGAGTTCGGCAGTCAATGACGAAAAGATTGAATGCTTGTATCATGGCTGGAGGAAGTCATTTCGAATATTTATTGAAGATTGAGCAACTTTACATGTACTTTTTGATAATAAAATGTTGTTAATGTCGTAAATTTCGTTCACCCTGTATCTTCGAAAAGAAGGAGTTTTTCACAAATCATCATTATATATATATATATATATATATATATATATATATATATATATATATATATATATATATATATATATATATATATATATGTATATATATATATATATATATATATATATATATATATATATATATATATATATATATATATATATATATATAAATATTGTTTTTGACTTAATGTTTATTGAATTCCTATATATATAATCGAAACAGGCATGACAACGTTAAAACTTTTCATTTCGAACATGACTATCCCAATATTACTCCTATAATGTTCTCCACGTGCTCGAGCGTAAATTGATCTAGACATCATCGACTAAGTGTTGCTCTAAATATCAGATAGTACATTAATAAATAGATTCTGGGGTATCTCTTCTATTTTATTTTAAGATAGTTATATTGTTCGATTTCGAGTTACATCAAACTTTAATAACTTAACAAACTTGTTAATAAACTCGCAATAGAGGAAAATTTACTAAATAGTTAAACCGTATGTTTATTTTTCGGCTTTCTTAAGAGATAATATACAGGATATTTACATGAATTCGCACAGTATACAAAGTATATTGCAGTAGTGGTGGTGGTAATTGTCATAATAGTGGTAGTGGTAGCAGTTTTTATTAATAAAAAATAGCAAATCGTTGTTTTGTGTAACAGCTGTCTACTCTCAACAGTGCTCATTAACCAAAGGGCTTGTGTTAATCAGCCTGATTCTCTCTTTAATTATATTTTGAAACAAGTCTATATATTATTAACTAAAGTTTTTTAAATTAAATTTAAAGAGGGGTTAAATAAACAGATACCCATGTCTATATGCAGCAGCTATGCTGCATATAGAGATGTTTGATAAATTGTAATTCTGTATTTGAAGAAGGCACTGATGAGCCGAAATAATTGTCGTAAAATTTTAAAATACAGTGAAAATTTAGACATAATTCTTAAATCTTTTATCTTTGACAAAAGCTACTGCTTGTCCAATAATGCAAAAGAAATCAAATATTGCAAACCTGTTGGGTTTCTAAAAAAAGTAAAATAATTTACAGATCCATTCGAAATATTATTGATGAAGCGTTGTTGCAGTGGTTTACGTATCCTAGAATCATGAATTCTCCAATACCAATTCTCCAGGCTAAATCAGAAAAGTTCATAAGATTGTTTAATGCTACTACATTTACTTTTTATTTTAGGCGGGTTTTAAAAATTGAAAATGAGATACAACATAAGCGCATATGTGTGTATGTGTGTATGCGCGCTGGCGCGCGTGTGTTTGTATGTGTGTGTGTGTGTTTCTAAATCATTCCGGGTGTCTATCGGTTGATTCTGTGAAGAGGCACGACGTTTCGCTAAAATCTTATTTGACATTTTCAAGTGTTGTCCGCTTTGACCTGAACTACCTAACAGTCCTGAACTACCCAGATACAATCTGCGCAGTCACCGTCCGGCTATAAGAGCATGCGCAACGACCCGTGGACATCAGATGGACTCTTCTGTCGAGAAAATGACGAATGACACTTGAAAATGCCAAATGAGATTTTGGCGAAACGTCGTGACTCTTCACAGAATCAACGGATCGACACCCGAAATGATTTAGAAACATTATCTACCATCCGTGAAAATATTAGATGTAACATATATTATTATATTTATTCAAATATTATTATATTTGAAAATGTAATATGTATATGTATATGTATCTGGATATATGTACTATGTAATATACTATCACATTAATATTATTATAATGTTCTCTGCGTGCTTGAGCTTAAGTTGATCTACACTTCATCGACTAAGTTGTTGTTCTATTATTGATAGTCAATCAATCATAGATTAAGTCATCTCCCAATGGTTCTCATATGGTTAGCGAAAAAAGCGTCGAGGATTTATAAAGTGATTTGGTGTTTAGTTGCACAACTCTTCCAGTTTAATCAACCATCCATTAATTTCTTAAAAATGGATAAAAATAGATGTCTTATAGTGAAATAGGACACGTTTAAAACACCAATATTTTATATGTTTAAGGATTAAAAACCGGTGAGAGTTTAATATTTTACTTTCTATAATATAGTTATATATTGATGCACGTTGCAGTGTGACCTAAAGATAATTTTAGAATTGAACCTATAGGTAAATATAATTCAGGAATTTTAAAGAGTATAAAAAATCTCTTTTATTCTATAAAATTTATATTTTATCATTTTGGCGTCAACTAGTCATTCGGTTCTAAATGAAAATATCCATTTTACCCTACTAAGGACCGCAGGAAGCATGCCGGGAAACTTTTTCAATTTAAAAGCAGCTTCGCCAGCAAAAATATACCTCGATTTTAATTGAAAAATATGTATATATATATATATATATATATATATATATATATATATATATATATATATATATATATATATATATATATATATATTTATATATATATATATATATATATATATATATATATATATATATATATATATATATTATATATATATATATATATATATATATATATATATATATATATATATATATATATATATATATATATATATATATTAGTCTAACTAACTCTAAAAAGCTGTGGAGCATAAATAAAGTAATGTAACTGATTTTTATATAATTTTCTATTGAGTTAAAACTACAATTAGACATTGCCTTCTTCAAAGTAGTTGTCTTGCGACACTACACAGCGCTGGAGACGATTTGTCCACTTTTCATCGCAATGCCGAAACTCAGGTACTTGAACTGGCGTTTAGCTGGTCGATTACGGACTTTTCAATGTTCACCAATGGCCCAAAATTGTGTCCTTTGAGATGAATTTTCAATCTTGGAAAAAAGAAAATGTCAAGGACTCAAGTCTGGTCAATAAGGGAACTTCGGAGCCGTAGTAATGTTCGTACTTGCCAAAAACTTGTTAATTGAAATCGCCCCTGGCAAGGCGTATTGTTATGATGACCCTTTTTCCAAGTCTTTTAAGAAAACCTTGCTAAAAATTCTAATCGTGAATCGATCATCAGAACGTACATAACCCTGGATTTTCTGGACATTTTCATCATTTTCTGCAATTGAAGGCCTTCCTTCGCCAGATTTATTTTCAATCGAATCTCGACCATCTGAGGACATCTAAAACCACTTGAAAATCTGGACGCTTAATACAACACTGTTTCCATAGGCATATTGAAGTTGTGGACTCTCCATCGCTTTGTGCCCAAGTCTGAAACAAAACCTGATAGCGCACCGTTGCTGGAAATTATTATCAGTGATTTTCAGCACATACTAGAAAAATCCCGTTTACGAAAAGAATTACCATGGACTACTAAGTGACCTTACGGAGTTTAAACTCGTACTGAAAACGTACTAATTGTTGGCTCCCTCTCTTCTAAAGAGGTTAACTGTGTTGCTAGATAGAACTTGGTTAACTGTATTGGTATATTCTTTTGTGCGCTTGTTTCCTTCTTTTAACTATTCAGTATTGTCGTGTTCTTAATAAACGAAAACTAATATGTTAACTGATAAAAACAATAATCAAATTTAAACTTATTTATGACACTAAGGAGGAAGTTTATTCAATTTTGAGTTAATCAAAATATTTAATCAAAGAAAATTGCAGTAACTTTTTGTCACTATTTTACGAATGGCCGATCTTTTGTTATAATCCACATTTCTTTTGTTAAACGATAATCATGATGACAATGTCATTTTCTAAAAGCACAGACCAAATCTTTCAAACAATTTTGACACCTAACACTGACTGTAAGGCACTCTCTCAAACATGGCGGATAAAAAGTTTATCCACGTTCCCAATAGCTATACTGACAGCAATATCGTCATAGTTGAACAGTTCAGGTTGCGAAGAAAACAATCGTTTTTTAGCAGGTGGCCATACTGACTACCGAAATTCAATAAGCTTAGCAATGCAAAGAGCACCTCGGTGCATTATTTCTTGATCTCAGAGTAACCTTCCATAAAGTATGACACGGTGGACTTATCTATACCCTTTACATCTATTTACGTAATCTGCAGGTGTATGCATTTTATTGCGTCTGCAATTTTAGAGACCATTCATGTGATCCTCGGAAGTTCAAATTTATATGTAAAGGATATGGTTTTGTACGGAAAATTCGCTTCCCAAACAAAAACCGAAACAAAATGTCTGTGGGATTAGAACAATAGAAAGTAAAACTTCTATACTTAATAAGATATGTCAAAATTTATTGTAAGATTAACAATGAATTGAAATCATTCAGATGATAAATTTATCTAATTTCTTTATTCTACAAAATTTCATTTCCTAAAATATAAAATTTGATTTATATTTATATACTTATTTAAACATTGAGCAGTATGTTTATATAAAAAACTGACTTTTAGATATAAATTATGATCTAAATTTACTTTAACACCCTTAAGTAAGAGACAACTTATGGTGTAGCTACACTATTTCTAAACATACTTCAAATATTGCAATTCTAAAACAATTCTGCAATTCTGGTGCTTATCTGGTAAAATATTTGAACTATGAACTAAAATACGATTGTATTAGTGGTTTATTGAAATAATCAAATTGTGTACAATGTATATAGCAATAAAGGTCTACCTTATGAATCGGGCTCAATATTTTTCATGATTTTTTTACGTTTTAACTAATACTACATAACAGATTTCCAAAACTTAATCTTTAATAGAAAAGTTTTTAGATTTTCGAGCATGCATAAATATTCCACAAAGCCACTATAAGAACAAGCCATGCCTTTTTATCCTGAAAACGTAGCCAAATTTCTTTTGGGGGAAGCAAGTATCTCAAAAGATCAATTATTTATCGAATTGCAAGATACTCCTTATTGAAACTATATGTTCCTGAGATGTATATTTTCACTTTGTTACCTGATAAAGATTAAGTTACCGCTATACAGCTTTTTAATACTAACTATAGGATATTTTTTAATATCCTTGAAAAGCAAAGATCAATTATGCCTTTGGGCCATACATCACCTCAAAATCTTATATGATCAAGAGATCATTATTGGCTTGATTCCCAAAGAAGACCGAATTCAGTTGTTAATTAACAGAACTACTCTTGCCATAATAAATTTCATTACTTGTTAAGATATTTAATTAATGCAAGAAAAGTTTCAAAGTGAGCCGCTGGGAAAGGTTAAAAATATGCACTACTTCACACAAAAATTGCACATTCCTTCAGCAGAACGTCATCATGTGCGTCCCAAGACCGATAAGACCTAAGACCGACTGGCCTTAAGCCGTCTTCAGTCGGGCTTGAACTGAACGTTGGTAAGGAACTGAAGAAATGACCAAAGGTTCGACCATGTCTCATGTAGGCTTTAATACAAGGCAGTTCAGGCCATTCTATGGTGAACGTCCGTAACAGTAAGTGCGAGATACCATTCATGACCCGTCCAGGCCCTGTTTAGTTACCAGGTAGGCTTGAAAGGTTGTATAGTGACCCCGTGGAGAATATTATAAATATTTAAAAACAACGAAAATGTATCCGTGCTCGACGCAAAAATTACCCATGCTTTCAAACTTTCCGCTCAGCTCGACTGATGACGGCCTAAAGCCAGAAACCGGTCTCGGAAGACCTTTGCTGACTCTTTGAAATGGAGCACGGATACATTTTTCTTGTTTTTGAATATATTTTACTAACCATTGATGAACTATACTGTTAGAGTTTCTACACTTTTCTTCTCTGTCAGGGTCGAAAGGTGAATACTCCTGCACCAGTGGCGTCTCGCCTCATCCACGTAAATAGACCAAACGCCTTCGTCATGACAAGACAAAAAGAGCGCAAAATTCAAATATTTTAAATAGAATCTAACACGGCCAAATTGATATTATTCCGCTGACGGAATGCTGTATTTTTTTCTAATTTGTGATTAGACATCTGAACACAAGAACAAAGAACTTTATAAAGATAAATACATTTACAGTGAGTTCTCACTGTTATCAATTGAAACTTCAGTTGCATACTGTACTCATTTGGATTGTGCTTCAGTGTCGGTCGTCTCAGGATTGTGGACTGTAGATTAATGGAAGAAAAATAAACGATCATAATGTAAGTTGATCACACTAACATTATTTGATTTCCATTCTCATTGATATAAATATATTGAGTGGCATAATTGAAATAATGCAAAATGCACGTATCTGCGATGGGTCAATTAATTTGCGATGGGTGACAAGATGGAAATACTGCAATATGCACGTATTTGTGATGGGTCACTTAAATTTTCGATGGGTGGCAGGGATAGAAATATTGCAATAGGCACGTATTTGCGGTCATATTATATGGTATATGGGTCACTTTAAATGTGTCATAATAAATCAATCTAACACGGCAACACATTAAAATTAAAAAATCTTACTACCTACGTACAACTATCGAATTGTAATAAGGTTTAAAAGTCTTCCTGAGTTCAATTAGAAGACCAGCGGCATAATTGACACTTGGACATTTGAGAGCTTTCTGGGTGCCTATTTTCTTAATCAAAAGGCGATCAATGGGCAGTGATTCTTTGATCACGTATGGCCCAACAAATTCGGAACTGAATTTCTCAGGTCTTTGACGTCTGCTCAGTAAAACAGGATCTCCAACTTTATACAATTGAATATTTCTGCGTTTTTTATTAAATTAGTTTTAGCATTCTCTCTTAACTTTTTGATAATTGTGGAAAAGTTAGATGAATCTTTTGTTGTTTCAGTAGATCCTAAGCCGGCCATAATTGTAGGTATTTGAAGTGTTTGACCCTCCCGACTAAATTAACTTAAAAAAGAAACAGTCAGTTGTTTTTTGTTTGGTAGTATTAATTACTATTTGGATTTTCAAGATTTTGTCCGGCCAATATAATGCTTTATTCGATTCAATTCTTAACAGATTAGTAATAGTTCGCATATATCGTTCGATTTACCCACTGGAGCGTTATACACTAAAAGTCATCACATAGAGTTCAATGCCAAAGTGTTCAGTAAATGTTTTAAAAGTATTTCCTACAAAATTTGTTCCGGCGTCGTTAATTAGTTTTGTGGGTGTGCCGAATATGCTGATGAAAGTTGCAAAGCTTTGTTTTGTTTCTTCAGTAGTAACGATAGATTGAGGGAAAAGGACACAAAATTTTGAAAAAGGGCCGAAGGTGGCAATGATGTATTTGTAATTCTTAGGATTTCCAGGCAAGGGATACCGGACTTTTTATGTGATTTTATTTAAATTACGACAATCCACACACAAACAATATGTCTGATATTTTTTCTTGACCAATATTATTGGGATCGTAAATGGAAAATTATTCTCACGCACAATCTCTTTTTTTATATAAGATCAGCAATAACCCCGCAAACTTTTTGACGTTTAAATTTTGTCATGTGATAATAAATAGTTTGTTAATTATTCACTATTTATAGCATTAATTCAACCACCCGAAGTAATACAATAAATTCAGATAATTTCCCAATAATTCTAATAATTTTCGCCTTTTAAGAGACTTAAATCAGTTACCAGACTCGTTTTGATATCAGTTTGAGTTGCATTAGGAGACAAAGAAATGGGAACAATTTTTTGAACATTTTTATCTTTTATTAAAATGACGTTGTTTTCATAAACATTCTCGCCAACGACTACGTCGTATTTGGTATGATTACGCCACACAACAACAAGATGGAGTTTTAGCTTTATATCAGGATATTCTATCAGTGCTTCGGTAAAGAAATACGAATTAAATATGGTACAATCAGGCCACTGTAAGGTAGTGATACGGGAAATTTGTTTTTAATTTTAATTTATCTACCAAAATTTCGTATATTAATGAACATGTTGAGCCAGTATCAATAAAACAATTAGTGTTATGTCCCGAAATAACAATGGACACTGTTTATAGAATCTGCTGAATTTATTTATTTTTTCCAAGCGGTTGCTAATTTACAAATTCGGCAGGTGACGTCAACTACTCTTTTGTGGTAGACCTGCAATAACGAGAACGGTATCCCAATCGACGGCACCACATTATAAGCAGCCGGCTATGCAGCAGGATCATCTATTGAATGTGCAATTATTTTAATCAGATCGGAATCTAAACACTACAACTACAATAATGAAATCATATAAAAACTTAGCATAATTATTTTGTTAAGGAAAAGAAATAGAAAAATTAAGTATGAAATTTTCGCATGTCTCTTCCGTGGGCTCCCATGCAGTAAACCATCTTTGTGCTAATTTTAATAAAACAGGATCAGTTAAATTTTTCTGTCTGACCACACGAATTTGTTTTTATACCCATCAGTACCGGTCAATACCAGAAACAGGGGTTGTTTGGATGTTTGACGATGTAGCTCTTTTATACCCACGTGCTTCTGTTCCCTCAAGGACCTGTACAGTTCTCCCCCCGCCATTCGGAAGGTAATTTTCATATAGAATACCACAACTACATGTATACACCACACCTGATGTTATGATGTGCTAAGAATCACCGGGTTAGATCAGGCTGCCAATGGAGTTTTGATATTGCTACGTTTAATATACGGACTATGAAAATAGAGGCCCGATTGCATATATATATATATATATATATATATATATATATATATATATATATATATATATATATATATATATATATATATATATATATATATATATATATATATATATATATATTCATATATATATATATATATATATATATATATATATATATATATATATATATATATATATATATATATATACCATATATATAATATATATACCATGTATACCATATATATACCAACTAACATATATATGTTAGTTGCTAGTGTTTCGCGGATGGAAGAATACGCTAGAAATTTGTGCTAGATCATTTGTGTCCCGTTTGTTGGGAACGTGCAGACATTTCGCCAAGATCACACTTGGCATTCTCAACTCATCTCTCTTGCCTGAAGACTTGAAGACTAGCATTAAGAATGCCAAGTGTGACCTTGGCGAAACGTCTGCACGTTCCCAACAAACGGGACACAACCGATCGGATGTACTCCCGGACTATAGTCTAGCATATATATATATATATATATATATATATATATATATATATATATATATATATATATATATATATATATATATATATATGTATATATATATATATATATATATATATATATATATATATATATATATACATCATCATCATCATCATCAGCCTGTATCGATCCACTGCAGGATGAAGACCTCTTCAGCATGCTTCCAACCTTCACGGTCCTGGGCTTTCCTCTGCCACTCGGGTCCAATATACTTAACGATGTCATCAATCCATCGTGTCTTCGGTCTTCTTCGCGGACGTTTGCGATCAAGCGGTATCCACTCCAGGATTGCCTTGGTCCATCTATCGTCCCATCCCCTCGCTATATGGCCTGCCCATCTCCATTTCAATTGTTTTACTCTTCCAATGATGTCACAGACTTTTGTTTGTTCCCTGATCCATGCGCAGGACTTTCTGTCTCGTCTTGTAATGCCAAGCATACATCTTTCCATTCCCCTCTGTGCCACCCGAAGTTTTTGAATTGATTGCGATGTGAGTGTCCAGGTTTCACTTCCGTATGTCATAACGGGTAAAACACACTGATCGAATACTTTTCTTTTCAGGCAAAGTGGGAGTCTGCTCTTAAACACTATGTTGAGCCTACCAAATACCAAATGCAAATATATATATATATATATATATATATATATATATATATATATATATATATATATATATATATATATATATATATATATATATATATATATATATATATTACATATTTATCTGATGGTAAAATACATTATTTGTTTTACCTTAGCAAATTTACACATTTTTCAAACCATGAAAAAAACACCATTAAACAAATACGGAAAATTACAAAACAATAGGATTTTATTCCAAAATGAATTTCCAAACCAAATTGGTTTATTCCAAATATATATCTAATGCCTAATTAATGTTACTATAAGGCTTCCGTTACTTCCGTTTTAAAGAAATATTTAATAATTTTTTATTGATCCATCAAATTAACTAACGCAATTCAACTTATATAAAATTACAGTACGAATTTTAAACATCTGATAGAGGAAGGAACGTTAGATGATGCTAATCAATTCTTCTTAATTGCTGAAACAAATTTTTTATTTTTCAATCCCGACACCAATAATTCCAAAGCTAGCGCATTTCCAGTTACGGAAAACAAAGAATAGGACATTCCACTTTGCGTACGTTTTAATCTAGTTAGCGGGATTTCTGCGAACCAGCATTGCTCTAAATAAAGATAACACAAAAAACGCAGATCACGGCCTTCTTGGGATAGAGATCTTGCTTAACTCTCGGCTTTGGTGTCTCCTAAGGTCACTCACTCCTTTGCTTTATTTTGAAGCAGAGATACCATTTCTCATCTCCCGTGATGATTCTCTAAAAGAATTGTTTGTTCTATAAAGAGTCACGAGTCACTTGGACTCTTCATCATCATCAATCAGCCATTGTTTATCTACTCCATGATGAGGGTCTCTTCAGTATGTTTGCCTGAGCCAATATACTTGATGTGTCATGAATATACTTGATAATGTCATCAGTCCGACGAATTTTCTGTCTTATTTGTTACTGTTGTCCATTTAAATGGTTAGTAGGCACAAATGGTCCAATCAAAAAATTCCGTAGTATCTCTCCCCAAATATTGATTGAAAATTTGTCCTGATGCCCCGATCCCCCGACTTATCCTGATGTTTGAAAGGCATGAAAGATCCCTTTTCGCATAACCTTCTGTGCATGTTTGTAAATGTTCTTGTACAAGGGGAAAAGCCTCTGCATACAATATTCTAGCTGAATTCGCTTTCCGATTCGCCTTCCCGAACATAAAATATATGGAATAATGGGCCATTTTGCAGTTTAAAAATTAAAAATCTAGACTTTATTGCATAAATAATCCAATTTTATGACACGTCAAATACAAATATTAACAATGACAACCGCCTACTTAATTATTAAGATGCATTTCGATATCCAAGTAATTGTGCATCGATTTAGAAAAAGTAATTTTTTGGAAAACGGTCTATCCTAACGAGATGATATAAGACCTTTTTTGATTTGAAAATATTGAGAAGAAACCATTTTCAGAGTTCTCCAAAGCAATTTTTGGGGTACGATTATATAGACTTTTTCAGGCCATGTCAATCCACTGCAGGATGAAGGCCTCTTCAGCCTGCTTTCAACTTTCACGATTCCTTTCCTCTCCCACTCTATATACTTAACAATGTCATCAGTCCATCCAGCTTTCGATCTTCTTCGCGGACGTTTGCGATCAAGCGGTATCCACTCCAGGGTTGCCTTGGTCCACCTGTGGTATCATCGCCTAGTATATGACCTGTCCACTTCCATTTCAGTTCTTTGCAATTTTGTCACACATTTTGGTTTGTTCTCTGATCCATGTGCAGATTTTTTTGTAGTCTTTTATTCCCTTATGTGCCACCTGAACTTCTTGAACTGATTGTGGTATAAGTCTCCAGGTTTCAGTTCTATGTCATAACAGGCAAGATATCCTGATCAAAGACTTTTCTTTTCAGGAAAAGTAAAATTATGTTCTTAAACACTATACTGAGCCAGCCAAATACCTGCCAACCACATTTAACGCGCCGTTCCGCCTCCCGAGCGATATCACCATCCATTGAAATTGTTTGACTAAGTATGATTCTTAACATCGAAATCCGCCCCCTTAAAATAGACAGTCCTCTGTCTTTGACAATTTTACTGAACATGACCTGATGCTTTTTTTTGAGGTTTATTTTTAGGCTTCTCCAATCCTTTGTATATATTTTTATAGCTCTTCTAAGTTTTGTAAAAGGAGAATGATATAAATTACGAATCTGAGATGGCTTAAGTATGCACCATTGATTTCATTCCATCCTGTTCCTAATCCAGACTATGGAATACCTCTATAAGGCAGGCCGAGAAATGAACCTTACACCTCGTTCTGCCATTATTTTAACTTCAAGATCATCAATATGAACTATCAGTGTAGCTTCGTCATACATAGATCCCAGTAGGTTTATATATGCTCTCTGTGTGTGTGTGTGTGTGTGTGTGGTAGTTAAGAAATGGAGTAGCATAGAAAGACAATCTTCCTGTGCTCCTTTTTTATGTAGAAGCATCACTTCAGCATTTTTCCATAAGGTGGATATTTTTTGTAAACTAAATATACACAATTTTGCATTGCACTGTTAAAACATACATAAATAATTAATTATTTGTCAAAAACAAAAGGATTTTATTTCGCAGTATGTGGCAGATTGAATTTCATGATTTCATACGGCGGACATTTTAACGATTATTTGAAAGCGATTTTACCTAGATATTCTGGCAGTTGCGCTTTTCGGACGATCATTAAAATTGACGTCCGTATATTCATGGTTGGCGGCAGTTACGGTTATATTACGATTGTCGAATTTTGTCATCGAAAGTTTGTGTATATAAACCTCGTGACTGGTAATCGTTCAAATATACTCGCATATTAAAAGTCGTTTGCATTTTGACGATATAATGTTATATATCTAAATCAATATCTCTATATGGAAACCGTATACACATCAAAACAATCTAATGGACAACTATATAAAAAGCTTTAAAATATTGCGAGCCTAATATTTTAGAATAAATACATACCTTATACTTAAATGGGGCCTGGGACAGGTAACAAACGGTTTCACACAGTTGTTGTATTACGAACCAGTGTATAACGTGAGCTGCATTTAATTGCTGCTTTACATCCGACTTGGCCAATATGCCAATATGGCCAAGAGCCTTGGTCAATCCTTTAGTTCTCTTTGAACTTTTAACTCGAGCCCGATTAATGAATGCTTAAATCTAGAAATCGTTATCGGCAGACACTTGTTGACGATTTATAGCGGCATAAGGATTAGGCAAATTTTACGTGGAGCACGGAAAAATTTTAGATATTTTTTTGAATATTTTTAATATTCACCAAGAGTCCTATGCGTAATTTTTCATAAAATATTTTTGGGATTTATTTGATAAATAATCTTGTTCAGAAACATGCTCGTTGTATTTTAAGTTTCTTTTGTCTTTTTTATATATTCGTTGGTGAATATATATGCTAGGATTTTGACTATATTTTGCATGTGTTTCTTGTTAAAGATGTAATTCTTTCGCCACCTATTCAGTAAACAAATATGCTATTCATTTTCAAAATGAATTGGTTCTACTGTAAAAACTGTTCCTGCAATACCTGCAAATTTTTGCCAGAACAGTTAAAGAAGGCTATTTTTATATCAATCGGATGACTGCCATATAGAGCTGTGGAAAGACTGAAAACCTTGCAAAAAAATTAGTCAAATTATCATTTCTAGCCTATTCTCAAGAAGCTGAGAAAATAGGTAATATATGAATTTGTATTGAAGTGAACTAAACTGAACTGTTATTCAGTAAACAACTTTCGTTTTTTTGTTTAAAAATATTGCTCCCAACAAAGTCTAGTACAACATAAATAGAGGCAGAGAGTAGCGAATCTCTAAAGTCTTTAATCCTAGTCGAGCTTCAATTCAATCGAGCTTCAAATTCAGTTCAAATATTCAATAATCAAAAACGTATCTCCTTTTCAGTGTTACTGGTACTATTGTAGTTATCATAAGATATATACATACCTGGGATATACTATACTGACTCTACGTCATAATCTCCGTGTATCAGCGAAGCCCAGCGTCCCCGCTTACAGATGGTTTTGTTCACCAATATCTCAAATCGAGGGACTGTTCTTCGCGAATTCTATCCAGATCATCTTCTCTTTCTCTTAGAACTGGGGAATGAACAACTCCAAACATATTGATCTTGGTCTAAGTAATCAAAATCAGAGATCTGATAGATTTTCAGCAAGTTTCAGCACCTGCCCACATTAGTCCAGGCTAATCAATGATGTTTCGTGAACCAAAAAATATTTTTCTGGCGAAAAAGACAAAATTTACCAGATTATTAAAGGAATTTCATTCCTTGAAATCGGTTTATAATATTTAATTAACTCAATCTGGTTCGTTAGGGACAATCAGATCCATAGGAAAACTGGAGTCCCAACAGCCTGAGCCAACAAAGTGGCCCCCATAATATCCCATACACTTCCCAAGCCCCGATTCAGGGCACAATTACATTAAATGGCCTAAGGGACAATTTAAAAGCTTGGTTAGTGAAAGAAGAAAGAAAGAAGATGGATAGTGTCGAACTTTGTGTGTCAATCCTAGGTCATTGCTTGTTATTACACATTATGTCAATATTTTATATTCTAATTACCAACAGTAATAAAAATGAAATATAAACTATGTTAAACTTAAAAAGGGAGTAATAGTTTTATAGTGTTCACTCAATAAATTTCGCTGTGGGATATATCGTCAACGAATGTATAATACCAATGTTGTGAGAAAAACGGTTCAATTCGTAAAATGTATTTTACTTTCGCGAAAAGTTAAAGCGGAAATCACATTTCGTGTTTACGTGCTACTGTTCTATTGGAAGCAGCATTTTCCCCCAGCTTAATATGTTATTGATTTTTAACCGCTTGACATGAAGTTGTGTGTTTGTTAATTTTAGAACGAGCTGCTTACATAAGGCTCTAACGTATTTGAAATATCTTTCACGTTTTATTATACAGTGTGTGAGCATTGAGAGATTATTTTCTCCTTTACAAATTACACGTCAGCAAAATTTAACGTACCGCGTTCGTTATATTTCGTATTTTACATGGCTTATTTCAAACGTTAATCTTTCAGTGCATACAAAACAGGGGAAAATAACTGAACATTTAAAATATTAAGTCTCCTTTAAAAACTCCTATATAATTTTTGAATTTTAGCGTAAAATAAGGATATTTTCAATAAAAGAGAAACAAAGTTTTCTCTAATTGTTCGTACTAATTATCAATATGTAATAATTATCTATATTTTTAAAAACAGGTGTTACGACTAAGACGGTTTCGTTCTTGAATAACTCATCAGTTAAGCTCGGATGTTTTTCTCTCGGAGTAAACGATTCCGCTTTTTTATTCTGATATTTAGGTTAAGCCTTAGCCTGTTACCTATCTTAAATTAACTTAGTCCGGATAGGTCCTGACTTTGTTTTTTTTTCTTTGGGGATACTTTCTATCCTTGGAAGCGTCAAACTTTCCCCTTTTTTGTTCGTAGAGTTCAGTGCAGACAAATGTACCTTGGCACACAGCGATTTCATTTAAAGAGCTTTTAACAAGTGAAAACCTCACAGCGGTTCCGCAGCTCCCTTATTTACCAGGTTGTAGTCCTTGCGATTATTTTCTTTCCACAAGATTGAAAATTCACTTCAAAGCTTACCATTTTGGGCATCGGAGAACATTTAAACAGCCGTAACCAACCAGCTGAAGGTGATTCCAGTATTTTGTTTTAGCACTGCTATGAAAGTGAACAAACCGTCTTCAGAGCTATATGGCCTCCCATGTCCATTATTTTAAAGGAGATAATATTGAATTGTAATTTCAATTTAGTAACAATAAAAAAAATAGTCTCATTTCAGTATTTTCACACCTCGTATATAATATTGGGCAAGGTTACATAACATTTTATGAAAGAGGAATCTTAGTTATCGTAGAGATTATGATAAATATCATGCGAAATAATATTCTGTTTGTTTGAATATGGTTTACATATAAAGAGTTGCTCTATGGATATAGTCTCCGTGAAAGTGCAGGAGCAAGGATATGTTCAAGCGAATGGGTAGATGATAACCAGTATACTGAAAAATTACCAGGAACAATGAAAAAAGAATGGATTTTTACAGTTGAACGCACACATTCAATGTGATTTTCAAAATGACCGAATATGGATGTATTTGTTCCATCGCTTCAGTCTTAAAACTGAAATTCTTCTGTTTTGGGCAAATTTATTAAACATAACCTGACTCTTTTTCAGGTTTAAATTTAAGCCAAATGCTTCGCCAGCCCTTCGCAGCTCTTGATTGCGTCTTTGCAGCTCCTCTGGGTCTTGTCAAAGGAGAACGATATCATCTGCAAATCTGAGATGGTTTAAGCTTATATAATTTATCTTTACACCATCGTGTTCCCAATCCAGAAATCCAGCTGGGAAAAGAATAGGCGATATTTCGTCGCCCTGCTGTACACCTCGTTCTACATTAATTTCCACTCTAAGATTAAGGTGAATTATCGCTGTAGCTGCATCATATATCGATCCTAATAGATTTACATATGCTTTATCTATCCCCTGGCTAAGCACTGTATCTATTATGACATGCTTTGAGATGAAGTCTAATGCTTTTTCGTAGTCGATTAAAGCCAAGCAGAGTGGCATAGTGTATTCGTTGTCCCTTTCTATGACCTGCTGTACAACCTAGATGGAATCCATTGCATTGAATCCACTTCTGAATCCTGCTTGTTCTCTTGGTTGTGCATTATTCAGTTTTTTTAATATTCTTTTAGATATTATTTTAGTGAAAACTTTGTATATTACTGATAGGAGGCTTATTGGACGGTAGTTCTTTAAATCTTCCTGTGCTCCTTTTTTATGTAAAGGAATTACTTCTGCATTTTCCAGGCACTTCTTGTTTCTTGACGCATTTTGAGTATAATCTTGCCAGTATTTTATATAATGTCCGACCACCAGCTTTTAGCCAGCCTTTCCTGGAGCCTTGCCGTTTTTCATCAATCCTATAGTATTTGCTACTTCTTCCACTAGGATATATGGCATTTGTTCTTCCATGGGTATTGTTGCCTTTGATTGGTTCTGATAGGAATGAACTGGGAATAAAATTGTCTGACAATCTCTGACATTTGCGTACGCGCTCTGCACACTGTACCATCCTCAAGCATTAAGGTAGAAATTTGCGTTATTTTCTTTCTCAGCTTCTGCTTGGCCTTATTAATTCCTTTGTTTTCTTCCTTGGTTTTGGCACGTGTCCTCTCTGATACGTTTTCTTATAGCCCTGCAGACTCAGTATACTCGACTCTGCCAAAAGGACTCCTTGCATTTCTTATTGCCACTCATTTCTTCATTAAATCAATGGTCTCAATGGAGATTTTTGTCTGTTTGAGACCTTTTTCTTCTGGTGCTATCGAAGCAGCCGTTTGAAGCACATTGTTGGTGATTTCTTCATATAGAACTGACATTTCCATCTCCTCCGGATCTTGTAACACAGCAAACCGGTTCGACAAAACAATCTCAAAATGGCTAGCCCTGTTCAGCAATTTCCTAAAATCCACTTTGGTTTTTTTTTACCTTACCATTCTTTCGCGCTCTCTCCGACAGTTAATCCTAACTTTTGCTCATACTATTCGGTGGTCACTTCCAACATTAAAATTGTTAAAGACAGTACAATTGGTAAATATTGTTTTATCGTTGGTCATGATGTAGTCAATTCACTTGTGAGTCCAGATGGAACTTTCCATTTCCATTTTCTGGTAATACTATTCTTATAGAACGAATTCATAATATAAAGTTCTTGTCGTTCAGCAAAATCAACTAATCTGTCACCTCTACTATCCCGCTCACCAGTTCCATATGGGCCAATTGCATTTTCACCAGTCCTTGCTGTTCCAATTCTGGCATTAAAATCATCCAATCAGGATTTTGCACCTATATTTCTCCTTGTACAAAAGCTGAGCCACATCAATCTAAAATTCCTCAATTTCTGCCTCCCTATGGCTCATAGTTGGAGCATAAGCTTGGGCGATTTGAAGCCTAGACTTTTTATTGAGCAGAATGATGCATTGGGCTAGTCGGTTAGATATACTTTCAAAGTTTACTATACTCTCCTTCAGCGTTCGATTGATGAGGAATCCAATTCCACCACATCGTCCTTTCTCCGTATCCTGAGTATAAAGTATGTGACCACTTGAATCCAGTTGGATTAGCTCTTCGCCCTTTCTTCGTGTTTTACATAGCCCAATAGTATCCTAATTTATATTATAGTTATGTTATATTTGTATAAGTTCGATCAATAGCTCTTGCGGTCGGGAATCCGTTTTCATTGTTCGTATATTCAGAGTAGCAATGTCAAAAGTCCAATGGCAGCCTGATCTAACCCGGTGATGCTTATTACCCTCTGCTTTAGGGCAGGTCTTCCCTCTGCCGTAGGTAGCCTCCGTTGAATGATAGCCGTGTTTGAGGTTGTACTTTCATATTGAAGGCATGGACCGTAATCTGCCACGCTTGTCCAATGCGGGTTGGCAGATTTTGGATCGTGTTAGTCTGAGGCCTCTGCCTTGACCTGTCCGCCAGGGGTGACCCTCCCAGGAGCATAGGCTCCAGACGGCATAGCTCAAAATTTCATTGTCTTACTCAAACTACTTCTTTACCACGTCAAGGTCTGATCCACAAAGGGGATATATATATATATATATATATATATATATATATATATATATATATATATATATATATATATATATATATATATATATGCTAAATCTGTGGTCCGATAAACTAGTAATTATTGACACCTTGAAAGCGAACATAACTCGTACAATTGCAAATATTAGACCCCAATTGGACGAAAAAGTGATCGGAAATTGGATGGACAGAATGGGCTTTGTCAGAAATAGCCGCGGGGAACAATTGTTCAAAACTGTTTTCAAAAATTAATGTACTTGAATGTTGTTTCACATAAAATAATTAGTTTCAGGGTATCTAATTTCATTGCTTAAAATCTGCTTGAACTAACAGTTAGAACTCAAAACACGAAGAGATCTACCACTAAACACCAAAATTTTTTTTTTTATTTCTCGAGGCTAGTGTCGCTACGTTCGTTCATCAGATGATTCAATCTAAGTCAATCTAGGAAATCTTTTTGAGTTATGTGTTTTACCCTAAAGGTTTCAATAGAAGAATCGAATAGAGTTGTTATTATTGAGTAGAATATGTTCCAATATACTCGTTACTACTTTTGTTGTACTTTCTTGCACGCTCGATGCAGTATGAGCTGCAACCATTAATCAACACACAACCACAAGTGAATATTATATATCAAGATATCTCTAAACGCAATTTAACTATTGAGTTTCTCATAATTTCAGCTATGCTTATATATAATTTTCTCTAATCCTTATGTCACATCTATCAGCCTTAGCAATGTCACCAATATGTTATACTACTGTTGACTCTAGAATATTAAGCATGGTGGATCTGCGGTTGGCAGTTGACTTAAATGGTTTCGATAAGAATTCAAAATCGAATTTAAGGTTAATTCAAATATGAACATCTTTTGAATCCATAGTCCAACACAAATTAGCACTGTTTCTTCATAAATACCTACATATACAGTTGCGATGGGTAACACCAAGTATGAAAGATAATCTAATGATTAGGTTAGCTTTTAAATTATTTTGATACAAAAAATATGAGTTCTAGCATTATCAAAAATTATTGTCATGTAATCTTGAAACAAACTATGTTAAACTGAATTATATTAATTCTTACTATACCTGAAATATAAAACAAATTCATAAACTATTCTGTATCAGTTCATACTTAAAGCAAAGCCGACTGACGAGACTGGGAAATCTTAACGAAATTTATTTTATGGAGCATGAAGTTTTAAAGAATTGCTCCCGCGAGTCTCACTGATACAAACAGTCTTCGGTCATATTTGAGGGTAGATTTGGAACTTCGGCTCTACGTATAAGACATGACCTGCATGCTTTTATAAAATGAATATAAAGACGTTGTTTCATGGCCAAATCAATACAGATTTATGAGTAAATGGCATTCGGACTTAATTTACTAAATTATAAATTTAATATTAAAATAAAATGGGTCTACACCTGCATTTAATTACAGAAAATCTTATATAACTTATAAACTCAGATATACTCCTATATACAAGGGTGAAACAAAGGTATATACGGTTTTTAGGTAACTAATTAGTCATTGTTTTAAAAAAATATTTACCTGTTCAATTCTATATTATGCCTGTTTAATTCTTACATTGGAACCTTCGGTACGAAATACTAAACTATGCTCGTCGAGGAGTTTAAAAAAGTGATTTGGTGTTTAGTGGTAAATTTCTTCAAGTTTATTATACCTGTTATTCATTGAAATAGCCCGTTGTTTTCGAGGATCTCAACTCATATTTGAACCAGTAACTATATTTTTGTTCGGTACCATGATGAGTCGTTGGAGCGAAAAACTTCTAGTAGCCAGTTTTTATCTCTTTCTCAGCCATGAACGCATGAGGTATTTTTACAGTTGAGCAATATTGAATATTTTTTTCTGCCGGAACAGCAAAATCAAAAAGTCAAGTACACAGCATGACTTTTTGACATATCTTTCACGCTTTGGTAGCTGAAGAGCTGGTTGCCCGGCTATAACCTACTGCTTTACGTCCTTAGTTTTGATGAAATAATCAATCAACGTAGGTAATAACCCGTTTGATAAATCAAAAATCAGTAGGGTTTTTAAGGTGAGTTTCACACAACTAAACTCCTATGCTGGACTTGTTGAGGCAGCAGTTCTTGAGGGCTGCTTCTGTAGCTCTTTGACACCATTCTTAAGCCTCGCAAATGCCAGTTAATGGAAGTGTGGGTACTCCTAATTTCCTTGAAAGTTTTTTGAGGCTTGTTCTAAGATCTGCAGACCCGATCTGATTTTCACGTATCCTCAAAACTCATGAGGGGTCACCCCTGCGGAGTAAAATGATATTTATATTTAGATTTAGATATCTTTAGTTGTGTTTTAATAGGCGTCGAAAGCGGATAAGTTCGATATTTTTGCTGTCATGGAGAAAAGGCGAGCAAAACTACCTTTTTTGAGAGGAAGACCCAGTTCGCAAACCGAAGAAAAGTTGAAAAAGTTTAACAAGATCACCGCTCCTTCACATTTCGTGGTTTATAATGCTTTACTGAGTTTTAATGTGGTCGAATCAGCACGAGTGACACTCTGAGATTAGGATACCTCGTTGAGATTACTACTGAGGAAACAGTGAAGAAGCTCTGTGAAAGCCTATTAACCGATGCAGAGGGGCGGTTAGAGAGATTATTGAGATAGTAAATATCTCCGACGAATGTGTATAGAACATGTCACGCCAACATTTGTGCATAAAACGTAGCACTGTGGCGGGTGCCAAGTTAGTTCACTGCGGACTAAAAACGATGTCCAGCGACCATTTCACGGTGGTGTTTAAACATGTATAAATGTAATCCGAAGGAATTTTTGTGGTTATTCGTGAGTGTTGATGAAACTGGGATTCCTTATTATACATCACAAGCGAACGGATAGTCAAAACAGTGAGATTTGCCCAGAGAACGTGCCCTAAAGAAGGCGAAGACGTTTTCATCGATCAGAAAGGTCAAAGCCACTGTTTTCCGGGATTCCTAAAGTATTATCCTTATGGTCTATTTCGAAAGGGATAAGACGATCAATCAAAAATAAGCTATTTTGATCAAATTAGATCAAAAGAATTAACGAAAAAATAGCCTTTTATGTCAATGTTTTACCAATGTATAGTGTACCAATTTACAACAATGTACTCGCCCATTCGTCTGATATTGCAACAGTGAGATTGGTCAATTTACGTTTCATATTTATATCGCAACCACCCTATTCTCTGGGCTTGGCTCCTTCCGACTTCCTCTTTCCAAACACGAAGAAATAGCTAGCTGTAAATAAATTTACATCAAAGGAAGATATCAACGTCGGTACAGGGAATTATATTACCGGAGTTCGGAAAATCATACATTTCGAAAGACATAAAAAAGTTGAGCGAAGTATTTTAAGCTAAAAGGAGACTACATTGAAAAATAAATCGATTTCCGATTAGCAATACAATGAAAGCACACCACCACTAGGCCGCACTTTAACCTTATACAAATCTAAAATATGCCATACATCAAGTACTTCATAAAAATGGAAGGCGTGTTTCTAATCTATCGCAGGAAAACATCCTTGATTTCGATGAAAACAACAGATGATAGTGTATAAGACAATCTCTCCCAGCCATCAACATCACATGATCCTGATTTCGTCTTGCACTGCTCAGTTTAAAAGCTACACAAAAATTACTAAAAAACAAATTTAAAGATTTCATATGGGATTTACTTTTTGATAAAAGTGGAATCAGCTTCTGGATTGCAGCAATAAAATTTATTTGAAAATAAAGTAAACAATTCACATATATCGAAGTCCCTAGCTTATTTCAATAGAAAATAAACTGCTGATATATAGGGAGATTAATGATTTAATGACTGATGACTGGAAACATTTTAGAGATTCATAAAAAAGATCTTAAAGCTGTGTTACTTCATAATAGAAAAAGATTGCAATTAATTCCAATAAGGCAGGCAGTCCATATCAAAAAAGTTTACAATAATTGGTTCTTGATATTTGAAAACATACAATATAAATGGTATACATGGCTAATATGTGGAGACTTAAAACTTCCGGCAATCTTGCTTGGTTTCAGTAAGAATATATCAAATGTTGTTTAGTTCTTCGTGAATGGTATAGTCATGTGTGGTCGGCCATTACGGTAACAAAGTAAGACAGCCTACTTCAGAAAAAGTCATACTGCCCCTAGTTTATATAAAACTAGGTCATATAATACTTTGTGAAAGATATGGGCAAAAAGGGCTATATTTTTGGTTAGCTAAAAGAAGAAATCCTGGAATTAGTGTTGTTAATTTTAAAAACGGAATTTTAATGGGCACCCAAATCAAGGACTTTTAAGCGACGCAATTTCGATTCGATATTTGAATGAAAAATATACTTCGAATGAATTTAAAATGATAACATGAAATGATAACAAAGAATAAACTGCAGAGACCTTAATAAGCGTTTTCTTTTGTGCTACTAAAAACTGTGATGAATAGGTCACTGAAAATAAATTCAATAAATTCACATCTAGATTACATTTTGAAAATACATACATGTCCAAAAGTTTGGAATATTCACAATATATAGGATATTTATGCCTATGATACTCAAAAAATTGTGATGGATATTTATTTTAGATTGTTTTCAAATAAAATTTACATTATTTTGCTGATAACACAGATTTTTCGATTTTTGCACGTTTCGTTGATATTGGTATTTACACATTTCAGTTTTTTTCAATTTTCAATCAAACCATTTAAAAATGCCTTGAACCATAATATCTTATTTTAAAAGATCAAGAGTATTAGCTTTCTTTCAACAGAGCTTTAATTAAATTGATATCGCGGAAATTGAAGGTGTTTTTTAATGTGCTGTATAGAAAATTCATAAAAAATTCCAAGAGATAAAGGACGGAAAGGATCGCCCCAGAAGTAATAGAAAACGATGTACAATAGCTGCACAAGATCGACAGATATCAATGATAACTCGAAGAAATCCTCTGGAATCTACAAGTGATATATCAAGGGAGCTTGTTCGACTTAAATGAATAAATATTTCACGACAAATGATAAGACGCAGACTGAAACCGGTAAATTTGCATCGCAGAAAACTTTTGCGTGTTCTCAAATTAACCCTTCAACAAAAAAATATAAGGTTGTAATGGGCTCGAGAAATGGTGGATCATAGTTCTAACTGGGATAAGGTGATGTTCTCCGATGAGACGAGAATTGGCTCTTGATTCCTGATTTACGAAGAACATTAGTTTGGAGCGCTCCAGGTCGATAACCTCTATCAGAAATAGTTCAACCACGCATCCCATTTGAAGATGGGAGCGTGATATTTTGGGGTGGTATTGTAAGGGGTACAGGAACACCTCTACTGACCCTGGAGATAAGAGTTAATGAAGCTGTGTACATCGATGAAGTATTAAATCCCGTTGTGTATCTGTTTCGAGGCGCAGTAGGCGACGGATTTGTTTTCATGGATGACAGAGCACCTCCTCACCTCCTCACAGCAGAAGTATAAAATTTTCTTGAACAGGAGGAAATAACCAGGTTAATCATTGACCATACTTGGGACACTCTGAAAACACGCACTAAGAAACGAAACAATCCTCCTCTTACTCTGTGAGACCTAAAAGATGCTGCTCGTGAAGAATGGGTGATAATTCCATAAGTCCAAACTGATCATTTCATCGACAGTATGCCAAAGGACCTACAGGTATCCATACGGACCCATGGAGGAAATACTTATTAGTTTTGTTGAAAGTTGTTTTTTTTTATTTTTAAATTACTTTTGAAGACAATTATTACATTGTAAATTTTTTGACTCCAAAATAATAAATGAATTTTAGGCATATTGGTTATTTATTGTCGAGTTATATTTGGTACCAGTAACAGTTACATAAACGAGTAAAAGAAAAACTTAATATCAATAAAAAAATGAAATGTTTGAATATTCCAATGTTTTGAACATATGTGTATGTGGTACAGTAAGTGACGAACACCGCGAGGGATTTTACCAAGATATTACAAATATGGAGAAAATGTATAAAGAAAAAGCAAGAAAAATGCAATTATGGAAAATTCAATGTTTAATTTAATGATACAAATTCAGTACGTTTTTTTTTTAATTATCTCCAATGAAAATGATGAACTGAACGAGCTACGAGAACGAGAACGAGAGAGAGCGAAAGACATTCCTTTTTTTGCCACCCCTGTTGTTTAAACCGTAAAATAATTTTTCTAACTGTTAAAATAATTTTAGTACTGAATATTTTTAGTTTATGAATATTTTTTCTCTCTAAAACAAAATATCTTAAGCAGATCATTTAAAGAAACCTGAGTAGATCATCCAGATATTAAAATACAAATTACAAGATTTATTCTAATAGTATTTTAGAATAAAATATGACTAACAAAATAATGCTAATTCTTACTGGATCTCATATAAATTCTTCCTGAAGCTCCTTATAAATTATTCTATATCAGTTCTTCCTAAAAGTTAAACTATCTGATGAGATTGCAAAGTCTGGGCGAAATTTATTATACGGAGAATGAAGTTTTTAAGAATAGTTCTCCAGAGTCACCTTCATAGAAACAGCCATTAGGTCATGCTTGGGGGTAATTTTGCAACCTTACCTTTAAGGCATGATCTGCAAACTCTGCTACGAACTGAATATAAAGTCGTTGTTTGTCGACTAAATCGATATGATTTTGTTGAAAACCTAGATAAATTGTTGGTGTATGGCAATTTATGGTACGCTAACGAGAGTTAATTAGCGTTTGTTTATAAACGGTTTGTTTATTAGGCCTCTCAAAATAAACAAACAAAAATATGGAGCAACAAATTTTATTAATAACAGACATTTACAATCATAATTTTATCATTTTCTTTTGTAACAGACAGTTAATAATTCGGATATAGTTCTGTTTTAATGTAAAATACAACATGAAGTGTCTACATAAATGAATTTAGTATTACACGAATATTTAATATTATTTGATTTGATATTTAATGCATTACCTGGGTAAAGTGTACATTTTTAGTTTTTTATCATACTATTGATTTCAAAAATGTCGAGACTCATAGGATATTTCATTTTTATAGCTGATGTTAATTCCTTTACTATCATGTGCATTCCACTAACACTTATCAACTTTTGTCGATAAGTGTTAGTGGAGAACCTCAAAAAGAGGTTGTTTTACAAAGTGGTCCACGGGAAAGGGACGTTTGTAGAATGGGTAGTACTTGGTCAGTAAGGGGCGGAGGGAGACGGGGCTTCGGTAGGTGTCTATCGACGCGAAAGCGCTTGCTTACGATACGTTTGTCAAAAGAGGCGAGTCCATGATAGAAACTCAATAACTCCTAAGCACGTATCATGGTGGACATGCACTTCGATCGAATGGTTCATTAATGAAAACAAAACCATCTGGTTTATTTCGATTGGTGAGTATACCGCTCAATGCGAATGTAGTGCCGCTCTGTTAGATGGCACGCTTCTGAACTGGGGATAACTAATATTATTGTAAAATGTATTTTGTTTAAAGATTTAGGCTTTCACCCGTATAATTTCAAAATGATTGTTCTAGAGTTGAATGACGGGGACCATCAATAACGCCTAACATATGCCCAAACAATTTTTGGCATGTTTGAAGTAAAGGAAAATTTGACCATCATCAAGAGCGATTAAGCTCATTTTCGTTTAAATTAAAAAAGCAATAAACCAAACTGCCAGTTTTGTGCTTTGAAAACTATCTCACCAGAACCCACTACATAATCCAAAAAATAACGCTGTGGTGTCATAATGGCAATTAACGGGATCATCGGGCCATTTTTTTTTCTTTATGAAAAATAATATGATATCACAGAAGCCGGTAATTCTGTTCGCTAGGTAATCATGTTTGAAAACTTTTTAATCCAACACTTCGGGGATGAGGAATGATTGGGGGTGATGTATAGTTTCAATAAGGTAGGAGCCAGCTTTGCTATTATGGCCAGTGCTTCCAGCCCCATGACCTAATAGTCAAATTTCTCGCTTTGGCGATATTCCGTGGCCTCCTCGGTACAGGGCCCTTCCGAATATGATTTTCATCTTTGGGGGTACTTGAAATCACCAATACATACGGGTCAGCCTCGGACATCAAAATGATTGAAGATTGCTCTATGTGGGAAAAGCGGAAGTAAACTTTCAAGAACGGAACAAAACGTCTCTTCATGCAAATGGTGGCCACCACTGAAATGACATTATTTTAGGCATAAAATATTGAAAATGGCATGTAACAAACACCGATATTTATTTTATAATCACTTATATATTTTTATTATATTTATTATATTTTAACAAAAAATTGCTTGTTTAAAAATCCTCCCTTTGCTGGGACCAATCTTGTTTATTATGTTAATTTAATACACTTTAAATTATAAGTTGTTTGGTTATATTGCTAAAAAAAATTAATTGATAGGTGCTTATCTAGTGCTTTAGCGTTGCATACTCCAAAACCACTATTCCGATCCCAGAAACCATTAATTTCAGAAATTCAGAATTTTTTTGTTATAAGCGCATGAATACATTACATTTTATTTTGAACGGCGTATTTTTAATACTTAAATATTTATGCAAAGAATTTCAAAAATGAAATTTAGAATAGGAAAATGTTCAAAGTTGAACGCATTTCTTAAATACTTCATGTTTCATTTGCATGAAAGGCATTCTGAGGATATTGCCAATAAAATATTGTTTACAAAAACATTAATTTTATATAAATTATTTTTAATGTCATATAACTGCAAGTGAAATAAATTCAGATATTAATATTGCTCTTTTAACTTCATAAAAATTGAAAGAGCCCTCTCTCATAAAAATAGTTCAAACGAATTGCGATCTGGAGGCCTAGCGCACTATTCTAAATCATAATGAACCATTTCACAGTACAACGGTGATATCACCTTTTGTTAAAGAGTTTTTCAAATTGAGCGTTTTATTTCATTTTTGAATAAAACACAGAATTTGCTTTACCTTCCAAAAACGTTTTATTGGTAATTGAAGCATATTGTACGACATTTAAACACGAAAGGCAATATCTGCCAAATGATGACCTCTTGCAGTTACACTGACGTCCACGTTTTTGTTGAAATTTTGGATGACATTTTGTCATAACCGTGGCTCTATCTCACGAATAACTCGAATAATTTCATCCTTTAGTTCATATAATTCAAAATAGTCCAACGGTAACACACCGTTTCTAGTAATAACTTGTCCAGAAAATTCTTCTCTCACTATCAATTACTTCATTAGCAAAATGAGGTGTAGCTCCATCCTGTTTGAACTACAGATCCTCCAGATTAATATTATTCAAATCAGCCCACAAAAATCCAGTTTTAATTTCACTATATCGTTCTAAAAATATTTCAAATAACCGTGAAAGTATGAGTATATGTATGGATCGTAAGTAAACATTTGGAACAATTATTTGTGAATTTAAAGAAAGCAGATTTTGCTTTGAAATATAAATCAACACGACTACTACAATGATGTTGCTTTAATGCTAGAAGTTTGTTATCGGATGAGAGAATGACGGAACTGTAGGGAGAATTGAAAAAATAAAACGGGACGTCATAGGTCTCAGCGAGATTTGAAGCAGAGGAGTAGACCAAATTGCTCTTCATTCTGGGAACCTATTCCGCTACAAGGGTCACACAAGGGTTGCATCGTTTACAAGAGGCATCTTGGAAATATAAAAGAGATAAATAGTATCATTCTAAGAACAATCTACTTAATATTTAAACTAAATACAAGATAGACTTTAAAAAGTTTCTAGGCTCACGCCCCAATATCAGAGTCCAACGAAGAGGATGTGGAGGCCTTCTACGATGACCTTAATACAGTTTTACAATAGAGCCCAAATCATTATACTCCTATGATTATCGGCGATTTTAATGCAAAGATCGGGAAGTATCAAGATAACGCGGTAAGTTTACTCGGTTATTATGGTTATGGAGAGAGAACTGAGAGAGGTGGCAGATTGTTGAACTATCTACAACAACATAAACTTTTCGCGATAAATTCTTTCTTTAACAAAAGAAACCACAAAACAAGTGGACGTGGATCAGCCCCGATGGCAAACATAAGAATTGAATTAACTTGATTGAACAAATATGAAAAAAATAGTCCATGGCGTCTTGCTACTTAATACATTTACAACTGGCAGTGATCACCGAATGGTGAGAGCTAAGCTAGCCCTAAACATATAAAAAGAAAGAAGGAAACTCATATGCAACATCAAGTGCAGAAATTGGGTATCACCTGTGTACGTGGAGTTTTATCAAAATAAAATAGAAGAGAACTTAGAAGAAATAAGACACATGTAAAATGAAAGCTTAAGCATTAAAGAACTGAATGCATCTATAACAAATAGTATCAAAAAGGCTAAAAAATGATGTTACTACAGCAAAAAGAAGAAAGACGAAAAGATATACCATAACCCCAAGGATATAAGAAAATTTAACGTCGAGAACGTAAATAATATCATAAAGAAAAACAAGGGCCTAAAAGATGTCAGACGAAAACTTGCTCAAGGCAAGAACAACATTTGGAAGCTGGTGGACAAACAAGGGCAATGTCAAAACTAATAGAGAAGAAATTCTATAAATGGTAGAAATATTTTATTCTGAGCTATATAAAAGACAAACTGAAGGAGCCTTAGCTTGTCTAATTATTAGAGTTTTAAATCAATGATCATTGGATCATCCCGGATATCACAATGGGCGAAGTAAAACGATCACTATCTGAGATGGAGAACAACAAATCTCCCGAAGATGATGGAATAGTCGCAGAAGCTATCGAAATGGGAAGAAACAAATTATTGCAAGTACTGGGAATTCCCTTTAATGAATATCTTTCAAAGATAACAATACTATCCCAATGGAATAATGCGTTGATGATACTACTACATAAGAGGAGAGACATAACGAATATCGAAAACTACCGACCTATCAATCTCCTATCACACATAGACAAGTTATTTACCAGGACTATCACAAATCGGACTATCACAGCTTTATCAGATTGCAGAATTGACTACCGCTACACTGCACTCATCAAACACACGAGATTAGTATCAGCGCCGACCATCACAGTCGTGAAATTTCCAGAAGAATCGGACTTCCTTGGGCTTTTTTCGGAAATCTGAGATATATATTAGAGTTAGAGTTGCCGGTTTATTTGAGGAGAAAAAATGCCAACAAGTGTGTCCTTTCAGTTCTCACATATGGTTCTGAGACTTCAACAATGACTAAACAGCCAATTAGAATGATACGGGTGACACAACTAGCTATGGAACGGACAATGTTAGGAGTTTTTCTCAGATATCGACCATCAAATACAGAACTGATTGATGATGTAGAAAGAATAATGATGTTGAAGTAGTACTGAGTGGCTCATGTTGCGAGAGCGGTTGATGACAGGTGGACAAAATGAATCCTCGAATGAAGACCAAGATCGGAAACTTTCAGAAACAGAGGACGTCCCCCACCAGATGGATTGATAACCTAAAATGCATAAAAAAAATGGGATGCAGGTGGCGCAGGACCGAACCGGACCGATGGATGATATAAACATAAAAATTGCAAAATATATTAATATTTATTTAGGGGATTATTTATTATTGATATTACATTTGTCATTTAACGTTTTACCAAATCAAACATATTTTTTCACCTACGATATAAGTAATTTTAAAAGTGTTAAAACGTTCTGAAAAATTCGAAAATTCGAACTGTTTTCTGGACTTCTTCTAAATTAGTCCATTCTTATAAATAGTCCAATTGGTTCTTATAAATAGTCCAGTTAACGAAGCATTTAAATCGAAATATTGAGATAAAAGGCTGACTTTTTGATGTTTGTTTGAGGTATTCTATAACTATGCATATAAGTAAATTTGTTTCCAACCCCCGGCGAGGGTTGGAAAAAAAATTAACAAAGTGTTTTTTTTTAAATAATTCAAGAACTATAATAGCTAGGAAAAAATGTTTCAAATAAAAGTTATAGAGCATACAATTATACATAAAAACGGTCTTATAACTTTTTCTACTATTATCAAGCTTAACAGATTTAGAGAGCGTGTTATTTAAGGGATGAAACAAAAATTTTAAAAAATCATAACTAGGAGAAGAATGAATGAATTTAAAACTTTTTTCTTTGAATCAACTCTAAAAAATATAAACTTTCTTCTCAAAGAAATATATATTTTTTTAAATTGTTATTAAAAAAGTTATAACAATTTAAATGTTTAAATTGTTAAATTTAATGACTTAATAGCGTCAAAAACTGTTTTTTCTATATTGTTTGATTCCTTATTTTAAATAATGAAAAATAGCTTTTGAAATTTAATTGTACCTTTAATTTTCAGGTAGATATTTATTCATTCATTCAATCATTTATTGAATTTTATTTACATCGTACACACCTCGTACACCACTGCTTACGACGAAGATAGAAAATTATGTTCGCTAGTGTCCCACTCATTACAATAACGTCTTTGACAACGTGTATGCTCACGACAAAGATCGAATGATATGTTCGCTATTCTCCTACTCACTGCTGCAGAGTATTCGTCTAAGCTGGTGCGTCACATATATCCCATGGTTTCTTATTATATATATTTTTTAAATTTTCTTTATTTTAAATATTTTTAATTTAAAAACAAGTGTTAGAAAACTAAATATTACCAGATAATAACAACATAATAAAATAAAATTAAATAAGTAATAACCAAAGTTTGGAATAATAATATAATCCCTCGGTTGATTTTGTTTTTCACTTAAAGTTTTTCTATATGTAGAAACGTATTATAAGCAAATTATTTTGCCAGTGATAAAAGACAGTTTCTATATTTAGTTTTTAAAGACACCATAAACGAGAAGTTTTTTTCGCATAAGTAAGAATTAGCGTAGTGGATCAATATTTTCAAAGTTTCCGCTAGTAGACATCCGTATTCACATTGTCATGCAAGTCAAAACTTATCTAAATCTCGAGTTAAAAATTGTAGTTGTAGAGGCAATTCAACAGCCGCAACATTTTCATCAAACGGATTGAAAACCCATCTTTTCGACAAATCATCGTTGCTATCTGGAAAATATTCCAGTAACTAAATTTTCAATTCGCTTAAATATGTTTTCATGCTCCAACACGCGATCAATAACAGTATTTTCTAAATCCATATTTTTGTAATATAATCCGAAGTTAAAGTGAATGTATCAAAATTACGTTTTTCAAGGCATATAGTCCAAATACCAAGCTTCTTGATGAAGGCATTGACTTCTGTAATTACCTCTGTAATTAGTAAAATGTTTTTGTTACGGCCTTGTAAACTCGTTTTCAAGTCATTCAAATGTGAGAATATACTACTCAAGTAAACCAACAATAATAAAGTTTCTCCATCTTGTAAAAACTCAGAAAATGAGCCATTTTTATATGTAAAAAATAATTTCAATTCATCTCGCAATGCACAAAAGCTTCGTTAGAATTTTTCCTCACGACAACTACCTGACTTCAGTACGGAAAAGCTGTGGTATTTGGCACCCATTTCTTCGCACAATGTGGAAAGCACATAGTCTGCAATTGTCGGCTTTTAATAAAATGAACAATATTTACGGCTTCTGACAGAATATTTTGTAAATTATCTAGCATCTTTCTGAAGCAATCGCATTTCGGTAAAGAAAGCAGTACGTCTTTTCCATATGTGGCATAATATCTTTTAATTTTACTCATACCACTTATCACACCACTGTTCGCGCCATCGGTACATACCGCAATGCATTTATTAAAGTCCAAGTTTTCGTTTTGTGTTGCAACAATAAAAATTTAAAGAGTCGGCGACACTTCGCACACGCAATGATTGATTTGCAAAATAGCATATTTTCTTTTATCGATTCCTCACATTCATATCGGACAAAACAGAAAAATTGAGCCAAGTTCAACACGTTTGTTGACTCGTCGATCTGAATAGCAAAAAATTCACTTAAGACCGCGGCCGCACCACGGCTGAACCGCCGTGGTTTTTAATCGCCTCATTTTGTGAGTCAAGAAAATTAATAAAAGCGGCGGCACTTGCGGTTTTTTCCCGCGACTGATTTTAAAACCGTGAAATATGGCTCGCCGGTAAAAACCGTGGCACAATTTGTAACCAATAGAACTTAGTAATTTGTGTTAACGTCTTCTGTTTCTATTTCTTAGTATTAGAGTAACAATACATACTGCTCTCTTGAAATCCATCTTCAAACTGTGAAAATAGCGGGAAGTTTCGCGATTTTTAATTACACTGTCTGCGTCTCGAGTGGTTTCTCGGTTATAGCGGTTAACCACTCGCTGGAAAAAAGCATAGTGCGGCCTCGGCTTACTTTAATATTTTCAATTATTTGATCGTGAACATTATTGGCCATTTCATTAATACGTCTCGATAATGTGTCATTTGAAAGAGGTATCGTTTTTTGCTTCTTCCGGACTTGTTCCTGACATTGATTATATTAATGGCAGCGGGTAAAATGAGCTTTTCCGCAATCGTCTAGAGCTTAGATTCCCTCAGCCCTCTTAATGATACTAAATAGAATGCTTGAAGTGCTGCGGTCTGATTATGGCTTGATTTGTTGATAACGGTTTGTTGATTTTTCAAGCCGAGTGATTTACGCTCAAAAAATTCTAATGGTTTGTTTTGTAAAGACGGGTGTTTTGTTTGCAAATGTCGGATTAATCTTGAAGGCTTCATGCTTGTCGTAGACAAAACTTGATAACAAACAACACATTGTGGCTTGTCATCCAATGAATCTATCTTTTGAATACGTTTCATTTTATTATCTGACTTTTTCTTTCCTGTCTCACCAGAGGTAGAGAATGCATTTCGTTTTGTGACAAATTTGTCCATTTTATTTAATATTATTAATTTATTTTATAACCACACTGTTATTAATTTATTTAACACTGAGCAAGAGAAAAAATCATAGTGTTTAACCCTGGGCGAGAGACGAAATCGTAGTACTTATTTTCGTAAAAACGTAATTAACAATGAAATTCTTCGTCTCGTTCCTTTGCTTTTATTGCCAAAGCACATAGTTTGTACGAACTTGTTCAGGACAAATGATCTGTCTCGCATGCGTGAGCGGGTGGCGCGAGAATACAAGTGCGTGCAAGCACATGTTCGAACTGGTAAAAGTATTCTAAGATCAAGTGGTTACACAAGCCTTGTAGTTCGATATTTGTAACTGTCTGCGGTATTTGGGTATAAGTGTAAAGGCCCGTTTACACATACATCCATCATTTAATACAACGACAAACAGATGATTCTTTTTTTCACGATTCGTAAACAGGTGAACACGCTCGTAGAAGTGTATGAGCCATTTAAAAATATAAACGATATTTTATGAATCAGGATACTGAAAAACTGAATCAGGATACTGAATGAACATTCATTAGTTGCTTGACTGGGAGGAAGCCCCACCAATCTCTCACACTGGAGGAGACATGTTTCGTCTGTTGGTGGTTAGACTGATCAGGATGCCGACATGTGCTCTCTCGTCAAGAATAAGGAGTCTCTTTCCACAATCAAACAACCCACACTTTCGCCGACCTCTCGTCGGATGCCTTATAATTGCAGTTTTTTTATTTCTTTGGATTGCGTCCAATGAGACAACAGTAGTCAGGAGTTATACACTCCCTACTGTTGGGTTCCACAATCGCATGTGGAACGCTCAACAACCTGGGTCTCCGCCAAAATGAACATTCATTAGTTGCTTGACTGGGAAGAAGCCGCACCCGTCCCTCACATTGGAGGACACATGTTTCGACTGTTGGTGGTTAGACTCATCAGAGTACCGACATATGCTTTCTCGTCAAGAATAGCGAGGAGTCCCTCTCTACAATCAAACAACCCACACTTTCACCGACCTCTCGTCGGATGGCTTATAATTGCAGTTTTTTTACTTCTTTGGATTGCGTCCAATGAGACAACAGTAGTCGGGAGTTATACACTCCCGACCGTTGGGTTCCACAATCTCATGTGGAACGCTCAACAACTTGCGTCTTCGCCAAAAACTTTTTATTATATATACATAAATATATATATATATATATATATATATATATATATATATATATATATATATATATATATATATTACAGAAATCTTTCACCCTTTCTCCACGTGGTGCCACCGATCGCATTCGCCGAACTGTCAACCATGCGACGTCACGTGTCTCTCGGGACCGGTTTCTAGCCTTTCAGCCGTCATCAGCCGAGCTCTAGACGAACGCAAGGAAAGCAGTTCGGAGAGGCAATCGGGGCCAGACCAGATCAACTAGCCATTTTAATGACGGGTCGTGATCGCACACAACTCACGCCATCATACGGCGAATGCTCATAGCAGTCAGGTACCGCTCGTAACATTCTGCCTGGAACCTCGGGTATAGTACCAGGTATGCCCACAAGGTAGCGTAACGGAACCGTGGAGGGAAATATTACAGAAATCTTTCACCCTTTCTCCACGTGGTGCCACCGATCGCCTTCGCCGAACTGTCAACCATGCGACGTCACGTGTCTATCGGGACCGGTTTCTAGCCTTTCAGCCGTCATCAGCCGAGCTCTAGACGAACCCAAGGAAAGCAGTTCGAAGAGGCAATCGGGGCCAGACCAGATCAACTGGCCATTTTAATGACGAACGGTCCTGACTGCTACGAGCATTCGCCGTATGATGGCGTGAGTTGTGTGCGATCACGACCCGTCATTAAAATGGCCAGTTGATCTGGTCTGGTCCCGATTGCCTCTCTGAACTGCTTTCCTTGCGTTCGTCTAGAGCTCGGCTGATGACGGCTGAAAGGCTAGAAATCGGTCCCGAGAGACACGTGACGTCGCATGGTTGACAGTTCGGCGAAGGCGATCGGTGGCACCATGTGGAGAAAGGGTGAAAGATTTCTGTAATATTTTCCCTCCACGGTTCCGTTACGCTACCTTGTGTGTGTGTATATATATATATATATATATATATATATATATATATATATATATATATATATATATATATAATAAAAAGTTTATGCTTCAAATCGTTGAAGCTTATGCACCAAATATAAGCCATAGGGATGAGGAAATTGAGGAATTTTATGATGATGTGGCCCAGGTTTTATACACAGAGAAATGTAGGTACAAAATCCTGATGGGTTATTTTAATGCCAGACTTGGAACAACAAGAACTGATGAAAATGTAACCGGCCTATATGGAATTAGTGAGTGAGTCAATAGAGAAGACAGATTGGTTGATTTTGCTGAAAGACAAGAACTTTATATTATGAATTCGATGTATAAGAAAAATATCAGCAGAAAATGGGCATGGAAGAGAATGATAAAACCATATTTTGTAATTGTACTGTTCTTAACACATTTAATGTTGGAAGTGAATTCTGGGAAACTGCTGGAGAGAGGCACCGATTTTGAGATTGCTTTGTCAAACCGCTTTGATGTGTTACAAGATCTGGAGGAGATGGAAATATCAGTTCAATATGAAGAAATCACTAACAATCTGCTTCAAACGGCTGCTTCAATAGCACCAGAAGAAAAATGTCTCAAACAAATGAATTAACAAGGCTAAACAGAAGCTGAAAAATAAAAGAACGCAAATTTATGCCTTAAGGCGTGAGGTTGACACAGTGTGCAGGGCGCGTACGCAAATGTTAGAGGTTATCAGAAAATTTTATTTCCAATTATATGAAGATCAAAACCAATCAAAGACAACAATACCCATGGAAGAACAGATACCAGATATTCTAGTGGAGGAAGTAACAAATGCTATAGAATCGATGAAAACGGCAAGGCTCCAGGAAAGGACAGTGTAACTGTCGAAATGTTAAAAGCTAGTGGTCGGACGTTACATAAAACACTGGCAAAATTATACTCAAAATGCCTCAAAGAGCAAATAGTACCTGACTTATGAAAAAATGCAGAGGAAATCCTTTTACATAAGAAAGGAGCACAGGAAGATTTAAAGGACTACCGTCCAATAAGCCTCTTATCAATAATGTACAAAGTTTTCACTAAGATAATATCTAAAAGAATATTAAGAAAACTAAATGATGCACAACCAAGAAAACAAGCAGGATTCAGAAGTGGATTCACTACAATGGATCGCATCCCGGTTGTACAGCAGGCCATAGAAAGGCACAACGAATACACCATGCCACTCTGCTTGGCTTTATCGACTACGAAAAGGCATTTGACTCCATCTCAAAGCATGTCATACTGGATGCACTGCTTCGCCAGGGGGTAGACAAAGCATATAATAATTGTAGATTATGTAAATCTACTAGGATCGATATATGATGGAGCTACAGCGACAATTCAGCTTGATGATTTTGAAGTGAGAATTAAAGTAGAACGATTCTTCGAAAAAAGAACGTATTCTTTTCTCGGCTTGCCTTGATGAAATATTTCGGAAATTGGATTGGGAACAGGATGGCGTAAAGATTAATGGTTTAAACTTAAACCATCTTAGATTTACAGATAATATCGTTCTTCTTTCACAAGACCCAGAGGAGCTGCAGAGACGCATACAAAAACTGCTAAGGGCTCGTGAACTATTTGGCTTAAAAATAAACCTGAAAAAGAATCAGGTTATGTTCAATAAATTCGCTGAGGACAGGAGAATTTTAACTTTTGGAAAGAATTTGGAAAGTGTGGACCACTTTATATATCTTGTGCATTGGATTTCATTGAAGGGGGATGCCGCTAGGAAGGTGGAACTGCTTGTTAAATGTGGCTGGCAGGCTCAACATGGTGTTTAAAAGCAGATTCCCTCTTTGTCTGAAAAGAAAAGTCTTCGACCGTTATGACATATGGATGTGAAACCTGAACACTCACATCGCAATCAATTCAGAAACTTCGGGTAGCACACATGGGAAATGGAAAGATGTATGCTTGGCATTACAAGACCAGACAGGAAGCTCTGCGTATGGAACAGGGAACAAACGAAAGTGTGTGACATCATTAGAAAAGTAAGGCAATTGAAATGGAGATGGGCAGGTCATGTGGCGAGGCAATGGGACAAGTGAACCAGGGCAATCGTGGAGTGGATACCGCTTGATCTCAAACGTCCGAGAAGAAGACCGAAAGCTCGATGGACTGATGACATTGTTAAATATATAGGACCCGAGTGGCAGAGGAAAGCTCAGGACCGTGAAAATTTGAAAGTTGGAAGCATGCTGAAGAGGCCTTCATCCTGCAGTGGATCGACACGGGCTGATGATAATGATGATGATGATGATGATGATGATGATAGTTAATTCCAACAAGCGTCAAAAATAAAGTTATATATTTTTCAGTGTTAATACCTATTTTCTGTTGTCAATAATTTTCTGTATTCGTACAAATGATTCATCCAGTAACGTCTTTTATTGCGATTTTTTCCGTTTGTTTTGACTAAATTGCTCATTATTATGAATGCACGACACTTCTTCAACATAATAATATGCTGGAACATACTTTAACTATAATCAGTTGCTCAATAAATAATAAATTACTAAATAATAATCTTTTCTTTTAATAAATAAATTAAATTAAATTAAATTTAAATAAATATCTTTTTGAAACAAAAATATTAATTTCATTTTAACAACACGTCCACACACAAGTCGCAAAAATTCAAATTTAATGCTTATCTCTGAATTTGTATGTAATAAGCCGGCTTCAATCCATTTCCAAATCTGATTTAAATCAAGCCCCATCACATTGGGCGCCAAACTTTGTGTACAGAACTATTTTTTATTAAAAAAACACAAACTCCACACTTTTCTGTCCCACGTTGGGTACCAAAATTTACAGAGATAAACAAAAAAATAAAATATAAAAAACAATTCATTATTACATAAAAAAAAAAAATTAACTGTGATGCTTACAGCAACGCTACTTAACTAAGTATAATAAAAATCAAAGTGTTCAACATTAAACTAACAGTACTAAAGTATAAGAGCTCTTAACTAGCGTTCTTGAATCTGTAAATGATGGTAAACAAATAGTGATTGAATAATAAATGCGTAATAATAGCGAAAATAATAGTAATATTTAGGTTTTTTTAGAGTATATTATTTTTGTTACAATGGTTAGAAACGAAATTTCTAAAATTACGAAGTGAAGGAAACTCTTATAATGAAATTGTTAAAAAAGTATATTTTGTGTCTTGCTTCGAGTCCCACTATAATAAAAAACTTTAATTTACGTGGTGCAGTGCAGAATAAGTTCAGATCTGGTCGTCCAAAAAAATTGAACTTGAATTTTCAAAATTGAACGGATATCGCGTTCAGTTTTGAAAAAAAAATGACAAACCCAAAACTTGTGCCCCCAAATTGGTCGGTTATGTTCTAGAAGAAATTGAAAAATATGTCAGTTCAGAAAGATTTTTGAGAAAAAAAGAAAGTTCAGAAAGACCAGGGAAAAATTACTCATATTTAAGAAAAATAGGTAAAAATGGTTAGAATTTGCCAGGTAGCACTTAGGCAAGGATATTAATTTTTGGAAAACTGTTTGATTTACCGATGATAGAAAATGTAACATTTTTGGATCTGACGGAAAAAGCAAACCAAGAGTTAAAACCGGAAAATTTGGTACAAGCTACACGCTGGATGTAGTGTGCAGGTGTGGGGCTCTATTGCAGCGGATTGGGTGAGAAATTTAGTTTTTATTGAGGCTAATATGGATCACCGCATAAACCTCCAAATTTTGCGTGATAATTTGTAACCCGCAGTTGAACGTTTGGAATTGGGAAATTGATGAATATTTCAACAGGACA
>JARFXV010001187.1:0-225000 GCA_031761425.1 Cosmopolites sordidus | reverse complement strand
CCGGTTAACGCGGCGAAGATTCGACCTTCTTCCAGTATCGTGATTCATGAAAAATCTTTGTTATTTTTAATGGCTTATGCACTACGAGCGTGTTCACACGCTTGCGAATCGTGAAACAAAACTAATCATCGATTTGTCTTTGTATCAAATGACGGATGTAGGTAGGTGTGAATGGGCCGTTACACTTAAGCTGGGTCCACATCAATACAAAATTGCATTGTGGGCTATATGTGTTGAATGCAGTGTGCCTGCACGGCAATATAGACACTCTGACAAAGTCACACACAAATATTGTTACCGCATAACACGCACACGAATCATCTATCCACCAAATAATTCAAACAAATTGTCCCAGTAAATTCAACACACACGCAAAATTTTATTCGTGTGGACCCAGCTTTATCCGGAAATACCTCTTACAGCCACAGATACTAAACTACAAGACTTGTGTGTAACCTCCCGTACTTATAATACTCTTACCAGTTCGAACATGTGCTTGTACGCACTTGTAATCTCGGGCCACCCTCCCACGCATGCGGGACAGATCATTCGTCCCGAGCACGCTTAGACAAGTTCGTACAAACTATGCGCTTTGGTATTAAAAACAATGGAACGAGACAAAAAGTTTTATTGCTAATTACGCTTTTACCAAAACAAGTACTACGATTTCTTCTCTCACCCACCATTAGAATTTTTCGAACGTAAATCACTCATCTTAAAAAAACAACAAACTGCTATCAGAAATCAAACTGTAACGAGATCGTAGCTCTTCAAGCATCCTATTTAGTTGCATTAAGAGTAACCAGGGAGTCTAAGCACCACACGATTAGGGAAAGACTCATTTTACCCGCTGCCATGATTATAGTCAATGTGATGATAATTCCGGAAGAAGCAAAACAGTTGAAAACTATACCACTTTCAAATGACACAATAACGATACGTATTAATGAAATGGCTAATTATGTTTACGATCAAATAATTGAAGATATTAAATTAAGTGATTTTTTTGCTCTTCAGTTCGACGAGTCAACATCTCGTATCACCAAGTATCTAACTTGGTGCAATTTTTGTATTTTGATCGAAAATATGCTATTTAGCAAATCATCAATGTCCTAGAACATTGATCCCCTTCGCTATTTCTAACTTATGCCAAAAAAGGTTCCCGTCTTTGATGGCTTTAAAAACTAAATATAGAAATTGTCTTAATCACTGAAAAATATTTTGCTTATAATATATGTATTTGTACGTATAGAAAAACTTTTAAATGAAAAACAAAATCAACCGTGACATTAAATTATTATTTCAAACAACTTTGGCTATTACTTTATTTAATTTAATTTTATTATGTTTAAAATTAAAGCAAGTATTAGAAAACAAATTTTAAATTAAAAATACATAAAATATAGAAAATATAAAAAAATTATAATAAAAAAGCATTGGATAGATGTGACGCACATCCATAGTCAAAAATTCTGCTGCAATGAGTAGGACAATAGCAGACATATCATTCGATGTTTGTCGTGAGCATACGCGTTGTCAAAGACGTTATAGTAATGAGTGGAACAATAGCGAACATAATTTTCTATCTTCGCCGTAAGCAGTGGTGTAGGATGTACATAAAATTCAACAAATGATTAAATGAATTAATTAATTTCTACCTGAAAATTCAAGGTAAAAATAAATTTCAAAAGCTAATTTTCATTATTTAAAATAATGAATCGAACAATATAGAAAAAACAAATTTTTAATGCTATTAAGTCATTAAAATGAACAATTTATTAATTTTAATTGTTATTACTTTTTTAATAACAATTTAACAAAATATATATTTCTCTGAGAAGAAAGTTTATATTTTTTAGAGTAGATTAAAAAAAGTTTTAAATTCATTCATTTTTCTGCTATTTATGATTTTTAATTTTTTTTTTCATCCCTTAACTGACAGGCTCCCTAACTCTGTTAATCTTGTTAATAGCAGAAAAAGTTATAAGACCATTTTAATGTATGCTCTATAACTTTTATTTGAGACTTTTTTTCCTAACTCTTATAGTTCTTGAATTAATTTATAAAAAACACTTTGTTAATTTTTTTCCAACCTTCTCCGGCGGTTGGAAACATATTTACTTGTATGCATAGTTATAGAATATATCAAACAAACTTATATCAAAAAGTCAGCCTTTTATCTCAAATTTCGAGTTAAATGCTTCGTTAACTGGACTAAAATGAGAAGCAGATTAAAAGTTAATTCTTTATCTTTTTAATACGTGCGATGCTAATACGCTTATATATGACAACTGGCTTAACTTATACGAAAAAATAATGGTTTCTAAAGTAGTCCGGTCACATTTTCAAGATATCCATTACATTCCAATGAGAGCGTCATTTGTACATATTGTGTACACACCATGCTTCTTTAGAATAAACATATTAGGCTATTAATATCAAATCAAGGATAATATTAATAATTCTTCAAGATTGTTATATATGTATTTATAGAGCAAACTTATTAGCCATCCTAAATCAATTCTTGTTTAAAATAACTAAAGTGTGATTGGGATCTAGGAGAAATTTATTTTTTGGTTCATACAATTTTATAGAACTATTATTTATAGTTTTACTAATAGAAAAACCATCTATTATATTTAAGGACAGATCCACAATTTTGTCGTTAAAATCTGCCCACCATTTATAGATACAGTTCATATCGCCTGTGTCGGAATTATGTGTACGAAACAATAACGATTTTTTAAAAAGGAAGAAAACAATTTTTTACTTTTTTATCTATCATTTTTTTTAGTGATAAATAACAAAGTAAAAAAATTGTTTTATTCCTTTTTAATAAATGAACTATCACAAAGTAACGGACAAATCAATCAATAATTTTACAATAACGATTGTTAAAACTGCGAGTGGTTCCAGAGAAGCCAACGGAGCTGATCATCCAAAAGTATAAAATCTGACTGAGTCAGATTTTCTAAGTCTCTGACAAGTCAATAACTAAGTTGTATAGAGTCATCTGAGAGGTCTTTTACGTTGATCACTCGCCAGTCAGTCGAATTTTTCGAAAAACTAAAACACGGTTGGGACTTGGCATTAAAGAGGTAAGAGACTTTGGTATTAAATACAAAATTTATAATGAGTTTTCTACACACCGCATTGAAATTGTGCAACGTGTCATAAGTTTTAATCATCTTCTGATGATGCTAACTTGGAACACTCGTCAAGTTTTTCTTTGTTTAAATGTTTGTAGATTATTTGTGTGTTGTTGAAATCGAAACGTTATGATAAGAATTAACATTTTAAGCAATTATGTGAAAAGGCCCATTTAGCAAATATCAGTTTGTTATTATTTAAAGAATAAACCACAAATAAAATAATGAACATTGTTAAAACATTTTCCTAGTCATATCCTACATAACCATACCCTACATCAGTCCTGAAGGATGTAGCAACGTCACAATACTGCCACGATAAAGATAGTTGTTTCAAAATTCAGTGCATGTGTTTAAGTTCGATTTATATATAATTTTTATGTGTGGGCAGCAGCGAGAAATCATTGCTGAAATCGAAGAACAAATTTTTCATCTTGATGAAAATGATTGTATAGGATTTTACATAGAACACGAAAAGCGCAACTACTCTACGCTTATCATGTACAAAGGATATAAGTTTACTTACCCGGTGATTTTTCCCACAGCCAAAAATATTGTGAATGGCTAAATATATTTATTGGCTAAAACCAAAGAAATTAAAATTTTTGTTCAATATTTTATCTACTAACAAAACTTCCTGCAAGAGGAATGCGGCGGTGGATATTTAAAAAAGTTAATTTAATAAAATAATTAGTCAAGTGCTTCTCATTGTAAAGTGTATTGTTAAAAATGTAATACGGGCCAAAAAATTTCAAGTAGTTTCCACTTTGACATTATGTGAGAATAATGTGCAAGTTTTCCTTTTTTTGTTACAAAAAAAAACAAATTTATGCGGAAACGTATGGAATAAGTGACTATAAAATTATTATATTTTATTACAAATATAATATTTTTAAAAAGAATTCGACAGAAACTGAATTACAATAGATCGATATAAAAATGACGAAAATATAGGTTTCCAATGTTAAGGAAATGTATATTGTTTTCATACCTGATTTCCGCGCAAATGGTTGTATTTTGGATATGTTAAGGAAACTTTTTGTTCAAAAAACTGTAAAGAATTGTTGAGTAAATTTACGAAAGCAATTTTCCATATATATATATATATATATATATATATATATATATATATATATATATATATATATATATATATATATATATATATATATATTTATATACTATGTGTTTAGTATATAAATATATCAGTTCTTCTAATGGAATGTTTGGTGTGACATAGTAAACTCGAAGAGATTTACCACTAAACACTAAATCACTTTATTTATCTACTCGTCGATCCTTTCACTAAACATGTTAGCATCGTCAAAGTAAGCGGATCGAAAAGTTAATAAAGTGATTGGTGTTTAGTGGTAAACCCTTTCGAGTTTAAAGAAAATTATAGTGGTGCAAAATTAGTGATTTTTTTGCTACAAAATCTGATTGTGTATAGGCCCATAGCAATTTTACCAATCATGGATTTCAGTTTATTTTATATATGATGTACAGTAGCGGGCATTTAGCATTAGTATAAAAAAAACATTTTGCTCTCTGTAGATTCCGACCTAATCAAATTGAAACATTAGCATACAACTTAAATACCAGTTATGTTGCAGCATCAGCAGTAGCCGTTTGTTGGCCAATTGTTAAGTTCATCCTTTTTATTCTTGGAGACAAGTTAATAGTTTCTAAAACACTTCTCTTTCTCCCTCAGCGTTCAAGGCCGAAAAAAATCCTTTTCGGAAAATATTATCAATCTTCATATATTAATTGTGCATCAATTTATAAGTTTTATTAATATATCAGGATTTGGCGTGTATCAAAATTAATAAATAGAAGAAAATATATTTTCACATTTTTACTATTTTGCTGTCCTGTATTATGACACTTTTGCTTAATTTTGTGACATTTTCTAACGAACACTTTAGTAAACATAATGACGTTAATCAGGGGAATAAATTTCAGTACTACCATTATTAAACAGAAAATTATTACTGAAAATCAAACCAGCTTTTATGAATGAAATATGAATGTTATATGGCCAGGGACAAAGATTACTCTCGGTTATTCTCATAATATGCTGTATATAATATATTAATTCTATCTCTATGAATATGCATGGACAAATAAAATATATTACACTAAAACAATAAAATAATATCTAACATATTAACTATCTATAACAAAAATAAATGTAAACAGCATGATGGTAAATGTTTTTTTAATAAGATTAATAAAACTTGTTACATCAATATTTTTGTTGTAAATTATGAGAGGTCCAACAAATTAACCATTAATAAACAAACACTAACCATCTCTCGTTAGTGTAACATTAATTTCCATGCGGCAATAATTTATTTATATTATCAATAAAAGCATATGGATTTAGGGGAGAAAATTACAGCTTTATATTGAATTTCTATTAGAGATGTATGCTCAAAAAATACATGTCATAATTTCAAAGCATAGTTGCAGATATACCTCCAACCATGACCCACGACTATTTGCATCACTGACACTCTGGAGAACAATTCTTTAAAATTTTATGCCACATAAAATAAATTTTTTCCAGATTTTCCAGTGTCATTACTCAGTTTGTGTTTAGTATATAAATATATATATATATATATATATATATATATATATATATATATATATATATATATATATATATATATATATATATATATGTATATATGAGGTTGTTGCTCATATCAGGTCTAGTAAAATTAAATTTAATGGTTTAGAAAACTTTAATATTATTTATTTTATAGTGTTGTTTTATAGTTATAGTTATTTTTAGTCGTTCCTGCTCAATATTTTGAAAATTTTCGATGTTCATGGTAAAGTAGTCAAATTGTAGTCAAATACACTCAAAATATATAAAAAAAATAAGTTTAACTGAAGTAGCCGATACTTGATGGAAATTCATTTTAAATAAATAAGCAAAGATTAATATCTAAAAATTTCCACTATATTTAAAATTGTATAAATAACAAGTGTTTCAACACAGTGCCTTTTTCAAATACCAAGTATAATAAACTAACAGCGAGAACAGTAATTACAACCTAAAGTGTCCATCGACCTAATAATATCATAAAACATTTTAGTGGAGAAATCTATTTTTTTGCCAACGTCTAGGACAATATAAGTTTAATAACGGTGAACCATTCAAGTCATTTAGCAAAATATATAAATTTTTTCTTTTATTAATTTCTAGGTTCTTTAAAACATTTTATTTTTATATACTTTAGTAACTATTCAAATTATTCATATATTCATCCTAATTTATTTTGTCTCCTTCATAGTAAACCCCTTTCACTGTAACATACTTAATCCAACATTTTTTTTTGAACTGAAAACTTCTTTAGGCGCTTTTTTTCTGAGTGAACGTAAGTGAACCATCACGCTCGAATCGGGTTTACTCGGCTCCACTCGACATCAAGCGCGCTCGGGTCGGTGATGCATTGAATCGTGAATTTTCGGCTCCAGAAGTCATCAGCCACGTTTTGCATGTAATCAGTGTAGTATTTTAGATATTTAAATAAACTTGAATCTAAAAGATTTATAACATATTTTAGCTTTTATAAGCCTATTATTTCATTCTTAGAATATAATAGTGATAAACAAGTCCAATTAGAGAAAAATTCAACAATTTAATTAATTCACAAATATAATTGTTTATTTTGTAATTAATGTTACTTCACAGGTACAGAGATAAGAATAACTAATTTTATATAACAATATTAATATCACCTTGTTGTTGATTCACCGAACTAATCCATTATATAACATAAATGTAATTATATATTTATTATTGGGTGGTCATAAACACATACCCATTTTTTCTTTCATTAATCCTCGAAAAGGTTTTACACTAGATTTGAATTATTTCCTTTAAAGCACCCAGCCAACTCTCTTGAGTAGTTTCTATGAACGTGGATACAAAATGGTATCCACGAAGTGGTTTCTCCAATCTAGGAATATCAAAAAGTTACAAGGAGTGATATCTGATGAATGTAGTGCTTACGGTATGGCGTTTGATTGATTTTTAGCGAAAGTGGACTCTAAATACTTAATCGACTATTACTCACTACACACGCATTGATTGGCAGTGTTTTCTTCATCGGTTGATATGGAAGCTCTTCTTGAACAACTACACCAGCACAAAAAAATGGTTTTAGACTAAATTTAATGCAAATCCGTTTTGAAAAATTACCGACAAGATTTTTAACAGTTACTAAAGACGCTATAATTAAAAAACTTCTGTCAGATGTCAAGAATAGAAATATCAACTTAAAAGCAAATGGTTGTATTGATGCGTAAAACTCACGATGTTTTAAAACAAAACTGACTTTACATTTTGATTATAGTAGTAAATATCTTATAATACTGTATAATATTTTTTCTCTCACAATTTATAATATTTTTTCTTTACAAGCTGGAATAGTTGGATTGTTTTCTAACTAACTGATGGATTTTCGCTTTCGGGGAATGGCCGACGTTATCCTGACCTTGTTTTCTTGAGCTCAGAACCAGTGTATTTAATTTTTTTTTTATATCCCTAACCGAACTGAAACGAATTCCTAATCTATTACCTATTTTATGATAGCTCAATCCTTTGTAATATAATTTTTCTACTTGGTTTCGAAAGCGCAGACAATGTTCTGCAGTTTTTCTCATTTTAAAATACGAACTAATAAAGCTGTATTTTAATCTTGTTTACTAATACATACGTTGAAAGCATTGGATTAAACGTTACTTGAGAATTGCGTTCTTATATGTATCTGCTTGTAAACAAATCACAACTATGCTAATATTTGCTTTAACCCTTAATTTTCATCTTTATGTTTCTCCTTAGTCTCAACTTTTAGATTCTCAAAAATTGTTGCCTCCAACAATGTTTTTTAATATCTATTGAAAACTAAAATATATTACCAAACGATAAGAACAGAAAAAAGAGTGTGTGCCACTACTTTTTTGATCTATTGTACACTTTAATTATATAATTATTTTCTAAAAAATAATCTACACAATGACTATTCGATCTAAAACACAGTGTAGGTAAATTTTGTTTTTTCATTTCAGGATCATAAAAATAAATTTTATGACTTTCAATGCAAACAACTTTTAACAACCTCTTTTATTACACCGACGTGTAAAAGTTTTACTGAATTTAATTGAAAATTTATAGCATGTTCCAAGAAATCAATAATTTTTGTTATAGTATTTTTGATTCGTAAATTCTTGAATTTTTTTATTACAAATCTGAAAATAAATACAATCTTACCATACATTTTAGAAATACATTAAGCATAAATGGTTTATATGTTGCAATGTGGAGGGGCACCAGAGCTTATCTTGCAAAATACACTTGACATGTTACTGTGTTAACTAGAAAAAAAAATTTAATGAAATGAATATTATCTGTTAATTACTTACTTGGCTACCCTTGACTATTGCTTCTTCATTTTTCTATATATAACTGCTATTTGAAAATTTAACACATCTATAATGCCTCTACACCTTCTAGTTCATTTCAGTATGAGCATGAATACTCTACAGTCACTTGGTGGCCCGTAGCAATTATTTTCGTGAACCGAATTTTCTAATGCGTTCAGAAAATAAGTGACTTATTTAGAAGAATAGAAGACATTCGAGCAACGCTGGACTATCAAGTTTTGTTTCAGACTTGGACACAGCGAAACGGTGATGCACAGTGTACAGTGCAACGCTGGCGCACAGTGCACAGGGCACAGTGTACCAGTGACTTTTCCAAAACCTCAACAGGTCTATGAAAACAGTGTTGTAAAGGGCCAAGGTTATCAAGTCGTTTTTGAAACTGTTGTCACTCATTTTCAGAATGCACTAGAAAGATCTGGTTCACGAAAATAAATGCTACAGGTCACCAAGTGACTCTAGGCAATTCAAAGTCATACTGAAGACGAATTAGATGTTAGTCTGTCTGTGCTCCAAGGGCGAAGCCAACAGTGTTGTCAGATCGTACGCAATGCTACTAGTCTCATTAGTTTATTTCCGCACTTTGTATATTACCAATACTTTGCACTATTGCGGAGTGGTTCCAAGTCAACTGATGGTGAATATTTTGAAGCCTTAATTATCTTTTATAATCTATATATCTTAGACTTAATTATTTCCAGTATTAGTTCTTGATAATACGGTATACCTAATGTATCTTTAATGCTTTAATTTACAGAGACGGCACAAGAAATACCATCTTTCACCATTCGCGTTAACACTACTATCATTTAATGTTTTTTAATAATAAAATCCTGTATAACATTCCAACAAATGCTGATTATGTTTCGGAATTTTTATCATTAAAAAGTATTCAACAACAACAATTGTTGGATACTTTTTTATTATCTAGACATCGTAAATGCATGCCCGACCTTTAATCGAAATCGCTCTGAGTGTTAGTCCAGTTAACGAAGGATTTAAATCGAAATTTTGAGATAAAACGCTAACTTTTTGATATAACTTTGCTTAAGGCATTCTATAACTATGCATCAAAATAAATCTACTACTAATCCCCGGAGAGGATTGAAAAAAAAACAAAGGGTTTTCTCAAAATAATTAAAAAAATAAAAGGGTTAGGAAAAAATTTATAGAGCATAAAATTCTACATAAAAGTGGTCTTAAGTTTTTCTGCTACTATCAAAATTATCCGAGTTATGGAGGTTGTAAGTTAAGGAATGAAACAAAATATTTTAAAAAGCATAACAAGCGGAAAAATTAATGAATTTAAAACCTTCTTGTTTGAATCTACTATAAACAATATAAAAACCTTCTTTTCAGAGAAACATTTTTTTTGAATTGTTAATAAAAAAGTTATAACAATTTTAATTTTTATATTGTCAATTTTAATGACTAAATAACGTTAAAAAATTGTAGTTTATATACTATTCGATTCATTATTTTAAATAATAAAAATTAGCATTTGAAAGTTATGGTATAAGGTATATGGTATAAGGTAAAAACCTTAAATTTTCAGGTAAAAATTCATTAATTCATTCAATCATTTGTTGAATTTTATTTACATCCTACACCACTGCTTATGACGAAGATAGAAAATTATATTCGCCATTGTCCCACTCATTACAATAACATCTTTAAAAACGCGAATGTTCAAGACAAAAATAGGACATTATGTTCGCTATTGTCTTACTCATTGCAGTAGAGTTTTCGACAACGACACATATATGTTTAGTACAATTTGGTTATAAACAATTTCGAAAGCTATTTGAGGGTTGCTCTTTATGAACCCGGAATAACAAGTAAAAACAAATATTTATCATTGAAAATAGTTCTATTGTTTTTCAAAATATTCTCCTCGACGATCGATACACTTTTGTATACGCTTGAACTAATTTTCATGGCGCTTTTTCTATTCCGATTAAGAGAGATTCCGTTCCGAAGATTTGCATCTCCAAAACATGCATTTCGAATGCATCAACTGCTCCTTCTAACGTCGAAAATCCATGACCACGTAGTTTATATTTCACGGACGGGAACAAAAAGAAATCATTGAGTGCCAAATCAGGACCGTCCGGCGGACGACCAAATGATGTTTTGACCAATCAAATATTGAGTTGTTCGGTCTGATGTGTGAAAATTCGCCTTGTCACTGTGAAGAATGATTCTGCGGCGCTGGTTGTTTTTTGTTATTTTTTCAAAAACCTCGGGCAAATAAATGGCTGTGTACTATTCAGAATTAACCTTTCTACGATTCTTTAATGTCTCGATAGCCACATTTATCCCAAAAAAAATATGCGACCATTTGCTTCGAAGTGCTTCTTGCGCGAACATCTTTTATTAGGTTTGGCTCATTTTTAAAGACCTATACAGGCGACTGATGTTTACTTTCGGGTTCATTTTTTTTGAACCAGTCTCAACATGAGAAAATTAGATAACATTTGCCATGACACTTATACCGAAATACCGTACACAGCCACAAATACCGAACTACAAGACTTGTATAACCCCTTCTTCTTATAATACTGAATTACCAGTTCGAACATGTGCTTGCACGCACTTGTAACCTCACGCTACCCGTCCACGAATGCGAGCCGGATCATTCGTTCCGAGCAAGCTTAGGCAAGACCGTACAAACTACGCACTTTGGTAAAAAAACAAAGGTACAAGACAAAGAGTTTCATTGTTAATTACGTTTTTACGAAAACAAATACTACGATTTCTTCTCTCACTCAATGTTAAATAAATTAATTACAAAGTGGTAATAAAGTAAATTAATAATATTAAATAAAATGTACAAAGTTTTGACAAAACGAAATGCACCGTCTACATCTGGTGATACAGTAAAGAAAAAGACCAGATTGTATAATGAAACTTATTTGAAAGATGAATTCATTAGCTTGAATGACAAGCTACAATGTCTTGTTTGTTATCTAGTTCTGTCCTCGGAAAGTATGAAGCCTTCAAGAGTCTGGCATCTGCAAACAAAACACCCGTCTTTACAAAACAAACTATTACAATTTTTCGAGCGTAAATCATTCGTCTTGAAAAAAGAACAAATTGCAATCAACAAATCAAGCAGTAATGAGACCACAGTACTTCAAGCATCATATTTAGTGGCATTAAAAGTGGCCAGGGAATCTAAGCCCCACACGATTGCGGAAAAGTTCATTTTACCCCGGCTGCCATTAATACAGTCAATGTGATGATGTGATGTGATGAAGCCCGGAAGAAGCCAAAAAGTTAAAAACTATACCAATTTCAAATGACACAGTAGTGTGGGCCCCTTCATTAATACGAGACGTAAAAATGAAAAGACCTATGATCTTCATGATCAAATAATTGAATTAAATTAATCGAATTTTTTACTATTTAGTTCGACGAGTCAACAGATGAGTCCAACTTGGCGCAATTCTTGTGTTTTGTCCAATATTAATGCGAGAGATCGATTAAAGAAAATATACTATTTTGTATATGAATCTCTGGTTGTGCAGCTGGCTAAGGACGAACACTTGGACTTTAATAAATGCATTGCGGTATGTAATGATGGCGCGAAAACGATAACGGGGAAGAACACTGGTGTGATAGTAAAATTGAAAGATATTATACCACAATAGAATGGGCGCACTGTTTTCTTCTGAAATGCACATGCTACAAAAAAGATCCCAGATAACTTACAAAATGTTCTGTCGACAGTCTCAGACTATATGCCTTTCCACATTGTGCGAAGAAATGCACAGCATGGAAATGAACTGCTTTTTCATAGTGAAGTTACGTGATTGTCGCAAGGAAAAGTTCTAACGAGGCGAGTTCTAATTGCGAGATGAATTGAAAATCTTTTTTACAGGTATAAATAGCTCATTTTTACAAGATGGAGAAACTTTATTACTGTTGGCTTCCTTGAGTGATATATTTTCACATTTGAATGACATGAATACGAGTATACAAGAATAACAAAAACATTTTATTAATGACAAAGTCAATGCCTTCATCAAGAAGCTTGGTATTTGGATTATACGCCTTAAAAACGCAATTTTGATGTATTCACTTTAACTTCGGATTATATTATATTAATAATATCAAATATGGATTTAGAAAATTCCGTTATTGATATCGTATTGGAGAGCATGGAAAAGCATTTAAGCGAATTGAAAATTCAGTTACGGGAATATTTTCCAGATACCAACGGTACTTTGTCGAAAAGATAGTCTCAATCCGTTTGATGAATATGTTGTTGAAATATTCGCCGGCAAAACTCTACAAATAAAATTTTTAACTCAAGATTGTTGTACGCGGCGATGTGTATCTTACACGGCGATGTGTATCTTACACGGCGATGTTAATACGGAAGCATAGTAAGGAGGCTTTGAAAACATTGAGCCCCTTCGCTACTTCTTACTTATGCGAAAAAAGCTTCTCGTCCATGGTGGCCTTTAAAAAGTAAATTGTCTTTTATCACTGGATAATAATTTGCTTATATTACTTGTGTTTGTTTATATAAAAAAAAAATTTAAGTCAAAAACAAAATCAACCGTCGCATTAAATTATTATTTCAAACAACATTGGCTATTACTTTATTTTATTTTATTATGTTGTTATTACCTGGTAATATTTAATTTTCTAACATTTGTTTTTAAATTAAAACACTTAAAATAAAGAAAATTAAAAAAATATAAATATCATAAAAATACTCTGAGATATATGTGAAGCACCCACGCAGTCGAAAACTATTGCGATGAAAGAAGAAAACAGCGGATATATCTATCCGCGGATCTATCAGCGGATTCTATCTTCGTCGTAAGCAGTGGTGTAGGATGTAAATAAAATTCAACAAATGATTGAATGAATGAATTTCTACCTGAAAATTAAAGCTAAAAATTAGTTTCAAAAGCTATTTTTCATTATTTAAAATAAGGAATTCGACAACATAGAAAAAAACAATTTTTTGACGCTATTAAGTTATTATAATTAACAATTTAAAAATTTAAATTGTTATAACTTTTTAATAACAATTTAAATAAATATATATTTCTCTGAAAAGAAAGTTTATATTTTCTTAAGTAGATTCAAAAAAAAGTTTTAAATTTATTCTTTTTCTGTTAGTTAAAATTTTTGTTTCATCCCTTAATTGACAGGCTAACTAACTCTGTTAATCTTGATAATAGTAGAAAAAAAGTAGAAAAAAAATAAAAAAAAGAAAAAGCTTTTATGTAAAATTTTATGCTCTATAACTTTTATTTGCAACTTTTTTTCTTAACTCTTATAGTTCTTACATTATTTTGAAAAAACATTTTGTTAATTTTTTTCCCACCCTCGCCGGGGGTTATTAACAGATTTACTTGTATACATAGCTATAGAATGTCTCAAATAAACTTATATCAAAAAGTCAGCCTTATATCTCAAATTCCGATTTAAATGCTTCATTAACTGGACATGTTGGGAATTTGAAAATAGTTTAATTGGTTGTAAATCCATACTAAAATGCATTACTTGCAGCAACAAAATCACGGATCACTTTCAATTATCCAGTCAGAAAATGTTAGAAAGAATCAGTTTTCAACAAATATTAGAATTCAATCGGCAGTCATATATATATATATATATATATATATATATATATATATATATCTATATATATATATATATATATATATATATATATATATATATATATATATATATATATATATATATATAACTTCGGGTGGCACAGAGGGGAATGGAAAGATGTATGCTTGGCATTACAAGACGAGACAGAAAGTCCTGCGCATGGATCAGGGAACAAACAAAAGTCTGTGACATCATTGGAAGAGTAAAACAGTTGAAATGGAGATGGGCAGGCCATATAGCGAGGCGATGGGACGACAGATGGACCAAGGCAATCCTGGAGTGGATACCGCTTGATCGCAAACGTCCGCGAAGAAGACCGAAAGCACGATGGACTGATGAGATCGTTAAGTATATTGGACCCGAGTGGCAGAGGAAAGCCCAGGACCGTGAAGGTTGGAAGCATGCTGAAGAGGCCTTCATCCTGCAGTGGATCGATACGGGCTGATGATGATGATATATATATATATATATATATATATATATATATATATATATATATATATATATATATATATATATGTTACATATAATATTTCCACATATGGTAGATAATGTTTCTAAATCATTCCGGGAGTCGATCCGTTGATTCTGAGAAGAGTCACGACGTTTCGCCAAAATCTCATTTGGCATTTTTAAGTGCTGTCCACTTCAACTGAAGAGTCCAACTGATGTGCACACGTCATTGTGCTCGCTTTTATAGCCGGCCGGCGACTGCGCAGATTATATCGGGGTTGTTCGGGACTATTTGTGCCGCTCGGAAATGCTGTCGGGCGTCCGTTTATTGATTTTTCTACCTCGACGCGACGTTGCCGAGTTTCTTCTTTTTTCAGAAGGGATTTTCATACTTTTGAAATGTTGCGAGCGTCGTTTCGCGTATTTAGCTCACCCCTTTCTTCTGTTTCAAGGGCTTCTCTGATTGTTCGGACCTTGTAGTTTTCAATATACGCTATTTCTTTGGCTCCTTAAAAATTGATTTTATGTCCCCTTTGTAGATGGTGCTGGAACAGAGCGGAAGTGGTTTGTTTGTTTTTAAAGTTGTTTTTATGTTTTTGTATTCTGGCCGATATTCGTCTGTTTGCCCTATGTATGTTCTGTTGGAGTCGGAATAAGATATAGTATACACCCCATGATTTTCCAGTCTAACTTTGTCATTTGTAGGCTGTCATTCTCCTATGTTTCATTAGTAGTCTGCCTCTCCAATCTGTGATTCCTTTTACGTATAGTAGCAGGACCTTTGGTGTATTTGGTTTGGTTAACACATGATCCTCTATTCTTCTTCGTGTTTGGGTTTCCTGACGGCGAATGGCCTTCCTGATACAATTTTCTGAATATCCATAAAATACCAATAAAATAAATAATTTCAAACGTTGAATCAACCCTAGACGACAAGTCAGATGAAGAAGCGGAAATAATCAGACAAGATGTAGCGCGAATACTACGATCCAACAAAATACCAAAACCAAATGTTAATAAGGCCGAAATCAGAACGCTCGAAACTTTAAAAAGAAATGAAGATATCACTATATTACCGGCGGACAAAGGAAACGTGACAGTCATAATAAACACCGAGGACTATATGGCAAAGATGGCGAATATTTTACTGGAAAAGACACATAAACCAGTGAACAGAGATCCAAAAACATATCTAGAAAAAACGACCAAAAGCAAAATCAAAGCATGGAAACTCGGACCGGACATTGAACGAAGAATAATTCCAAGGGGAAAATCAAGCAGATGTCGTAAACTTTACGGTCTATCCAAAATACATAAACCAGAAATTCCATTAAGACCCATAGTAGTGCCTTTGGTTCTTAAACACAAAATTTGGAAAAATATCTAGCAAGTATCATGTAACCAAGCGTCAAACTTGCCGAGTCCAATGTTCAAAGCTCAGAACATTTGATAAGGATGATTAAAGATTTCCAACTAGAGGATACAGACATACTGGCAAGTCTGGACATTATCTCACTATATACAAGTATCCCTATAGACGAGGCCCTGGACCTAATTTCGATAAACGAATACTTTCCATCATATGGTGGGGGAACTCTCCGAACACTGCTTGAAGAATACATAAATTTCGTTCAACCAGCAGATCTACAGACAGACCGACGGTGCCTCAATGGGGTCATCTTTATCACCCGTTATAGCCAACATGTTCATGACCGACTTCGAAACAAAGGCATTGGCCAACGCTACGTGGATGATATCTTTATAATATGGCCTTTCGGAAACAAACTTCCAAACAACTTCCTAACCCAGTTAAATGGAATCCACTCCAGAATACAGTTCACTCTGGAAGTAGTACAGGATAGAAAACTGCCGTTTTGGATCTTCTTAACACAAGGAAACTTTCTGGAACCGTCGAATACACAGTGTATAGAAAACCAACTCACACCGATCGATACCTCAACGCTAAATCCCATCATCATCCTTCTCAAATTCAAGCAGTAGCGAATACCTTGATTTCCAGATCCTTCCGACTGACACTACCAGATACACGAAGCGAAGAACTACCAAAAATTTCCACAGCCCTTAGACAAAATAGAAATTCAGAAAATTGTATCACGAAGGCCATTCGCCGTCAGGAAACCCAAACATGAAGAACAATAGAGGATCATGAACCAAATTTACCAAAGGTCCTGCTACTGTACGTAAAAGGAATCACAGATAGGATAGGCAGACCACTAAGGAAACATAATACAAGCCGCACAAAACTGTCGCAAACATCCTAAAAAACCCAAAGGATAAAGTTGAAAATCATGAGGTGTATAGTATATCTTATAGTATAGTATATCTGGAAAATCATGAGGTGTATAGTATATCTTATTCCGACTGCAACAGAATACATAGGACAAGCAAACAGACGAATATCGGCCAGAATACAAGGATATAAAAACAACTTAAAAAAACAAACAAACCACTTCCGCTCTGTTCCATTACCATCTACACGCAGGACATAAAATCAATTTTGAAGAAGCCAAGGAAAGAGCGAATATTGAAAACTACACAAGGTCCGAACAATCAGAGAAGCCCTTAAAATAGAAGAAAGGGGTGAGCTAAATACCTTAAACGACGCTCGCAACATTCCAAAAGTATGGAAATCCCTTCTGAAAAAAAAGAAACGCAGCAACGTGGCGACGAGGCAGAAAAATCAATAAACGGACGCCCGACAGCGTTGCCGAGCGCCGCAAATAGTCCCGAACTACCCCGATATAAACTGCGCAGTCGCCGTCCGGCTATAAAAGCGAGCACAATGATCTGTGCACATCAGTTGGAGTCTTCAGTCGAAGGGGACAGCATTTGAAAATGCCAAATGAGATTTTGGCGAAACGTCGTGACTCTTCACAGAATCAACGGATCAACTCCCGGAATGATTTAGAAACTTTATCTATCATCTTTATCAAACTTTATCTATCATCTGTGTATATATATATATATATATATATATATATATATATATATATATATATATATATATATATATATATATATATATATATATATATATATATATGTGTGTGTGTGTGTGTGTGTGTGTTAGATTTTCTTGGATTGTTTTTGTGGATAACTGTCCTCTATACTGACGCGGAGTTTGAAAGTCATCTGTCATTTAGTTTGTTTACAGTGCTCGACATTGTCAGTTCATCTCAAGTGTGTTTTGCAATATTTAGAATAGATAAAAATGTCGAACAAAGAATTTGTCTTAAATTTTGCAGAGAGATAGGCGCTCATCTTTTTATGTCTCATGAATCAATTCGTACCATTTTAAGTGCCGAAAGACCTGAATTTTTTTTAGAAACTCAATCGCCTAAAGGTCGCTGAAGACATGCTAGAAGGAGTAAATTCCGACCCCACATTCATAAAACGCATTGTAACTGGTGACGAAACATCAGCATACGAGTTTAACATGCAAACCAGTCAACAAGCTTCGGAATGGCGCCTACCAACTGAGCCAAAACCGAAAAAACCACGTCAAAGTCAATCAAAAGTTAATGTGATGTTGACTGAAGGTCAGACGCTAAATAAAGAATATTTTCTGAACGTTCTGCGGTGTTTGAGAAAGCAAATTCGTCGAAAAAGGCCAGATTTGTGGAAAGAAAATTCTTGAATTTTGCATCACGACAACGCACTATTTTTTCAAGGCTATCAATGTGAACAAATTTCTGGCCAAAAACTCAACAAACACTACTGAACAATTACCGTATCGAATAATCAAATATCCACCAAATACTTTGTGGTGTGCATCCACGAATTTTTCTTGGGAAAGTCCTATAAAAGTCTCACTTGTTATAATTGCGGAAATTCTCCTCTACAGACTCTAGTTTTTTCTTCGTGTACTTCCTGTTAGTTTGCCTGATAATCTTTGCGCTCTGTTTTCTAGTCTCGTCAAAAAGCTGTTGACTTTCTGGGTATTTTTTAGTGTTGTACTCTTGAAATGCTCATTTAAAACCCAAAGGTGTTCTGTATTCTTTTTCAATGGGATCAGTTCCTGTGCTTTTTGTGATTTTTTCCCATGCATCTGCCTGTTTCTTTTCCCATTCCTGTGTTATGTTGGATTCCTTGATTTTTTCATGTCGAATTTCTGTAGATGTGTTATCTTCTGATGAAGTCTCTTTGGGTTGAACTTGAATTTGATTCGAGTTAGGTAGCGGTCTGAGTCAATCTTCGCGCCCCTGTGGACTTGGACATCTTGGATCTCTCTTTGTTGTGGGTATGAGGTCGCAACGTGGTCTATCTAGAATTCCTCAATTTGTTGTATACGCGATCTCCATGTCTTCTGTTTTCGTGGAGATTTACTTAGGGATGTTGACATGATCTTCAGGTTTTTCTGTTGGCATAGTTCGATGAGTCTTGTGCCATTCTTGTTGGTAAATTTGAAACCGGGGAATTTGCCTACGGTTTCCTGATGGATTTTTTTTCTCCCGATTTGTGCGTTCGCCCAGTAAAATTTTGATGTTATCTTTTGAGACTTTTGCCACTACCTTCTCTAGTGTTGCCCAGAATTTCTCTGTAGACTTGGGGTTTTTCTTCTTGTTCCTGTTCATGGGGGTATGTATGTTGATTATGGTGTATTTTTTATTGGCGCACTGCATGCGCATTATAATTAGTCTATTGTTTATAGGGGTGATTTCTTTAATAGAATTAACTATCTCTTTGTGTACAACAAAGGCCATGCTCAGAAACGGAGTGCCCCTGACGACTTGTTTGTCTGTCCTGCATTTGAATATGTGATACTTCGCGTAGTCCACCGTGTCCTCATCCGTGATTCGTGTTTCTTGTAGAGCAAGCACAAGTATCTCTTGCCTGTCAAGTTCTTTTGCCTGTCAAGTTGGTAAATTTAAGACCGGGGAATTTGCCTACGGTTTTCTGATGGATTTTTTCTCTACCGATTTGTGCGTTAAAGTCGCGCAGTAAAATTTTGATGTCATCCTTTGGGACCTTTGTCATTACCTTCTCTAGTTTTGTCCCGAATTTCTCTGTAGACTTCACTGCAATGCGCATAGACTGACGCACTCTATGCGCATTGTCTTTTCAAGTCAAGTATCTTTTGCCTGTCAAATTTTCAATCAATGTCAATTTTTCAAAAAATTCAAATTTTCCTGGTTGGATCAGCGTGTTGATGTTGAAGGTACCAATGTATGTATGTGTTTTGTGTGGAAATTTGCCGGAAAGCTCCGACTTTTTTTGAGATCGTATATTATATATATATATATATATATATATATATATATATATATATATATATATATATATATATATATATATATATATATATTGAGTGCATGTCTTACAATCAACTTTACGAAAACTATTTTATAATACTCCACTACAGAAATTAAATACCTATTTAAAGTGTAACTAAATCAAAAATCACGAACCACTTCTTTTAAAAAACTCCTCCTCTTCTGTGTACTGTAATTTACTCTGGCATGTTAATAAATATTAATTATATTTATTTCAATACAAATGCTTTTTTATTTTTCAATTTTGTATATCGTTGGTACAAATACGGGTTTGATTATATATTTTTTAGCTGAAAAATTTCTAAAAAATAAAATTTCTGTAGTGGTTTGTTTTGTTTTGTTATATACAAAAATAAAACTTTCATATTATTCTCGATTAAAGTAAAAATTGAAATTACTTGAATGTTTTCCCATTATTCACGTCACATTGAAAAACTCATGATTAATTTTTTTATTAAACTAATTTTCAAAATGTCCACCATCTCATTCCTCTCGAAAGAAAGTTGGTTGATAAAATATTGAAAAAACAATTTGGAGTCTTTTTTATAAGCCAATAAACCATTCACAACATTTCTGCATATGTGAAAAATCAGCTTATAAGAGTGTTTGTATCTTTTGTACATGATAAGTAGAGAGTAACTGCTCTTTTAGTGTCATATGTACAATCCACTGAGAAACTTCTACTTATCGAACAACATTTGAAGTAATTTTGGAAGAATCCTCTTCAACAAAATGTAAAATTTCTTCTTCGACTTCAGGATCGATTTCTCGCTGCCATCCGCATTCTTGAGATTTTGGAAGTACACTACTCGTATCCAAGAGTCTTTGAGAAACCTGGACAAATGTTTTCGGATCTGAAAGAGGCATTTTGGGGAATCGTTACCTGTAAATACGCTTATTTATATGCTTGCTTAAACAATTAGTTCTTATCATCTTTTCGTGAGCAATCGCTAGTTAAATTTACGAAAATAATTTCCCTTACACTCTGTATTAGTATTAATGTATTAATGTATATTTGGTATTATAGTTACTGGACACTTAAATATCGTTTTGTAAAAAATCTTAAAAAACTATCAATATCAATTAAAATGCTTTTAATCTTTAATACACTCTAACTAAAAGGAAAATTATATAAAATACATGAGTATATTTACAATCTTATTATCCAATAGTCTGCTTAACACAGATTTTTCTTTTTGGTCCATGAATTACATGAGATATTACAACAGACACTTGGTGATATATTACGAGTGAAGACATCCCGGATACCTTAGCGAGATTATCCTTATTTCGCCGGCATGGATGTATTTTTCAGATCGCAGCGTTTTTTCCTTTTTTTTTGTACAAAAGAGCAAATTCCTATCATTAATCAACAGATTACCTTTGTTGCTGTTTCGAATTTATTTCGACGCCGAAAGGAAATAAATAGAAATGCGGAAAAATATTTCTTTTGACGGTTCATTAACCATTTGTGCTATTGCGGAATCAGATTTATGAAGGCTGATAAATCGGGTCTGATGAAAATGATTGGAATATGTTTGACGGCATAATAGGTATGAAATGAATCAATGCCAGCGATTGACATTTATTTCGACGGAGAGCTACAAAGTGTTTCTAAAGGACTATGTAATGTATATAATTAATTTATTATGTCTCTTATCATATTTTATATATGATAGTAAACCTTTTTTTGTAATATTGAAAGCATAGCGTGAAAAGTCAGATACTTTTTCGATAGTTGGCATTACGATTGCAAAGATGATTTCATTTCTGGAAAGCAACTTTCTTTTTAGTAACGTTTCATGAATTTATTTCTTCCTTTTTTTATCTTTATTTGTTCCAATCAGTATGTATACATAGTGTTACAGAATCAAGAGGTACGGAACATTGTAAAATAGCTAAATTAAATTTAATCTAAATTAACACAAACAAACAAACTAAAATTAAACTAAAGTAACAACAGAAGATTACAAGAAAAAATAAAAAAAAACTAGCTAAAAACACCGTACAAAAAGGAAAAAACGTATGATACATGTGATTATAATAATTCACAAATTATTACCATTACACTATAGAAAAATACTAAGATATCTTGTATCAACCCAGATCTGCGGGTGTCACTAAAAAGTCATCCAATGAGCAATAAACATTATCTAATAAATATTCCTTTAAAACATGTTGTACTTTATTTTTGGGTAGAGTTCGCTCTCTCTCACTCTCTGGAAAACTATTGTATATCTTTATAATTATAAAATTCACATTTTTTTTAATATAACTAAAATTATATTTTTCAGATAATTGATCCGATTTAAGTCTCGTTGTATAAGTAGACCCATACTTCGAAGAGACAACAAGTTCTTTGTTATTATAAGCAAACACAAAAGAGCTCAGCACATACATGCCCATCAAGGTCAATATTCTTTGTTCCTTAAAAACCTGTACACAGCTCTCAGTATATCTCATATTGAAAATTCATCTAAGATATCTCTTCTGAAGTAAAAAAATTATCCATATTTCAGAGGAACTTCCCCAGAAAATTAAACCATAGCTCATCCTAGATCCAGCAAATGCATAAGATGCCGACATTGCTGCATCAGTACCAATATTGTTAGAAATTACCCTTAAGGCATAACAATATTTAGCCAGGCTTACTGCGACTCTCTCAATATGAGCCTTCTAATCCAATCTTCTGTCAATTGTCATTCCAAGAAATGATACATTTTCTGACTGTTCAATTGTTGTATTATTGTATGAAAAAGCTAAGGTGTTATGCGAGCGTTTTCCAAACAAAAGGCACTGTGTCTTTAACACATAAAAGAAGGTCGTGAGCACGAAAGTATTGATCGGGAGTGTCACATGCCCCATGTGCACTCGCCAATATTCTATCAGAATTCTCCTCATTAAATATCAGGGCTGTATCATCGGCAAATTTATACATATTTCATGCAATTACATACATATGTAATTGCATGAAATATAGCCCTAATTATGGATTTCCCTTTTTTCCATTTCAAGTCGATGTAACATTTAGTTTCGTTTTGACAACCCTGGAAAGTAGATATATTCGATATTTTTGACGCAAAAAGCTAAATTCGTGTTTTGATCAAACATTACTATTTGAGTCAAAAGTTGCAAATATTATGAAAACTCTGCTCCTTCATATTTTATAGTTAATAAGTGATTTATTGCGTGCCAGCACGAGTTGATTCCGTGTTGGTTTATCGCAAAGTGAAGATTAGAGTGATTGTTGATACAGAACCAGAAAGGTCATGATCGCAAGAATGTGATCTGGAATTCGGAAAACTTTATCTTCGAATATTTAGAAAAGGAAATGCATCATTATTGTCACTATTTATTGCAAAAAAAACATAATTTGCTATTTCATCACGAAAATGCAATTAAACTGATCACTTAGCGCTAAGAATTGAGCCACATCCTCCCTATACTCCGGGATTGAGCCCCTCTGACTTATTTCTTTTTCCAGACATAAAAAATTGGTGGCTGGAAAGAAATTTATTTCAAATGAAAAGATCAAAGCCCAAGCAAAAGAACGAACTAACATAGCCCGTGTTCCACAAGTCGTACGTTTTGGAACACTTAGAAATGTTATAAATTTGTTGAGCGATCGAGCGTACCGAACCGAAAGTAATGTTGAAAAATTAGTTGGATTCGATCAAAAAAACAATACTTTGTTTTCGTAAGAATATCTAACATTGCACTCTGCTCTTTTCGGTAATTTGTTAATACGCCTTCAATATACTTTCCAAATTAATTTAGTTTGGATTTTTTTTTAATATATTTCATGTTGTTTAAAACAAGATGATCCAATGGACTTAAATGTTAAACATCAGGCTGCAATAATGTAAAATTCAATTGGAAAAAAAATGTATTTATTATCAAAGTTTTACCATGTGTAGAATCTTGCTACAAATAATAGGGCAATAGAGCATACAATGGGGCTACAATCAATAGGGCATACAGAACAAATTTTCCAAGTCAGGTAACCTTATTATAATGGCAACAAATAATATTCCTTTTGTCTTTATGATAGGTCATTATTTAATTGCCTTATTTATAAATATCATAATATTTAATATATTAAATTGATTTTGGCAATCGATACTTTTTTTAGCCAAAAGGTCACATAGAGTAAATTTAAGAATGATATTAGATGCCTATTTTTGATGAGTCTGGCAAACACAAAATTGAGCATTTTTAACACGCTCTTTAATAACTATTATTATTAAATCTCTTGCCACCACGAAATCTTGCAAACTACTTGAAAATTTCGTAGAGACCATTGCCATTAACACACTGAACAATTTAAAAGTTTCTGTGGTAGTGTTACCTAACTCGAAGTAAACATTGTAAAATTTGTAAACAAGTAAATTTGTTTTTTCTGAAAACTAATTTTTTTCATTACATAATGCTTATTTTCATTGTTGCTACATAGCAAGCAAGATAGCAGCACCTTATAAACTTCCTCAAATTAACTATTTATACTGTACCGTTTCCAGTAACATTTCAAATTACTGTAGGTTTCCTTAACATATATACCGAAAGCTACATATACGAAAGCACCATATTGTTCAAACTTACTGACTGCAGAAAAAAAAAAACGGTTCTCAACCTTACAATATTAGCAAAGAATATAAAACTTTATAGTTTATATATCGCATTGTTAATTAACATAGCAATAATATACATAAGATTAACGTTAAATTAAAGATTAACTAAGAAAGTAGTTGCCTTGAGAAGCCACACAGCGCTGAAGATAGTTTCTCCACTCTTCATAGCAGTGCTGGAACTCAGCTACAGGAATAGCCACCTGCTCAGCTATTGGCCTTCAGCTAGCCGGTTATGACTTTATAAATGTTCTTCAATACCAGAAATTAATTTTAAATTCTAGGAAAAGGAAAAAGTCACAAGGACTCAAGTCTGGTGAATACGGGGAATGCGGTGCCATAATAATATTTTTACTTGCCTAAAACTCTATAATTGAAATCGCTGTGTCGTAAGATGTATTGTTGTGATGCAGCACCCGGATGTTCTAGAGGTTCTTCGGGATCATTTTCGTACATATTTTCTTTATCCCCAGTTCATTGGTCAGAATATAATAAATGATTGTGTGAGTCAAATTCAACTCTTCCCCATTCATTCTCGCCGTCAACCAACGATTAGAACATAGAACATTGCGGACAACCAAATGACCCTAGAGAGTTCAAAATCCCACTGAAGACGCTTCAGAACACTATTCCACCACCCTCATTACTTTATTTACACATCTCGTACATCCAGTAATTAAATAAAAAATAACTTAATATATAATTCTAACCCCTAACCCATATAATGCATTTAATACTAAAATTTTTTCTTTGCAAATAATGGAAAAACAAATCTGTAAAATTTACTAGATATCCGGTTTTTTCTTTCTAATGTATTTCCATTCAATTCAAATGTAACAAAAATGTACCTGTTATTCGTAACCAGGTAAATCACCGTATAAATGAAAGAAAAATATTCGTCCTGCAGCTCGAACTAAATCTTAATTACTTTTCGCTTTTTAGGATTATTTCATCAACGGGAATTTATGGAACTTGTGATAAAATCTCGAATGAAAAACAGCTTAGCAACTTTTTCTCTATTAAAAAGTTTTATGTCTTCTGTAACAAGTTTACAAATTATGCGTTTTCGCCTTAATCTGTTTCAGACTTACCGGGGTTTTGAATTAAGTTATACTGTTGTTTTGAAAGTTTAAAATATGAAAGAAATTTGAAAAAAATTAGATTGCTCTCGGAATTGTTTTAGAACTTCAGTTAACATTAATTCTGACTAAGAAAAAAAGCATAAAGTATATATGTGCTTTTTATATTCCAGATTCTGTAAGCTTGGATGAGGACATATTTAAAATTATCAAATAAAACTTTCTCTATTTAAGTTTGTCTTGTTCTCTTCTAAACAATATTATTTCACTGTAAAGCACAAAGGTGTTTTCTTTCTAATTCTCGAAGCAATTGTTGTAGCTGATATCAGAGAATTCTTACAAAATCCAGGTGATCTAAATAAATGCAATTCGTCTACTTATATTTCTCATTGTCAATTGCTAGTCATTGAATATTTAATTGATTCAGATTGACGGATTTTTCACAAGGCTGCAAAGTATCGAAATTTATTAACATAATTAGTGTTCTGTACATCAAACTTCTAGAGCACTTCATAAATTTGAAGTTTGTGACGTATTCGCCGACTTATCAACGAATTCCGAATGCATTTGACGCTGCTCCATATTAAAACAAAAACATGACAAAAAGCAGAAAATATGTGGCTAGCAGTGTTGATGAAGATCCAAATTTATCAATTCGTCGCCGTTTTTAGGAAGTTGAGCTTTGTTATTTGATTACGCAGATTATTTTATTCTCAATTTGAATGGTATTGATATGGAGATGTGGTTTCTACAGGACGGCTGCACATGTCATACAGCCAACGTAACACTTGATTTATTGAGGAAACAATTCGGTCAGAAAATTATTTCGGGGAACGCACCTGTTAATTGGCCTTCAAGGTCATGTGATTTAAGGCTTTTAGATTATTTTCTTTGGGGTTATATTAAATATTTATTTATTTTCTATATTAAATATAGAAGTTACATAACTCGAACAATTGCGGGCATAAGATCCCAGTTGCTTGAAAAACTGGATGGAATTTGGATTGAGAGAATGAGCTTTGTCAGAAATAGCCGCAGCGGACATTTGTCCGAAATTGTTTTCAAAGATTAATGCCATTGAATGTTATTTCACATAAAATAACTAGTGTCATGGTATGTAATTTAGTTGTTTTAAGTTCAGACGCAGTGAAAAAAAATCCTATAAATATATATATAATTGTTAATTATAGTAAAACAAAAAATATGATAGAATGCACTACAGTAAATTAATTATATAAATAATATTTCTTTTGTTGTACATGTTAAAATATTATATTATATATTCGAAATATAATTTTTAACAGTTTAATTAAACATATTTTATCAAATAATAATACAGTGTAAAAGTGTATGTCTCATATGTGATAGGAAAATAGTTCATGTGTTTTTATTACAGTTTAATTCGATTACTTTTTATAACAAATACTAGTGAGCCCCTTGTGTCTGACTTATGCAATATCATTTATTGTTTCCCAAAAAAATACATTGAATATTTGTAATGTTATTTAAAATATATGTAAAATATTGCAAATTTTTTACTATATATATATATATATATATATATATATATATATATATATATATATATATATATATATATATATATATATATATGTATATATACATATATATATATATATATATATATATATATATATATATATATATATATATATATATATATATATATATATATATAATTATTGTTATTATTAATATCTTTATTTCAAAAATATGTTAAATATACATAAAACGATATTATGTACAATTCTGATATTCTATATAGGCTCTAAATGTAATAAAAAATTGAACAAGCATTTTTTCAGTTGACCCTGATAATCTTAACATAATGTGGTAGGTGATTATACATTTTTATACGGTTATAGTATGCTTCCTACTGTGTGAGTGTTAACTTATGTAATGGGTAATTATAATTTATGTTTCTCGTTGTATATGTTGTCTAGGGTTTTCCCTCGTAAATAATTCTGGATTCTTGCAAAAGAACAGTATACATTCCTAAATAAAAATTACCGCAAAAGTCAACAAACCATTGTTTTTAAATTTTCCCCTATACGATTTCTGTGGCTTCATATTCAACATACTGCGTAATGCTCTTTTCTGACATTTAAAAACATTCTGCATTTCATAGCTACTCCCAAGAAACATCACTGCTATCTAATATGGCTTTCATAATTAGCAAAATGCTCAGTTTTTTAGGTAGTAATATTTTATAAATTTACAAGCATTTTTTTTTTGTAAATGTTCTACGTGGTAAGACCAGGACATATTGTAATCTAGGATTACTCCTAGAAATGTTGTTGGGATTTTAAAGTAGTATTATGCAATATTAAATTTTCAAATTCTTTAATTCTAGAGTGTTTTGTCCTAAATTGTATTACATTTGTTTAATCTTCCTTATTCAGCGTTAATTTGTTTTTTGCTAAGAATGTATCAATACTATTTAATTGAGCAGCAATTCTATCCATTAGTTGTTGCACATAGGCACTTTTCATCGATATATTTGTATCATCAGCATACGTTGTTATATTACAATATGTTATATTTCTTTTTCGTTTCATGTCGTTTTGTCTTCAATTTTTATTCGGCTATTGCTTAGTACAAGTTCCTTAATTTGGGTTGTTTTCTTTATTGGTTGACGTTTGAGCTCTTTCTGAACGAGGTTCATCTTCAACTGCCTTTCTAATTGTAAAAATATTTTTTGACATAACTTCAACACTTTCTTAATTTTTTTAATGCATCAGCAGAAGAAATTTGGTATTTTAGGGAAAATTTAATGTAAACTTTTTGATCAATAAATTTATCCATTTCAAAAATTGCCTACAAAATTGTTTAATAGTTACAAAAGACGCTATAATTTCTAATTTAACCAGTCAAATAATATGAAGTTTCTGTCACATCACATCAATTTAATATACTATAGATCTTAAACGCTACGAGAATTTTTTATTCTTGAGAACATATAAAAACTTACCAAAAGCCATCTAGGTTAGATGTCCTGGTCTCTTGGGCATAGAGAAAAATTGAAAATTGCGGAAAAACTGGTCCATTTTAAATTTTCTATTTTTTTACTACTCCTGTAACATGTGAGATTAAAAAACCTCAACGGAATCTCCAAGAAAGTGAGACTCAAAATCAACCACCCTTGCTACCCAGCGAGGCGTCTACATCGATAACATCAGAGTAGAGGAAACTACGGCTTTGAAGTACTTGGGACTCGAGTGCAGCATCAGCAGAGACAATTATGCTCGTGAAATATCTAGAAAAATTGTACTTGCGTGGGCTGCTACGTACTAAAATCATAGTTACCAGTTAGTTTGAGAAGAAAAATATTCGACCAGTGTGTTCTCCAAGATTTCACATACGATGCAGAGACAGACCATAAGAAAAATACGGCTGGCACAACTAGCAATGGAACGAACAATACTGGGAGTTTCTCTCAGAGACCGAATACTAAACACAGAAATACGCTAACGAACGAACGTGTTCGATGCGTGATCGAACTGTGCGGGTCATGTTGCGAGAGGGGTTGATGACAGGAGGGCAAAATGAATCCTTGAATGGAGTCCAAGATCGGAAGCCTTTAGAAATAGAGGCTGTCCCCCATAAACTGATGACCTAAAACCCATCAAAACAAACTAGATGTAAGCGGCGCAGGATCGAATACAGTGGAATCTCTTAAAGGAGGCCTACGTCCAGCAGTGGACTTCAGTAGGCTGATGATGAATGGATGGAATATGTTCTAAAGTTGTGTTATATAGTCTTAATGAATGAGAACACCGTTGTTTCATTTTAAATCCCGTTTTTGAAACTGTATTGTAGTATGCATATTAGTTTAGCAAGACAATGATTTCGTGTATTCAAATTATTTTCCATTGTTTTCAAAATATTCTCCAAAATTCGGCTTTATTTTAAATTTCGTGTCAAAAGAATGACTTATTTTTATTTCAGTGGGAACAGATGGAAATTCGAAAATGCTACATCTCAGGAATAAACTGATTGTAAAAGAATTTCTCAATCCAATTCAAGTAACGCCTCGTTAGAGGTTTTCCAAATTGGAGTCGCAAAATATGGAATAGTTCAAATTTTGAAATGTTCCTTTACCTTCCATATTTTTCTGTCATTGCTCTAACTAAGCTTATAACTTGCAGTAAAATACATTGAATAGAATAGAAACAAGAAGCTGTCTTTAGTTATAATATTTTAAATATCATGCATATAATATAATGGCTAAGATAAAAATATGTAAAACATCGGACTTTTAAAGTAATGTGGAGAACTGGTGTTTAACAATATTATCCAAAAACAAGAAAGTTTAACACGGATGAAAATATTCTACCATGAATCATTCTACAAATTCCTATTTACTGCGTAAAACTTGTTGGTCAATATTGTTATTAATTTGTCTCTTCTTCTTCGTATTGTTCTTTGCAGAAGAGTCGTGACCAACGGAAAATCATTACCTTTGCATCCTCGCCAGCGTTTTCTACTTCTGGCTTCCTTGGTTTCATATTGGGGAGATGGACCGGTTCGGTCTTTAGTTGGATCTAATTATCTTTTTGGAGGCCTGCCGCGTAATCTACAATCCTTCATCTGTCCCTGTACCACTGTCTTTCTAGGTTTGTGTCATCCCTGGGTTCAAGGTGGCCGAATAATCTTAGTATTGGCTCAAAATAATTTGACATAACCTTGTGGGTTCACTAGTTTCTTGAATAATGGATGTGTTGTTCGTCTGGCAGTTTATGGAATGCAAAGGATCCATATCCAGCACCAAAGTTCAAAATAATTACTGGGCTTGAGGTCTTGTTTTTAATTGCCCATTTTTAATTGCATACTGGAAAAACTAGTATATTTGTGTTTTGTGTTATGTCCAATGTATGTGTTAATTTTTTTTTGATAATGAAGGTCAGCTCGTCGACCGATCTCGCAAGCAGTCTAGTGTCATTCTTATGTTAGATATTTTAATGTTGCCAATACTAACACCGCCAGTCCAATTCTCACGAGAGCTCTACGCATGATATATTCACCATAAATGTTGAATCAAACCATCCAATGAACCAACCATCATTGGTTGGTTCCTTTATTGATATGAACCTCATAAGATGTTCGATCTCCAATTTTCACCATTACTTTATTTTTTCTTATAGATAACAAATCAATTTCTATGTTGAATAAAAAAATCTGTACTAGACTATTAAAGAAAATGACTTTCTGGTCAGTCCGAGTAAAAATTAAAAAAAAAACCTTTTAAATTAAAACGAAAAAGTAATATTTAATTTTATGTGCGTTAAAATGACATTTCCGTTTACCGTTCGCTTTTTTCATTCCTATTGCCAATAAAATTGAATTTTAAAAGAAGCCCTTAATTAGAAAATATGGATTGAAATGTTATTTCGGTTTTTTGACTATATAGAAATATACGATTATATAGACATTTTTTCTGATAAATACTTCAAACAGATTTCAGATACATTGAGTTTTTTCAGTTTTCCTGTAAACTATTTTAAAGTTCGGGATTATTAAAATTTAAAATGAATTGAACCGACATGACCAAACAGTATAATTAAAGGTTTATTGCGTATATTTATATATATATATATATATATATATATATATATATATATATATATATATATATATATATATATATATGTATATATTTAAATGGATCCCGTTCTTCTTCGAAAGTAATAATTTCAAGATATATTTCATCCAAAGGATTCTTGGCTAATTTTAATTAGTTTGTGAAAAAAAAAAGGAATTGGATACATTTTGTTATAATTATAAATATATTTCTCTACAAGAACAAGCTAGGAAACGTAGGAACATCTATTGCAACAAATCTGGAGAATATGTTGAACGTAGAAAATCTTATCATTTGAATTGCAACAATGCCTCCTTCACCAACCTTGCTCATGTAGTATCATATATTATCACGAGGAAAAATATGCTCTGTTTCATGTTCGTCTTCACAATAACATGCAAAATCGAGAAACGGTCATATGAGTAACGTTTTAAACTTTCGGCAATAATTCAATGTTTGAGGTACATTTTCATTCAATAATGTTTACAGTTTAGCTTTCAAATCTTTTTTTTCTGTCACATTGTAATCTTTAAATCATAATAATTCTCTACATGTTCTTTGTGATAAAAGTTACTTAAATCTGGAAAAGTACATATTTACATAAGTTACCTTTATTAAAAAAATATCATTTGTAATCCGATATAATTTCTTTCCATTTTATGTAGATGTGAGTGGCAAAAAATATGTTTATTTTCTAAATATCCAATTGTAGGTTCCTTTAAATATTTTTACAGTTTCATTCTATACTGTTTCAATGAGCTCCAAAGTGTTCACATTCAATTTTGAAAATTTGTTTATAACTTTCTCAATCAAAATCATTTAGTGTTTTATATGTTTATAACGTAAAACATTTTCATACTAATCCAACACTCTTGCAAGTTTACATTTATTATATTTGAGAAATATTCAATCTGTTATTTACCGGTAAGAAACACAGAATCACGCACGTTTTATGTTATTATTAATCTTCTTGTCAAACATAATCTGGAGAGTTCCGTTATTTCAAAATATTTACGTGGGATAAATATTTACTTATCTGTAATTCCATCTGCATAAAATTCAAATTCTTCAGTCATATTTTCCATGTCGAGGAAAACATATAAATATTAATCACATCAAATTCAAATGTATTTCTAAGTGATTCGTTACATTCATTTTTCATTGTCCATATCCAGCATGGCAGAAAAAAACTGTACTAAAATATGGATAAGGAATGGTTGGTATGTAATTGTGACTGCACATTTCTAGTTCTTATGAACACTGTTTGTGTGTTTTTGTTAGAAAAAAACAATCGGTTAACCTGAATTATAAAAATCATACGATGTGTGCAAATAAAGCAAAAAATCTGGCAACACCGTTGGCTTCCCCTTTGGAAGGGTGGCATGTCAACATCTGATGCATGTTCAGTGCGAGTCAGTTGGTTGTCCGTAGCAATTCTTTACGTGAACCGGATTTTTCTAGGGTATTCTGAAAATTAGTGAAAATAATTTCGACCAGGTTTTGTTTCAGACTTGGGAACAGCGAGGCGGAAGACGGAGGATGGAGACGGACTTTTGTAAAACTTCAACAGGCCTATGGAGACCGTGTTTTGTTAAGGGCTTAGGCTTTCAAGTGGCTTAAGGCATTCTCCAAAGGCTGAGACTCGATTGAAGGTGAACCTTGAAGCGGAAAGCCTTCCATCAGAAAAAGTGAAGAAAATTTTCACCGAATCCTGGATCTCGTGCGATCTGATCGTCGATTGATAGTTAGAAGGATCGAGTAATATTTGAATTTGACTCATTTAACCTCATCAGATTTTGATGAAGTGAGGATGAAGAAAATCTGCGCGAATATGGTTCCTAAAAACCTATTGCACGATTAAAACAACAAGATGGAAACATGTCTTGACTTTTTGAGGCGGATTGAAAATGTCCCTAACTCACTGAAGTGTGACATTAGCACGAGACTTGGAGTTCTGAATATGACCCTGAAACGAAGCGCCAGATCCAAAAATGACACACTCCAACCTCATCACGGCCAAGAAAGATCAGAATTGTGTTTTTGGTCGCCAGACCAAACTATAAACCAGCATTTTTGACTTATCTTAGTCTAAGAATTAATAGTGACCAATATACACGGTGTTAAAGTTATATTTTTATTTTAAATTTTCGTCAATGAATTTCTTAAAAAGTATTTTTCTTGAGCGAAATTTGGTACTGGGGGGTTAATTAAGATAAGAAATTTAAATGTCTCAAAAAAATGTTATGCAGATTGTAGAGGGCGCTATCTGCGACACTTTCCTACCTTTGAAAGAAAACAACTTTTTTGTTTTTAGTGTATTCGTATTTTCAATGAAAATAATACTTTTTTACGTAAATAAGGTATACCTTGCAAATGTCACTCCAATTTATCTTTTTATAGATATCTGCGTTTAAATTGTTCATTGCCCTCTTTTAAATTGCGCTTTTGAAATGTAACACTTTTCTTAAAGTAGCTAGGCTATTATTAAACCAAATACATCAAGACTCTCTGGAAATTTAGTTACTGTCAAACTTTTGCATTGATTGTCAATATTTAATTATTTGGTAAGTAATTGTAGGTATTTAAATAGTAGATATCCGCCGAAGGCCTAATAAGCAAAACCTTTTCCAAAAACCTGGAAATTCTTTGTATACATCGATGACTACAGTAGGACAACCCGCAGTTATCTTACAAACTTGCCACATTGTTCATATGGTACTAAGCTGAATGGGAGGAGCGGAACTGCTTTCTCATCTTGGCATTGTAAACTTGACCAGCCTAGGCTGAGATGATGGATGAATCATGGTTGTGATAATAATTTTAATACATTATAGTAATATAATTTTTAAAAGATTTTCACTTAAGTCAAGAACAAAATGCCCAGACAAATTATTTTCTAATGAAGAGATATGCTCATCAAAGATATTTGGAAACGTATCCACGACGAAGAACATCAAGATTTTAAATTTTTTAAAAATATTTACGACACACTGGATGAAACAGGTTTTTTCAGTGTCCGAAACGAGATTCCGCAGGTCGTTCGAAGACCCTAATCACCGACCAGGAAGAATACATTGTGGTTCGAGTAACCGAAAACCCTGAAGTAAGCACAAGACGCATTGCTCTTGCAGTTGGGGTAGGCAAGTCAACCGTTTGTAATATTTTTTACGATAATGGATTGCATCCGTTTCACTTCTCGCCTGTGTAGAATCTATTGGAAGCTGATTTGCCATCCAGATTGGAATTTACCCCTTTCTGTCGTACACATCAAAATACCGACCCCCTAAAAAATATTGTTTGCAGACGAAGCAACGTTTACACGTAGAAGTGTAATAAATTTTAGAAATAAATATGCGTGGGATTTTGAAAATCTACACTTATCATCCGAACGTCATTTCCAACACGAGTTTAAAATTAATGTTTGGTGTGGTCTTATTGGGATTATGTATTGGGTTCATTCGAATTACTACCTAATTTAAACGGCGAACTGTATCTTAATTTTCTGCAAACTCAGTTACCCTAGTAGTTAGATAACATTCCTCTAGAACTAAGACGAAACATGTTGTTCATGCTGGATGGAGCTGCGATGCACTTTTAACACCTAGTAGTTAGATAACATTCCTCTAGAACTAAGACGAAACATGTTGTTCATGCTGGATGGCGCTCCGACGCACTTTTCTAGATCTGTCAGAGACTACCTAAATATCCGTTTTCCTAATTGCTGGATAGGCCCCGACTTCAATCCATGTGAAGTAGCGAATACTCGAGAAGAACTATGACATAAAATTGACAATGCTGTGGAATCGTTTCGAAATGAACAGTTAACAGACGTAAAAGAGTAAACGTAAAACACAGACAACAATAAAATCAGACGGTCGTTCAGTAAACTGGTATTGAAATGTATTGAGGTAAATGGAAATCACTTCAATTCTGGAATTATTTTAAAATTTTCAACATTTATAAAGACATTTCTTTTAAAACTTTTTTAAAACGTGTATAATAGTTATTAATGTGTAATAGTTTCTAATAATATATTAATTTAAAATTTTAATTTGTAAATTTATTTTTGGGAAATGTCAATGATATTTATATTGAAGTGTGTAATGTTATGGTTTTAATTGTGTCCTTGTTTTGACGTTGTTATTGCAGCCCGTTGGCTTTTAAACACGCTCCAAGTTATTTTTAGTAGAAATCGAACCAGTTTCAAGCCTAAATAAAGTGTGAAGGAAAGCAAACACAAATGTTATGTGTCAAAAGCGGAATTTAAAACGGTGCAATGGACAATTTAAACGCAGATATCTAGAAAACGGTAACTCGGAGCGATATTTGCAAGGTATATTTTTTTTACGCAAAAAGGTAGACAAAATTATCGTTTCATTAAAAATGAATGAATACACTAAGGCGCAAAAGAGTTATGACCTTTCAAACGTAGAAAAGTGTCGCAGACAGCGCCCTTTGCAATGTAAACAAAATTTTTCGAGAAATTTAAATTTGTTATCTTAATAACCCTCTGCTTCCAAATTTTGTTCAAAAAAGATACTATTTAAGAAAGTTATTGACAAACATTGGAAATCTATAGGACAATAAAGTTTTTATTATTATTAATAAAGTATACGTATGGTACATACAATGAGTAATATAATTCGGTTGCGCAGCGCTAACATACTTGTAATATATTGTTAATTAAAATGAAATTAGAAGTTGTTTGCTTGTTAAGAAATAGGAATCTAACACCTTCATACCACTTTTAAAATAATGATTTGTTTTATTGAAAATGAGATTTGGTCAATTAATCTTCATTTGAAACATGTATAAAACAAAATTGATAATGCAATTGCTATCTGAAAGTTTCATAAACTGCAATGTAATCAGCTTCTAGGCTATTGGCACGTCATTAATTATAGTTAGATAATATAGCTGCTAGAGTTCTCTCCATCATCGTCGGCGTTGCAAATCCTAATTCCGTAGGTTTTGCAGTCATTCTATTATTAGAGGATACGATTATAGGGGATATAATCTCCATCTCCTTTAGTTAGGCCTAGATTATGTGTGCGCACTAATGTGTTTAAGGGCGACTTAATGCCGAAAATTTCCCTCTTTTTTGTTTCGGCTAATTACTTTTTTTGTTACCATAATGACTTTGTCTTTCTGTTTGTTCGTTAATGCTTACATACATATATACATATATATATATATATATATATATATATATATATATATATATATATATATATATATATATATATATATATATATATATATATATATATATATATTGTCTAATCCAAAAAAATATTTTCTAAACCTCTAGTTTTCAAGTATAATGTCGCCCTGATGATAACTTTAAGGAAGTTTGTTAAAAATCCAACAAATATGTACGTGATATGTATATACGTGAGGAGCGATCAAAAATATCTAGCATAACCATAAAACAGTGACCTTCGTCGAATTATTCTTAAATAATACCTTATGTTCTTTCTCAGTTGCGATATATTTTTCTGGAAGGACTCTAATGTGCCCCTCTAACACCCTCTACCTAATACACCCATTCGAGTTCATATCATCGAGGATTTAGGTTTATTTTATGTTTTAAGTTTAAGAACAAATGGAAAAGAGTAGGGACCAATTATAGTGATACTGGCCATATGCCAATGTCCAACTTCAAAGTATTTAATATGATAATCGTTAAATCGCCTTTGTCTGGAAGTTCATTATATTGATAGAAAGTGATCATTTTTGTAATATAATTATTTTATAATTATACTTGTGTCATGAAAATGAAGCATTAACATTCTTTTTAAACCCCAAAAATCTGATTTCAGCTGATGAAAAAGTCTTTACATTTGTTGGTACATTTTTACCCTCTATCAAATGCTTTAACCATTTTTTTTTCAGATACCAGTTTTTTTTATTACTAAATTTGCAAGAGAAACGAAACTTTCTCATCTAGCAAATACAGGGGCATATCAACTTGTGGTATTCAAATTTTGCTGAAACATATTTTATTACAAAATAAATTTATAACGAATTTTCCGGTTAAATCCTGCTTTATTAAAATTTATTCAGGTATCTTCCTTAAAAGTTTCACCACAAGCTACGTTGGGCAGTTCAAAACTTCTGCTCCAGAAACACCCCCGGGCGCCCTTTGTTCCTTATGGAAATTTCAAGAACGTTTTGAATAATCTTTTGTAAATATACTAATTACTACATCATATATTTAATAATAATAGGTAGGAATTTTACGATAACATATTATAACGACGGCGTAAATAATTCGTGTGATATTCACAAGAGAATAAAATTTCCTCCCTAATTCCATAAATAATTTCGAAGTAAAGGCTTAAGGTTTTGACGAGAATTCTTGTTTATGACCTATGTGAGGCATATTAGATTAATAAATTCAAAATGTTACATAAACAAGTTTCTGTATTGGGTAATGACTGAAATTTAGGAATAATATATCGTGATATATGCAGAGTGATTTGTTTCTGAAGTTCCATTTTGTTATGTTGTTTCAACCAATAAAATCATCAATTTATCAAATGTGGAGCATAGAGTAGACGTCAAAAAGGTATCACAATAACAAGAATTATTAATAAGAAAAAGTTTGCACTAAACACAAAATCCCTTTTTTTTAAGCTTCTCGATAACTCCTCGTTAACTCATTTTGATAACTCCGTTAGCATCATCGGTAGTTGATTCAATCTCAATGACAATTTAATTCGATGATGCTAATATGGCTAGTCAAACGGGCATCGAGAAGTTAAAAAAATGATTTGATATGTAGTGGGAAATCTTTTCGAGTTTAATGTTTTTCACCGAAGATTCCAATAGAGGAAAGGTATTGCTAAGTTTGGTAAGTATGGAAAAAAGTTAATTGTGAAGAGACTACAAGATGATTTATATTTCTCAGCAATATTTGGATCGTTTTGCTAAGAATAAAACTAATTTTAAGTTTTGAATTATAGCGATGGATATCGTCTTAAAAATGTATGTGAACTGACATCAAGTGAACGTAGCCAAGGAGGTCAGAAGCTTCGTTACATAAAATGCTTTTCATGAAATATTAAACCGCGTTAATGCTAGTAATAAATAGAGTCAGGATTCATCAGTAACAAGGACAGCGGCTTAGAAACTGGTGCATCCTGTCTTTAGATAGTTCGAATGTCCGGAATGTGGTCGCGCTATCCCATCTTGAATAAGTCTATATAACCAGCAGAGAGCACCAAGCCCCGCTAATCTTGGATGTTGAAAGAAATACACCTGGTTTCTAGTACTCATCTATATCAAGAGTAATAAGTAAATAACAGTAATAAGTAAGGTTTGGGAAGGGCGCTCGATTGAGGATAATGAAAGGAGACGTTTGATTAGAAGGGTTTCAGATGGGCAATTTGGAAATAAGGAATTTCCATGTATTTGGAAATCTAAGACCGTCGTCCCTCTGTCTGAACATTTTTCGATCTCAATTGCTTCACGAATTATGCGCGGGTTGTAGGAATATATAGGTGCGATTACTTTAGCTTTATTGAAATCTATTTCGTGATCCGTTTGGATATGATGTGGCGTAAGAAAACTGGATAATTGTGAAAAGTGAGTGAAAAATAATATTCCACATCATTCACATGATGTTTACGAAATTTCTTATTGTGCCTCTCTCTCTCTCTCTCTCTCTCTCTCTCTCTCTCTCTCTCTCTCTCTCTCTCTCTCTCTCTCTCTCTCTCTATATATATATATATATATATATATATATATATATATATATATATATATATATATATATATAACGGAAGGATCTCTCCACAACTCTAGCAGAATATCATATCCAAACGGGTCACAAAATAGATTTCGATAAGGCCACAGTAACCGCACCTATATATTCCTATAAACCCCGCATATTCCGTAAACAAAACCAAATAAGACCAAAACGAGAGGGACGACGGTTTTATAGTTTCGCGATTCGCGATTCGCGCCCTCATAACGGAAAAAGCTCTCTCTCTCTCTCTCTCTCTCTCTCTCTATATATATATATTTATAATATATATAATATATATATATATATATATATATATATAGATATATATATATAGATATAGATATATATATATATATATATTATATATATATATATATATATATAATATATATATATATATCTATATATATATATATATATATCTATATATATAATATATATATATCTATATATATAAGATATATATATATAGATATATATATAACTATATATATATATATATATATCTATATATATAAGATATATATATATAGATTATATATATATATATATATATATATATATATATATATATATATATATATATATATATATCTATATATATAAGATATATATATATAGATATATATATATATATATATATATTATATATATATATATATATATATATATATATATATATATATATATATATATATATATATATATAACGGAAGGATCTCTCCACAACTCTAGCAGAATATCATATCCAAACGGGTCACAAAATAGATTTCGATAAGGCCAAAGTAACCGCACCTATATATTCCTATAAACCCCGCATATTCCGTAAACAAAACCAAATAAGACCAAAACGAGAGGAACGACGGTTTATAGTTTCGCGATTCGCGATTCGCGCCCTCATAACGGAAAAAGCTCTCTCTCTCTCTCTCTCTCTCTCTCTATATATATACTATATATATATATATATATATATATATATATATATATATATATATAGTATATAATATATATATATATATATATATAGATATATATATATATAGAAATATACATAGGATATATATAATATATATATATATATATATATATATATATATATATATATATATTTATATATATATAGATATATATATATATATATATATATATATATATATATATATATATATATATATATATATATATATATATATATAACTGAAGGATCTCTCTACAACTCTAACAGAATATCATATCCAAACGGGTCACAAAATAGATTTCGATAAGGCCAAAGTAACCGCACCTATATATTCCTATAAACCCCGCATATTCCGTAAACAAAACCAAATAAGACCAAAACGAGAGGGACGACGGTTTTATAGTTATATTATTTTTGGTTATAGCGATTCGCGCCCTCCATTCACCCGAGATTATTTTCTAAAATAATCCCGAAACTTCACTTCTTGTAAGATGGGATAAGGTTTCCGTAGTCGAAAGCTACTCACAAAACCGTTATCTTCTCTTCCATTGGTGTTTCCGCTGCTTGGCCAACGGACGGGGTGGGCCAAGCGCTTCGCACCACTCTACTCTGGGGGACAAGTACCAGAGGGGGGTGTAGTCTTAAGGTATTATGTCACTTGCCGATGACACTGATGGTGTTTCGGTTTAAATCATTTTTCTTACCTTTTTCCTTGAAAAAGGAAAACTTCAACTTCACCACTTCACTAATTTATTTTTTTCCGAACTGGGACATGGTGTCCTTTCCCTCGATGATCCCATTTTGGGTAATAGTTAACCTAGTCCTCCAAAAGATGGAGTTTCGGTCTTCTGTGTCGTTTGCCACCCAAAGCTGGTCCGTCACCAGAACCCAATTTTCGAAAAATTGGGTTGTGGTCGGATGTCCCGTCGTACACGGTCACAATATCAATATCCACCGGGATATCCTAGATGACCGCGATGTCCAATACATCTGGTAATCCGTCCATTGGCTGGTACGTGGGCTCTTCAAGAGCAATCACGATTCCGTCTTTTGTTGTGTCTCTGCATGTGGTTTTGCCGTCAGGGCATTTACCATCTCCTCCAGTTTCTTGATCCTTACCTGGAGTTCGTTGATCTCCTTCTGCCTATTATCCAAAACAGCATCTCGTTCCGCGATCTGGTTTTCTAACCAGCGCATTTTCTGTTTCTTCCCATGCACTTCCATAGTGTTCTTTCCCATCACGATGTTTCCATAGAAACACCACAACTCTTCACTGAAACTGCACTGGAAACTGCACTATGCACCTATTTTTCACTCGTAACAACGGCTGGCAGTTTCGAAATTTCGAAACTACCACCCAGTTTTTAACGTCGAAATTTTTCGCTCGATCGGAAATTTTTTAAAATTGTCGATGGCGTTCGGCCGTAAAAACGGCCAATCGACCCGCCTTTAGAACAAAAGCAAAAGGTTTTACCCCATCGCGCCATTAATCGGCCTTACCAGCCTACAGTGTTAGCGGTTTTGCCCTTGACAAACTCGCCAAAAAATCCGCAAGCTGTCGTCACAGGGGCGGGGGGAGCGTTGAATACCACACTCTGCTTGTCACCAAACCTAACCTAAAATGGCACTCGAGAAAACACACATCCTCACTCCTCGAGAACTAGTCAGCGACTGGTTTTATAGTTCCAAATATGGAAACCGCTTATTTCAAATGACCTATCCGAAACCCTTCCAATCCAACGTCTTCTCTCAATCACACACCTCAACTCAGCGCCCCACTCATAACCTTACCTAACACAACACCTTACACCGTCTGCAAGCTCCCAACATGGACCAATTCGACAACCGGATATACTCCTGGAAAAAACAAACCTAATTCATATAATATATATATATATATATATATACTATATATATATATATATATATATATATATATATATATATATATATATATATATATATATATATATATATATATATATATATATATCATCATCATCATCATCATCAGCCCGTATCGATCCACTGCAGAATGAAGGCCTCTTCAGCATGCTTCCAACCTTCACGGTCCTGGGCTTTCCTCTGCCACTCGGGTCCAATATACTTAACGATGTCATCAGTCCATCGTGCTTTCGGTCTTCTTCGCGGACGTTTGCGATCAAGCGGTATCCACTCCAGGATTGCCTTGGTCCATCTGTCGTCCCATCGCCTCGCTATATGGCCTGCCCATCTCCATTTCAACTGTTTTACTCTTCCAATGATGTCACAGAATTTTGTTTGTTCCTGATCCATGCGCAGGACTTTCTGTCTCGTCTTGTAATGCCAAGCATACATCTTTCCATTCCCCTCTGTGCCACCCGAAGTTTTTGAATTGATTGCGATGTGAGTGTCCAGGTTTCACTTCCGTATGTCATAACGGGTAGAACGCACTGATCGAATACTTTTCTTTTCAGGCAAAGTGGGAGTCTGCTCTTAAACACTATGTTGAGCCTACCAAATGCCTGCCAGCCACATTTAACACGCCTTTCCACCTCCCGGGCGGTATTCCCCTCCATGGAAATCCTCTGCCCAAGATATACAAAGCTGTCCACAATCTCTAAATCCCTTCCTAAAACTGAAATTCTTCTGTCCTGAGCGAAGTTATTGAACATAACCTGACTCTTTTTCAGGTTTATTTTCAAGCCAAATGGTTCGCCAGCCCTTTGCAGTTCTTGTATGCGTCTTTGCAGCTCCTCTGGGTCTTGTGAAATGAGAATAATATCATCTGCAAATCTAAGATGGTTTAAGTTTGCACCATTGATATTTACCCCATCCTGTTCCCAATCCAGTTTACGGAATACTTCTTCAAGGCCAGCCGAGAAAAGAATAGGCGATATTGCGTCACCCTGCCGTACACCTCGTTCTATATTAATTACCACTTCAAGATCATATATATATATATATATATATATATATATATATATATATATATATATATATATATATATATATATATATATATATATATTTGGGTCATTCCAAGCCAAATCGACCACTTTTGAACCCAACCCCTTTCGATTTGACTGAAATTTTCTTTCTACACTACCAAAAACGTTTCTAAGAATTTTTTCAAATTTTTTTACCCAACCAAAAAAGTTAAAAAATCTTCAAAAAGTATGGTATTTTATAAAGTATTTCTCTGGTTTTTGGTTTCTTAAGATATTTTTTGAAAAATTTTAATCCTACTATTTCGATTCATCATTTCGGTTGATCGTAAATTAAGTTTCAGAGATGGCATCATTAATTGAAATAAAATTTGATTAAATGATTAAATTAATTGAAAAAAATGTTCAGAATGTCCACCATTTGAATCTATGCAAGAACATGGAAACGTTGAAGAAGAAACAACGGCATTCTGGGTATCGTTGCCCGTAACTACGCCTAGCCGCTTCGGAATTTTGGAGAGCTCCGAGACTAATAAATATATTGTAATATTGACGCAGAGAATACATTTTTGATTTTAAATCGAACTTAAATATACCCACCGACATACACAAAAATAATTTTTGTCGCCATTTTGAGATAACTTTCCATGCCATGGCGATCATCTCAATTAGTTAATTCAGACGACTTTCTCAGACTGATTTTGGTTTTTTGCCTTAGAATTTTTACCCTTGTAAGAAACTTTTTTCTTTAAAATCTCCTGAAGTATCGTTGGTTCAATTTACGAAAATAATTTCATTTACACACCGTATATATGTATGTATATATATATATATATATATATATATATATATATATATATATATATATATATATATATATATATATATATATATTATTACATATAAAAAACAAACAATATATAAATATACACAAACACTCAAAATGGAACAAACAAATTTAATTTGCAAAATTGATTGCTTAAACTTCCCAAGCTGATATATTGGACAAACTAAACAATATTTAAAAAACAGAATTAGTGCATTAGAAACTTAGAACCAAACGTAACTGCCCTTTTAAAGCATGCTATAGATAATGAACAGAACTTTAATTTTAACGACATAAAAATCCTAGATTTTGAAAGACAATATAAAAAAAGAAATATAAAAGAAATGATTTACATAAAAAAAGCAAATAATACCATTAATTTGAGAAATGATACAGATAATTTAAGTTGTATATATAATAACATTATTAAATAATAAATTTTCATAATTTTTTATTTTGGCATCTAATATCATTCCACATAAAAAATTCAAAACAATTAGGTTATAATAAAAAACAAAAATTTAAAGGTGGAAGAATTGTTAAATATGTCAGAGTCAAATATGTCATTTAAAAATGTTATAAAAAATTGTCACATATTAGTTAATAATTTAAAAAATTAATTATTTAATTTGATATTGGTAGGATTTTAAATGTAAGTTTGTGTTTTTTATAAAAGTAATGTTTATTGTAGAAGTATTCTGAGGATGGTTCGTTATTAAACCGAAACGTTAATAAAACAATAAAAAATTAAATACATAAATATATATATATATATATATATATATATATATATATATATATATATATATATATATATATATATATATATATATATAAAGTTTTGGGGTTAGAGGCGCATCAGTAACTGAAAAGGCTATTTAGCGACTGGACCTACAGCTTAACGTGGGTTCCGAACCACGGTCATCAGCTACTGAAAACCCACCTCAGGCTATCAACCCTTGGTTTTGTGCTTAACCGAAATTATCTCGAGAAGCCTACCGACTGGCGAGTGACCAACGTAGAACACCTCTCAGAAGGCATCCGGCCTTACCCAGCCTCGAACTGGCGTGACCGAGGGGTGATTCCTTGTCAGATTTTACACTATTACCTAGAAACATTCACAAGAATTTTTTATTTTTAGAAAAACTTTTTTGCCTAGAACGGGAATCGAACCCGCTCCACATTAACTGCCGTATCGTAAGGCTGTCGCCTTAGACACCACAGCTAATGTGGCTCCTATATATATATATATATATATATATATATATATATATATATATATATATATATATATATATATATATATATATGGGTGTAAGGTTGGTTGGTGTATTGGTGCATACACTGTTTCATTCTGTATTATGAGCAGTTCAGTTCCTCAAATATAGTTATGCGTATAAACAACAACCTACTATTGTGAACTTCTAGATTAAAGAATGCCTGCCCTACTTTAATATACATCGTTATATTAATATGAAATATTTTGATGGCATTCATACTATTTTCTTTGTTAATATAGAACTTCTGGTTGTTATAACCTTAAAATATTATTCATAACAACGGAAGTTTTGCAACCGAACAAGTAATTGTTACGTAAATTCACATATTTCACATATCTAAATTTTATCACGAGTGGTATAAATAAAAATAAATTTAATGATGAAATCATCGTTAAAATTCGTCTTAGCAAAAATATTTATACAAAATAGCTGCTTGGGAAAAATCAGTTCAAATAATTTGTTTTGGCAGTAATGTTTGTTAAAATAAATTGTTTAAATTAATTATTATCTTTATTAATCATTGGAATTCGCTTGTAATTGTGTGACATTTATTTTTGATTTTGCTGTCGTTTTCACAATTCGGTAAATTATACCTTATTTGTACAATCATAATTGCAACCAATTAATCAGCATGTCAATACATCTCAAAACATTTTTCCACTTTTCTTCATGCTTTACACTTCATTGTTTAATGATTGCAAAATATCTTAATTGATGGTGGATGAGGATTATTAAATTAAATAATTATATCGGATGTAAAAACATTTGCAATATAGGGTAAAATAAGGTTTTTTGCCATAGAGTAAGATGCAGTAGTATAACATTTACGAGATGTGTAAATAAAGTGATGAGACTTACAACTCTTGTCGTTTTTTTTTTAATCCAAAAGTTTAAGGAATAAATACTTTAGTAAAAAAACGACAAAATAGTTTTATAGAATAAAAAATTTACTATAACGATTTTTTCCAAGAAACACAATAAAAAACGAAATAAGGATTACATTTCACAAAAGTATAAAAACTGTGGTTTACACACAATTTTTGATATTTTATATAACTTCATCAATAACCAAAAAAATCTAGTAAAATGAAATATAAAATATAAGTATTATTTTTAAATTATTATTATTTAAAAGTACCAGGTATGGGGGTTAATAATTATTTTTTTAAGAAATGGTGGTGGAAACAACGGTCAGTTCACATCGGTTCACGTCGGTCAGTCTAATCTTTTATGTAATTTTGTTGCTACGACAGTACCATTCAAAACGCCATTAATGTTTACACGATTTTGAGTTAGCGTTATAATTTTTTCGTGTGGTAAATTTCGAGGCAAATAAATAACATTTGTGGCACATACTGTTTTTCTTGTTCAGTCAAAAAAAAAACGCAGGTGAAAACTTACGGTGACAATGTTCCTTAAGACGCTTGTAGGCGTTGATTTAGATGATTCAAAAATGGTGATTTCGACTTGAAAGACAAACAACGCCGCTTGAAAAAAATTTGAAGATGACAAATTGCCAGAATAGTTGGAAGAATATATGCAAATTCAACAATAAATGGCAGAGAGTCTGCATACCATGCGAAAGATCCAGAAGGCAGGAAAATGGGTATCACATCAGCTAAACGACAGACAGATGGAAACGCGAAAAACGGTCTGCGAACTTTTGTTTTCTCGGCATAAAAGAAATACTTTTTTGCTTCGAATCGTGACTGGAGGTAAAAAATGGATTTATTTCGAGAACCCAAAACGCAAAAAAGCACAACATAGGACAACCGTCAACATCGATCGCAAGGCCAAATCACTTTGGAAATCAGAGAAAGCTGTGCATTTAGTGGAATCAGAATAGTGTTGTGTACCATGAGCTTCTGAAACCAGGTGTACCAGTTTATATCGTTTACTACCATCAACAAATGATCAATTTCAACCATGTTTTAATCGAAAAGCGACCAGAATGGGTTCAAGATACGAAAATGATTTTGCAGCAAGACAACGCCCCATAATATACACGTTCCATGAAACACTTCAACAATTACCTGAAAATATCTAAGGTTTTTCTGAGAGGGCATTCTGGTCGAGAATATCAAAAAGTAAGGTCTGTTTTCAAATTTTGTAACTGTTTTAACCTCTTCATTTTGTAAGTTTTATATAAATGCTTTTAGGTAAAATGACTTATTTTTACGAGTTCTACAACCTGTTAAAATAAATGATTCAACTTTTAAAACTACTTTGAAAACACTCGGTTTTGAGGCCTGAAAAAAATTATTACAAGGAATTACATAATTTACTATTTTTCAATTCATATTCTGATAAAACATAAAATGGTTTATTAAAATTGTAGAAAGGGATAAGACATCAAAAAAATTATATTTTATTTACGATTGAAATGTAGGATATTCTCTTTGGGAATTACAATTTTTTGCATCGGAAACAAAGTAGAAAGGTTCTGTAAATACACCCTACGCGAAAAAATCATTTTCGTTTTGGGTTGTGGTTTAAAAAATTATGTCTGCTAAATTTGACACTTCATCTTTAAAGAAAATTAATTACACTACCCTGGGCAAATTATTTCAAAAGATGGCCCATTTAGTCAAGATTTGAAAATGGTACAATAATTGGCACTTTTCATTCCACTAAAAATAGTATTCTATTTTTTTGGAAAAGGACCGTATTTCAAAAAAACACATTCTATGATAAAAATACTTTTGTGTGCTTAAAAATGGACTTAACCAGTCATTTAAAAAAGACGGTTATTTAAACATAACTTACATAGTTCGCACACGGAAAACCCGTTTTTAACGGGTGAAGACCGGTCCCACTATCAATTTAAAGTTAACATGTAGATCGGAATATTAAACGGACAAATAATTGTACAATTTATGCTGCCTGGAACTTTCAATGGCGCCAACTACTTGGATGTTCTCCAAAACGATTTGCAGATTTTGTTAGAAGATGTACCACTCAATATCTACAGATAAATGTAGATTCAGCAAGATGGTTGCCCGACGTATTATGCTCCTTCTGTATAGGATTATTTAAATAGAGAGTATCCCGAAAGGTAGATTGGGCACCGTGATTCAATTGAGAGGCCCCTTCGTTCTCCTGACCTAAACCCCCTTAATTTATTTTACTGAGGCTGCATAAAAGAAAAGAAATCTCATCTCATCAAAATTCTATCTTAATAAAATAATAGACCAATTATTAATTTGGCTCACACACATTGCCTTTGGGTTGAGTTTTTTTTAAATAAACTTTTTTTGCAAAAAAGGCAATAATATTTGTTGTATCATTTTGAAATCTTCACTAAATGGGCCATCTTAAAGTTGAAGGTCAATTGGTCTCTCAGTAATTCGTGATCGAACCGCGTCACTATCTATATCACTGTATCAGATCTGTCCATCTCACTGACACTGGTGAGGTCCATTTTTGAGCACACAAAAGTATTTTTTATCATGGTATGAGTTTTTTCAAATATGGTAGTTTTGCAAAAAAAATAAGCAATGATATTTTTTGTGAAAGAAAAGTGCCAATTGTTGTACCATTTTAAAATCTTGATTAATCGGCCATCTTCTAAAATAACTTGCCAAGGGTAGTGTAATACATTTTTTAAAAAGATAAAGTGCTAAATTTAGCGGACAATTTTTTAAACCACGACTCAATGAAACTTTTTTTTTACTAAATTAACAACGTTCATTGTTTGATTTGTGATTGCGCTTAATAAATAGTATGGTTCCCATCTCCATTGGGATGGTTCCCAATGGAGATGGTTCCCATCCCATCTCCATCTCCATGGGCCCATCTCCATTTCAATTGTTTTACTCTTCCAATGATGTCACAGACTTTTGTTTGTTCCCTGATCCATGCGCAGGACTTTCTGCCTCGTCTTGTAATGCCAAGCATACATCTTTCCATTCCCCTCTGTGCCACCCGAAGTTTTTGAATTGATTGCGATGTGAGTGTCCAGGTTTCACTTCCGTATGTCATAACGCGTAGAACGCACAGATCGAATACTTTTCTTTTCAGGCAAAGTGGGAGTCTGCTCTTAAACACTATGTTGAGCCTACCAAATGCCTGCCAGCCACATTTAACACGCCGTTCCACCTCCCGGGCGGTATTCCCCTCCATTGAAATCCTCTGCCCAAGATATACAAAGCTGTCCACAATCTCTAAATCCCTTCCTAAAACTGAAATTCTTCTGTCCTGAGCAAAGTTATTGAACATAACCTGACTCTTTTTCAGGTTTATTTTCAAGCCAAATGGTTCGCCAGTTGCAGTTCTTGTATGCGTCTTTGCAGCTCCTCTGGTTCTTGTGAAATGAGAATAATATCATCTGCAAATTTAAGATGGTTTAAGTTTGCACCATTGATCTTTACACCATCCTGTTCCCAATCCAGTTTACGGAACACCTCTTCAAGGCCAGCCGAGAAAAGAATAGGCGATATTGCGTCACCCTGCCGTACACCTCGTTCTATATTAATTCCCACTTCAAGATCATCAAGGTGAATTGTGGTTGTAGCTCCATCATATATCGATTCTAATAGGTTTACATAGGCTCTCCCTACACCTTGGCTAAGCAGTGCATCCATTATCACATGCTTTGAGATGGAATCAAATGCTTTTTCGTAGTCGATAAAAGCCAAGCACAGTGGCATGGTGTATTCGTTGTGCCTTTCTATGACCTGCTGTACAACCTGGATGTAATCCATTGTACTGAATCCACTTCTGAATCCTGCTTGTTCTCTTGGTTGTGTGTCATTCAGTTTTTTTAATATTCTTTTAGAAATTATCTTAGTGAAAACTTTGTACATCACTGATAGGAGGCTTATTGGACGGTAGTTCTTTAAATCTTCCTGTGCTCCTTTTTTATGTAAAAGGATCACTTCTGCATTTTTTTATAAGTCAGGTACTTTTTGTTCTTTGAGGCATTTTGAGTATAATTTTGCCAGTGTTTTATGTAACGTCCGACCACCAGCTTTTAGCATTTCTACAGTTACACTATACTTTCCTGGAGCCTTGCCGTTCTTCATCAATTCTATAGCATTTGTTACTTCCTCCACTAGGATATCTGGCATTATATATTGTTCTTCCGTGGGTATTGCTGCCCCTGACTGGCTCTGATCTTCATATAACTGGGAATAAAACCTTCTGACAATATCTAACATTTGGGTACGCGCCCTGCACACTGTGCCATCCTCACGCTTTAAAGCATATATTTGCGTTCTTTTGTTTCTCAGCTTCTGTTTAGCTTTGTTAATTCCTTTGTTTTCTTCCAGGGTTTTTTGCACTAGCTGCATATTGAATCGGCGCGTGTCCTCTCTGATACGTTTTCTTATAGTTTTGCAGAGCTCAGTGTACTCGACCCTGCCAAAAGGACCACCTGCATTTCTCATTGCTCGCCGTTTCGTCATTAAATCAATGGTCTCACTGGAGATTTTTGTTTGTTTGAGACATTTTTCTTCTGGTGCTATTGAAGCAGCCGTTTGAAGTACATTGTTGGCGATTTCTTCATATTGAACTGATATTTCCACCTCCTCTGGATCTTGTAACGCAGCAAACCGGTTTGACAAAGCAATCTCAAAATTGCTTCCTCTGTCCAGCATTTTGCAGAATCCACCTTTCCCTTCTTTGATCTTACCATTCTTTCGCGCTCTTTTCGACAGTCAATCCCAACCAATATATATATATATATATATATATATATATATATATATATATATATATATATATATATATATATATATATATATATATATATATATATATATATAGGTATATATATATATATATATATATATATATATATATATATATATATATATATATATATATATATATAAAGGAGAAATACCACTGACTCATCACGAAATCTCCGGAATTATAAGATCTACAGACTTGAAATTTGCCATGCATTTTCCTTTTGCTACGTAGAGATCAGCTAAAAACGGATTTTGCAAAATGCAAAAAAAACCCGTTTTTGAACTATAAGTCCTAATACATAAACATCTACCAAAAATTATTTTCGAAAATCTATTCATAAAGGGGTGAATTGGGGGAAGATTGGACATTCTCATTTTTGACTATATTTCGTATAGGCTTGAAACTTGACAAAACTATTCTTTATACTTCACAGACATTCACTAACAGGTTATACGAACATCCGTTCCAAAGAGCGAACGGGAGCGAATAGTTGCGGGGGCGTAAAATGTACAAATAAACCCGTTTTTAACTATCAATCCTACAGGCTTGAAAATTGGCAGAAATCTTCTTTATACTCTTGACATACAATAAAGAATTGTTATATGAAAATGCGCTTTCTAACAGTAAGTTCTACACACTTGAAGGTTGGAATGCTCCTTATACTTCATGAAAATTGACCAAGAACTATTAATGCAAAAATAAATTTCTAAATGGGGTAGAAAAGGAGATAAAAGAATTAATTCACGTATGGTAGTTAATATTAATATTAAGAAAATAAAGAAAACTCTTCACAGCTATGTCTTCAGCTATATCTGATTTTTAATTGTATTAGCCGTTTAATTTTTAATCATTCCTTTAGCTTTTAATGAAGTTATTTTTGCAGATTATTATGAGAAAAATCAAATTAGATACTCAAAGTGTGTGACAATTACTTCAAATTCAGCTGTCAAAATAATTTTTTCAACCCCCTACTATCTTAATAAGATGATTATAAAATTATATCTATCGGTTATCTTTATATTCAGTTAGGGCATTATTTATTGATATATTGGTTAAATTATTGTTTTCAATTAATTTTTTTCATATTTGAAGTTTTGGTGAGTTTTTATTTGATTTTTGTTAATACCTAATATGCAAACTTTTTATTCTAAATTTTTTTTTAACACCGATACAGTAAATTCTTAACTGAAAACATCGTTTGTGTTTCCTAGAAAATAGTATTTGCCATTGATTGCATTTCCATCAAAAACCACACTGCATCCTAGGAGAAAGCGAGCGCGCTGCATTTTCTTCGTTTTGAGTTATTTTGTTGCATAATTTTTTTTCTATTCCTACAAAGTGATATCTCTATCCTAAAACAGTGGCTGCAAATGTCCGTAGAAAATATTTTAATTGGTGGATTATTTATTCCTTTCAAAATTGTGACGATTCACCTAGAGGTTGCAACCGACTTATCGTTGGAGTAACTGTTCATTTCACTGGTGACTTTAGACAGATCTTACCTGTTATATCACGAGGAACAGGTGCAGATGAAGCCTAGGCCTGTCAACGCGAGTTCATTTTCAACATGACTTAATAGCAGAAGAGTTTTTAAAACTACTAATTGATATTGGCGATGGAAAGATTCCAGACAAAGAAGATAAAGTAAATATTTTGAGTTGTTATTGTGATATCGTGGGAGATTTGTGGGAGATAACCCTGACTGACAAAATATATCCAAACATCGATCAGGCTGAAATAAATTACACTTTAGGGTTAAAAGAAAGAGCTATTCTCGTTCCAAAAAATGACCAAGCCCATAACATTAACAAGTTTCTATTAGAAAAGCTGCCAACTGAACATGAAGTGTGAATCTCTGGTCACGGTAATGGAGGTGGAAGATGCTGTCCTTTATCCTGTGAAGTTTTTGCAGACGCTTAATCCTCAATAAATACCACCTCATGTTCTTTACCTCCATATTAACACACCAATAATGCTAGTGCGCAATTTAAACCCTCCAAAACTGTGCAATGTTACCAGATTTCAAGTGAAAGCTGTACATAAAAACGTAATAAGCCACGATTTTTATTGGAAAATATGAATTTAATCGTCTGCAATTTCTTATTAGTTTGCTTTACCATGATTATCAATAAAGTACAAGGATAGGGTATGAAAGTGTCTGGTGTTGATTTAAGAAATTACTGCTTTTCTCATGGTCACTTTTATGTGGCATGCTCAAGAGTCAGTTTTCCTGATAACCTGGTCATTCTTCAGCCAGATAAGAAAATCAAAAACGTCGTTTATAAACGACTGAACCAGTAAATAGACAAAAATTCAGTCTTTCAATTCAATACTTTCTAGATATTTTACTAGAAAAATATGTAAATACATTCTTGATATTTTTTAAGCTATTTATATTAAAGTAAATTAATTCAAGTAAATTATCTTCAATTGTTCATCCACAAAATAATGAAGTATTTACTTTTACTACCATTTACATTTCCACCGAAGAATTGTTTGTCGGGGCAGTTCTCATATATTTTTAATATAGAAATCGGAGAAGAAAACTTGCGTTACACCGGTCTTATGGTAACCAATACCAATCAATTTTCTACTATATGTTCAATGTTTCTTTTTTACTAATTAATTAGTTTTTAAATAAACGTTTACCTATAAATGATGGGTCAAATAATTCATAAAATATTAAATTTGTTAAGGTCTCATTTTCCATGTATTGTTAAAAAAAAATCTTTTTATGTTTTACAACTCTTTTCTTTGGCAAATACTTATTTCAAAAGTCCAGAGAAGCGGGCAGCTAACGGTTATTATACATATAATCGTTCCACTGGTTTCGAACATTGTTAGAAAATGCCTAAAATCCATAATACCAATGTGATAATCATATTATTTAGAATTGCTTTATAAACAAAATCAAAGAACAAAACCGGAAATTATTACATAATTTTAGATACCTGCCTTAACAGGCACTAGCACAACAATTCTGCTATTGCTTCAATGACTCTCCTTGAAACAAGTTTCTTATTATAAGCATTCGCCAATTACATCTTTGGAAGTATACAAGGAGAGTTAAAAAATGTTTTTGTTTTAATATTGAAAAACTAAAGGTGTTCCTTTATGCAGTACTTTGAAAGATAATTCTTAAAATGATTTCCTTAAAACGGTTTCCTTAAAACATGTATCCAAAACCATTTCCGCCGAAAACAGATCAGTATTCTTAAAAATTGACATCACAATTAACACCACAGCCTTCTATTTATTTAGATACTCAATTTCAGGTCGAACCGAATTCAGTTTTTTTTTGATAGGCCATAGAATTTCAACCTTCTTTTGTTATATCCGCGACTATGTTGGACATTCTCTCTGTGGTCTTTCTGGAATGTAGTATGTATCTTTCCTCTGTTAGTTTTGGGCCGATTTTAAAACAAAATTGTATTCTGCGCGCGAATATTATGATATGCTGCTTATTTACGGAGAATCTCTCCAAAAGGACTATGCGTATTTACGGGTAATGATAACAAAGGTCTTTTGTTGGAACTTTTCCAACGCGTTTGAAAAACCTATTAAAATACATATATATTTTGAATACAATTAATTTTAGTAAATATTAAATTGATAGTGTTTATATTAAATATTAAATTAAATAGTATTAAATTTAATATATTAATCGTGTTTTTCTTAATATGATGTGAATTGTTATAATATGTTATAGTGTGAAAAATCAGTGCTAGTAATTTCAACTTTGACATTAGAATACAATAATGCGTAAGTTTTCCTTTTTGTTTGTGAAAACACAAACATTTTATTGTCAAAAAATACCTTAAGAAGCCTATCAAACAACTAAATTCATTTCGACCGGAAATTGGGTATCCAAATAAACAGAAGGATGCGGTGTTAATTTTGGTGTCAAGTTTTAAGAAGACTTAAAAAAATTCTGACCTGTTTTCCGCGGGAACTATACATGTTTTAAGGAAACTGTTTAAAGAAATAGTTTTCAAAGTACTGCATAAATAATCAGCTTTAATTAGTTCTTCAATATTAAAACAAAAACATTTTTTTAACTCTCGTCAGTGGCGGTTGATCCATAAGGGCACATAAACACGTGCCTTACCTAAAAAATTAAAAAATGAAGTGAAAAAAATAATTTTATATTTTATATTCATTTATTCTCTGTTCTGTCTATGATCACGCTTCGCTACCTCTATAGTCTAACATCCATAAAGTCACTGCCGGTAACGAAATAGGTCGTGGGTTGCCGAAGCGCACCGATTAAAGAACAGGTGCTTTGGGCACACACAAGTTTGTGCCGCTACTGTTTTCTTTACTACCGCATGTGAAAACCAAAGACAGCAATGCATCGTTTGGTAGTAACCCGGAGATTAAACGAATTTGTCACGTCATATCTTGGCTCTGCGTCATTCTCAATAGTCAGGTGTTTTTCGTCATCGCGCTTTTCAACTATTTGACTGATTACAAAGTGAATGCTTTAAACGATTACAATTGTGAAGATGAATTCAGTGCTATATATAAATAGAAATAATGTCACATTAACATTTTAGGACCGAATTGTCATAAAAAATCATCAATTAAATCTAATAATTGAAAAATGTTGTACAATACAAAAGGTGTAAAGGTGTTTTTTGAAAATTTGTCTGCATTTCCCGCTCTCTTTTCTCGATCATTCAAAAGGACAACTGTTCTGTGCAGCATCTTGAAATAGCGTTTACCTTGTGCGGCTCCTACCAGATGGAACTTTACGTCTAAATATGTGAATACTGTTAACATTTGCATTGCAAACATGCCTTGAAGAAATTATGGACGCCGAGTCGGATAAAAATTACTGTTAATCAAGCTCAGGGATTAATAAATTATTTAGTGGATAATAATTTTTTATTTTGGTTGTTTTTCGTCAATAAAATAATTCCTCATAAGATAATGCCTCACTGCTATATTATCTTTGATCAAGTGCACAGCAGGCAACTAGATGCACTTAAAGTTAAGAAGAATTTTTCAACAGCTATTCAAAATATTAGAGACAATATAGAAATACAAATTAATTAAGAATTTGGTAACTTAACTGGTGAAGAATCTACAACGATCATGGAGAATCGCAGAAAGAAACGGAAATTTATTGACAAGGAGGACCCCAACTCGAATGTCAGGATATGCAAGGAGATCTGTGAGATCCACCACAGGTTCATGAACGTTTTAGTTTTGATGTATACCTAAATGTTGCAAATTTAATTGAAACTGAAAAATTTGGTGAATATCGACCCGGTTTTCCAAATGAAGACATCAATGTTGTGTGTAACCTATTTACAAACTTAAATTACTTAAAATTAAATAATGAACTCTGCGTAATGTACGAACGGAACAATTTTGTGAAACACAGTGAGGCTGTGCCACTGTGACAAATGTTTATCCAAAACAATTTAACATCAACATTTAGTGAATCTGTGTAATTGCTGACTGTTTTGTGTATCGTCCCTATGACGACTGTGGAAAGCGAAAGATGTTTCTCTACCCTCAAACGAATTAAAACATTTCTAAGAAACACTTTAGGGCAGGGACGGCTGTGCGCGTTAGCAATGCTATCTATTTAAAAAAAACTTGTGAAGTCAATTTCAAATTTTAATGATCAAGTCATTGGCCACTTTGCTGCTCAGAAATTTAGGAGGCTGGACTACAACTACAAACAAATTTAATGGCTATGGTCCTGGCAAGTTTAGCAAACTTGCCAGGACCATAGGGTACCTATTTATATATTACCTATATATATATTTTGGGTACCTATTTAAAAATTTGATGTCTACGCGAGTTACATACCGAGAATCTGCAACGCAGCCAGTGGAAAGTTTACACTTTATATCACGGGCATAGCCAAGTGGGGGGGGTTTGGGGGTTCAATCCCCCGTCCCCCCGAAATAAGCCAAATATTACCTAATATTATACCGAAAAAATACGAGGAGTGAAGAGAGTTAAATTATTACATTTGAATTGAATATATATCCGAACTAGTGGACGTTGCGCACAGTAACGCCATCTCTTATCATTTCATTTCATGTAAGTATATTTTTGTTGTTTTATTTATTTCAAACTAACCCCCCCCCCCCCCCAAAATTAAATCCTGGCTACGCCCGTGCTTTATATTTTACTTACTAATCATTTTATATACTATAAATCTAATTTAGTTCTATAAAATGTATCTTTTTATTTTGAAGCCTTGTTGTGAGAAGGTTTAGTTGTGTAATTTCTTGAATAAATTGTTTTTAAAAATTACTCTCGTCGTTTTCAACATTTAATTGTCGAGAGAATCTCCTGAAGAACTTTGCTGCATCGATAGTGACTGGAACAGAGCTGTACCATCACGAGCTACATTCGAGGACAGGGCAGAAGAAAGCTGTTAAAGTCAGTCGAACGGGTTCCCGGTCCCACAGCAGAGACAGGAATCCTCGACGAGTCCAACTTCACCACCACCACAACAGGCCTAGAAGAGGAATCAGGAAAAGGACAGGAAAGACGGACGAAAAACTGTAAGTGCCCTTCCTTTTTACCCCTCTTAAAACTCTCTGTATAAGAATTTCAGATAGGGATAGTTAAAAATAGAATTAAGAAGAAAAAAAAAACGTTGAAATAAATCGTACATGAACATAATAGATTTCATTGTTGATCAATTAAATAATTTATCAGTTAGTGAAGATTCAAAAAAAAAATAAATATGCAAAGTAGCAATAAAATTAATTGGGATATTTTCAAATCCAAACTTCAAAATATTAAGCCTTACGATGGCGATAGCAATAAGTTAAATAAATGTATTCAAAGATGTGAAACATTAATACTAAAATATCACTAAGTAAATGATGAAGATTTTAAACGGCATATTTTTGAATGCATACAATCCAAGCTAATAGGTAAAGCAGAATTGATGGTAGGCAATAGAATAGAATTAAATAATTGGGACAAACTAAAAACATCTCTCATTCAAAACTTTTCGGATAGACGTGATTTAGATTGTCTTATTCAAGAATTAACTAGAACTAGACCATTTACAGGTGAACATCTTCTAAATTTTGGTACTCGAATTCAGCTTCTTAAAAGTAACGTAATTCAGAGAATAAGTAACGACATAACACTTTCAAACGAACAAATAATATGTCAAATCAATCATTATGACAAAACGGCCCTAAGCACCTTTATAGCAGGATGTCATGGTTCGTTAAGGAACAACATGTATTTAAGAAAACCCAAATCGTTGGAAGATGCAATGGCTTTTGTAAACGAATTCGAAAATTTCGAACGACTATACGGAACTATAAACGACTTTAACAGAAATCAAAGAATGACCACGCAATTTAATCAAAAACCACATACAAGTCAACATTTTCAAAATACCCCAAATTTTCAAAACACATCAAATTTCCCAAATTATCAACCAAACTATTAGAACCATCAAATAAACAATTTTCAACATAATTTTCCAAGGCATTTTTCCACAAACCAAGGCGCGCCTAGATCGAATTTTCCTAAAAAATTTGTCTGGCCTTGCCAAACAATTAATATAAATCCAAGACCACTTCCACCACAAAGATTCTCTACAAATAGAGAAGTGTTTGGCGCACCACGAAATGTTTTTGAACCAAAGAAAAACACACCTCCAAAACAACTACCAAAACCAGAACCTATGTCAACGAACCCTTCCGAAACCCTTCAACTTTGTCAAACAGGCCAAACTATCAAAATCGAAATTTTGGAAATCATAACTTTAGACAAAATCTTCAACCAAATTTCACATTCCAAGAATTATTTACAAACGAATGTGACCTACATGAATTCTATAACAGCTATTACGACGAATCAGCATATTATCATGAGGGCGAACATGATGTCGCCGATCATAATACATTCACGGAACAAGAAAGCTTTGCAACGCAAAATATTAACGAGGATTACGTCAACGAAAATTACGTCAACGATTCTCAAGTCGATGAAAATTTTATCAAAGTCGACTCAGCAAAAAACCTAACGTAGTAGATATAAATATTTCCTCGGATAATGCACTTCCTTACGTCGAAATAAAAGAACATAAATTAAAATTGCTTATCGACACTGGAAGTTCACGGTCGATTTTAAGACCATCTATCGCAGAGGAATGTTTCCCTAATTGTATATACCAAACTACTAATAAGATTAAGACCGCTCTCGGAAGTCAATCAACTAAATACCAAGCCGACATTTCGTTTTCAGAATTTGGTAACAACTATAAAATTAAATTTATTCTTTTCGACTTTCACGAGTATTTCGATGGAGTCTTAGGACTAACAGATTTGATGAATATGAATCTGAATATTGATTTAAACAACAAAAAGTTAATTGGCCCATATAATGAAATTCCCTTCAGGTATCGACAACCTGAAGAAGTACATTTTTCATTTTCTATAAATCTCCACGAAAAGACGATCAAAAATGTGCCTGTTAGCATTTATTGTGGCGAAATTATTACCAAACCTGGGCATATCAATGACCTTTTTATACCCCAAATATTATCATACTCAAAAGACGGAGTAGCGCCCATTGAAATTCAAAACTTAACGGACCAAACTATATCAATAACATTACAAGAACCAATACCAGTCGAACCTTTCGAAGCTAACCTTTACGAATTTTTCAATATGGAAAATTTTATAGGAAATAATTCGGATAACCAAACAAGAGAAAAAAGATTTAACATCGAGAATTCAATTAGAACAACGCATTTGAACACCGAAGGAAAAATTGCAATTACAAAACTATGTAAAGAATTTTCCGACGTATTCTTTAAACCGGACGAAAAACTTTCATTTACATCAAAAGTAAAGCACCAGATTAAAACATCGGATGAAATACCTGCCCACGTAAAGTCATACAGATACCCCTATACACATAAAGATGAGGTTCAGAGACAAATTAATGAAATGTTAGAGAAAGTTATAATCAGACCATCAGCTAGTCCCTGGTCGTCTCCCATCTGGATAGTTCCAAAAAAAATGGACAGTTCAGGAAAGCAGAAATGGCGAGTAGTCGTAGACTACCGAAAATTAAATAAAAAAACAATCGACGATCGTTACCCCCATCCCCAACATCACGGACATATTAGACAGACTAGGTAGAGCTCAGTATTTCTCTACTTTGGACTTGGCAAACGGGTTCCACCAAATAGATATGAACGCCGATTCCATCGAAAAAAACGCGTTTACAATTAATAATGGGCATTACGAATACCTTAGAATGCCCTTTGGTCTCAAAAACGCCCCTGCGACGTTACAAAGAGTGATGGACGAAGTACTAAAGGAACTACAAAATAAAATATGTATGGTATATATGGATGACATCAATATCTTAAGTTCAGGATTACAAGAACACATACAGAATTTAAAATTAGTGTTCTCAAAACTTAGACAGGCGAACCTAAAAATCTAGCTAGATAAAAGTGAATTCCTTAGAAAGGAAGTCGAATTTTTAGGTCACATCGTAACACCATCAGGGATTAAACCAAACAAAAATAAAATATCTGCTATACAAAATTTTCCGATACCAAAGATCCAACGAGAAATTAAGTCATTCCTCGGACTACTGGGATATTATAGAAAGTTCATTAAAGATTTTTCAAAAATCACAAAACCCTTAACACAATGCCTGAAGAAAAACGAAAAGATAATACTTACAAACGAATATATTGAATGTTTTAATACGTGTACGAATATCCTTACATCAGAACCTGTTTTGACTTACCTCGATTTTTCGAAACCATTCGAGCTTACTATGGATGCATCGAAATATGCATTAGGAGCGGTTTTATCGCAAGACAACCACCCAATATGTTACGCTTCTAGAACCCTTAATCCCGCTGAAATAAACTATTCTACGATTGAGAAAGAACTCCTTGCAATAGTGTGGAGCTGTAAATATTTTAGGCCTTATCTCTCCGGTCATAAATTCAAAATTCTCACAGATCATCGACCTCTACAATGGTTGTTTTCTTTCAAAGAACCAAACTCTAAATTAGTGCGATGGCGATTGAAATTGGAAGAATTTCATTACACCATTCAATACAAAAAAGGAAAATATAACCAAGCAGCGGATGCACTATCTAGAAACCCTCCAAATATCGATCTAAATGCTATCGAAAATGAATCCATATGCAATAGCCCCGGTAACATTGACAGCGTAATAGAAGAACTAGTTCGAGATAGAGAAAACCTCCCCGACTTTGAAGAATCCGAGATAAGAGAAATTTTAGGATCAGAATCACAACAAAAAAAAATACACATTATATCAGATATACAAATAAAAGCCCCAGACAAACCCAATGAAGAAGACTCAGAAGATCTTGAAACAGTTCACACATCTGCAGAAACCCCGATTTTTGGAATGCCAATATCGGAAAGATCCTTAAATGTATTTAAAAATCAAATGGTATTAACTGAAGGAGACATCGAAAACATACAATGTAAATTCGAAAAAATATTTGAAAACACTAGATTGTATGTAACAATTTCGAACAGGAACACAACTGAAAGCATCATTAAACTATTAAAAGAATATATAGATGCAAAACAAACATACGCATTATATTTTAAAAACCCTATATTAGCCAGAAATTTTACAATCACCCTTCAAAACCTCTTTAAAAATTCCTCCTACAAATTAACTCAGTGTTCGAAATTTCTTGCCGATGTAGAAACGATAGGCGAACAAAAAGAAAAACTCATGTTATGCGATACGACAAAAATATGCCATAGGGGCATAAATAAAATGAAGACAGCCCTAACACTGAAATACTATTGGCCAAAAATGAGCGAAGATATAGAGAACTATGTGAACAATTGTGAAACATGCCAAAAGAACAAATACGACCGAAGCCCACAAATAATAAAATTTAACCTTACACCAACCACGTCAAAACCATTTGAACACATACATATAGATACCTTTAAAATATCAAATCAAAGTTATCTGACAATAATAGAGACTTTTTCGCGATATGGTCACGCGTACCCATTGAAGTCACTTACGGGTCTCGCAATAATAGAAAACGTATTCAACTTTATTACTCACCACGGAATACCACAAAAAATAACAACTGACCGTGGCACGGAATTTAAAAATAAAGAAATGGAAGATTTTTGTCAATTATATAAAATAGAATTACCTGTTGAACGGTTTCATTCAACCCTCATAGAACACTACAGATGTCTACAAGCAGACAACCGTCGCTTTAGTCCAGACCAATTGATTAAACGAGTAATTTTGGGATACAACTCGATTCATATTGTAACCAAACATACACCGTTTGAAATAATAAAAGGTTACATTAACGACATAAGCCCTTTCGATTTAAACGATCATATAATCATTTCCAACTATGTTCAGACTCATTAGGAAAATGCAAAAGAACTATATAAAAACGTACAAAAATTAAATGAGGAAACGAAATAAAACAAGAGACAATCCATCTGAATTTGCTAATAGAGACGTAGCATACAAAAAAACAAAAGCGAGAAACAAAAATTTACCAAAATTCAAAAAGGTCTTAGTCAAACAAGATCAAGATATAAAGCTAATCACTAATAAAGGCACATATCTTAAAAGTCTAGCTAGAAAACCAAAGGTTAAACAAAATTTAAAATTTCAGGGAAACAATGCTAATGAGGATCATAACACTCTTCCTAGCACCCCACATTCTTCCCATACATAATAATCCTCAAGAAATATCCCTTACTAATATAAAAAATCCTTTGGTCCCTTATACAACTCGGGAATGCCAAACTCATATACACTAAACACACATTTTTACACTATATAGAGATAAAACAAATATTTCAACAATTAATAAATCTTAAAAATTATTTCTCAATAATTAAAGGTCATCTAAATAAAGAAATCGTTACTAATCACATCTCTTTTCATGGTCTATCTGAAAGCATGATTCTTCGAACAGAATTTCTAATAAACAGTACTCAAGAGAAATTGAGAAATTTACATCCTCACTTTAGAAATAAAAGAGGTTTATTTGATATCGTAGGAAAAGCAAATAAATGGCTTTTCGGATCATTGGACGCCGAAGATGGCAAGAGATACGATCAAGCAATAAACAAATTGCAACAAAATCAAAAAGGTTTAATTGAAGAAATTAATTTACAAACTTCGTTGTCGAAAAACTTAATAAAAAATTATAATGAAACAATAGTGACACTTTCTGCGAACCAACGGAAATTAGAATACGGTTTAAAAACACTCCGTGATTCAGTAGGCAAGACAATAAATAAATTACAAGATTATATTAGCTTTCAGGGCGTCGTGTCACATATCAACCTAGATTGCCAAAACTTAATAACATTTCTTGATAATCTCGAAGATGCAATTACATTCGCAAGATTAAATACCCTTCACAATGCTGTCATATCAAGTTACGAATTAAAAGAAATGTTAAATTATTTAAAAACGATCTACAATGAGAACGCGATTCCGAAATTTAATAATTTATTGACTTATTATCAGGTTTTGGGCACTCAAGTTACATTTTTAGATGAAAAAAATATTTTTGCTATACATATTCCCATAACAAGACCAGAAACATTTATCCTTTATCACATTTACCCAATTATCCTGAAAAACATGCTTTCGTCCCAAAATACCCTTACATGGCACAAGAAGACCATCACTACCACTTCGAGAAGCAATCATGTCCTTCCCTAGAAAGAACACACTACTGCAAAGAAAACTTCCATCCCCAAGACAACTGCACTCTACAGCTGTTAACAGGAATCTTCGACAATTGCACTGCAATCGAAATAAACACTCAAGAATCAATCATTGAACAAGTTACCTAAGCCGAAATACTTTTAGTACCGGTCAAAGATGAAACAATATTTTCGCAATGTCAAACCGATCGATACATGAAAATCAATCAACCAACTCTGATAAAAACTCCGAAAGGTTGTAAATTGATCATAAATTCCAAAACATTTGTAAATGATATCAAAATGAAGGAGGGAAAACCACTAATTTTACCAGAAATGATACTGAACAAAACAAAAACTCTATAGATATATGGTACACCCAACTTAATAAAAATAAACTTCGAGGATATCTATAAGCTAAAAGACATGGTAAATCAATTAATCCCAATAAAAGAAGTTAACGAAGAAAGCAATTAGACAACAATATTCAACATTGTCGTACTTGGATGTATCATAGTTTTGGTATGCTATTTTCTAATCCGGCATACTAAACTAGTGCCGGATTAGAAAATAGCTAAAATAACTAGTGCCGAAAAATTGGAAAGTGTGCCCTCGACACCAAAGAGGAAAGAAGAAGAAAACCAAACCAGATGATGACCATCAGATGATGACCATCCTCGAAAATTCCTCCGTAATTTTCTCCACTTAAGAAGGGAGGAGTTACATACCGAGAATCTGCAACGCAGCCAGTGGAAAGTTTATACTTTATATTTTACTTACTAGTCATTTTATATACTATAAATCAAATTTAGTTCCATGAAATGTATCTTTTTACGTTGAAGCCTTGTTGTGAGAAGGTTTAGTTGTGTAATTCCTTGAATAAATTGTTTTTAAAAATTACTCTCGTCGTTTTCAACATTTAATTCGCGTATTTCTACATGCATTTCCTTATCCCCATTCTAAAATTTGGTTATACGTGCCCCACCTGTTTCTTCCTCCACTAACCGGCGCTGACTCTCCTTGTATACTTTCAAATATGTAATTGGCGAATGCTTGTGACAAGAAATTTATCAAACAAGAAAGGTCATTGAAGCAATAGCAGAATCGCTGTGCTAGTGATTGTTAAAGCAGGAACCTACACTTTTGTAATAATTTCAGATTTTATTCGTTGATTTGGGTCATAAAGAAATTCTAACTGAAATGATAGACAATTTATCACATTAATGTTATGGATTTTATGTATTTTCTGACAAGAAAGTTTTAGATGATTTTTAGCTAGTGGTAATTTATTAAACTAGTGGAATGATTACAGGACAGTTGATAAAAGGGTATAACTTGCTTTGAGAGTAATATTGTAAACAACTTAAAAACATTCAGCTCATATTCGATATTTTAAGCAGTGCATATATAGAAATAGTATTAATAAAACACAACTGAAGAAAAATCATTTGTCATTTTTGTTATAACTTAATAATTCTATATGTCTTTAAAGTCATATTAACTTGGCGAAATACAGTTGTACTTTCTAACATACAATTCTTGATATAAATTTTATTTATGTAAATAGTAGGTCGCGGAGGAGCTGAAGGAACACACTAAAATATTTTACAAACTTTACCAACTTAATTTATTATTTGGAAGATGTAATAATTATATATAAAGACATACCAACAAGCACACTAATGGCTTTGAATATTATTCATGTCCCTAGAGAAAGAAAACTTTCGATTAGAGGCGGCAGTGTCAAAACTGGGTAAGACGCCGTGCAGCAGGGTATAGATGGACAAACGAGAAACTTCGTCGTCTAGGGAACGTGCTCACAATAAGGAAATATAGCTGCATTATATCTTTAACATGAAGGCATCTATTAATACCCCCAAATAAAATTGAATTGTTTCATAGCGTTGGTTATTTTATTATTAAGCATATACACTTTAGAGCAAAATATATGTCCTAGGAGGTTCTAGTAAAACAGATGTTATTATTCGACCACAATATGAATTGTCGATTGAAAATTATAACTGTAATTTATTACTATTGATTTTTGTTGTTAAAATTTGTCATTTCAAGTTATGAGGTATCTGTTTAAATATTTATGATTTACATTTAGTGGTGACTTTTTTTTAAATGTTACCAACATATAGATTTTATCAACAGTTATATAAGGAATGTTAGTTTATTAAGAATTTTAACAAGTTTTCTATGTATAATTTAATAAAATTTTCCTTATTTTATTTAACAGAAAATCTAATTACCGAATTACATTTTTTACCATGATGCTGATTAATTTGCTCATTCTGGCTTTTTTTTGGCTGTAGTGAGTTTAGAGTGTGCCATTCTTTTCGCCGGCACTTCATTTGTGGATCATATTCAAAAATTCAAGACTCGTGACCAGTCATAACACTTTGCAGAAAATTAGAGTCGTTTGCAATCTACCGCAAAAAGTCAAGGCATATTTCCCCTGTATTCTCCTTTTGATCCTGTTAAAGGGTTTACCGAACCACTTTCGCACAGATTTTCTTCATCTTCAATTTATTGGTGAAAACCTGATGTCTTTCTTATTCCCGATCATTCTGATCGTAAACCGATCATCAGAATACACATATTTCAGATTATGTGAACAATTTCATCACTTCTTGTAGTCGAAAATCTTCTAATGCGAGGTGCATTTTCAATCGAGTTTCGGCCTTTTAAGAATGCCTTAGGCGACCTGAAAACGCGGGCCCTTCACTGTTCCTACTGGCATGCTGAAATTTGGCAAAAGTTTCTATCGAAATCTATCGAAGCCTGAAACAAAACTTAATACCGTTGCTCGGAATTGTAGTCACTCATTTTCAGAATGCCCTAGGAAAATCCGGTTTACGAAAAGAATTGGTATAGGCTATCAAGTAAATGTAGGGAGTTCAAACTGGCACTGAAGAAGAAGACGCATCAGATGTTGGTTTATATCAGTTCTAAAGTAAAAACAAACAGTATGAGATCCAACGCTACGCGGCGAGTCTTATTATTTTATTTACACTCCACCTATTAACACTTGAACATTAATTTGCTTTACAAGCGATTACACTATGAATTAATACAATTTTCATTCTCATTTTTATTTAATCTTAACGTAACGTATTATTGAGTTCTTAAATAATTTTATTCATTATTAATTAATAAAGGGATCATTTTTATTAATCTTAAATCTTATTATTAATCTTAAATCATCATGTACCAGAGTTCGAAAAAAATCTTAGGATTTTACTAGTCAATATCAAAGTTTATTTAATGATAAAGTACTGTAAAGTTTGATAAGCAATAAAACAGTTATGTCAGTAGCTTTGTATACTATTGAAACCACATATCATCAAGCTCAGTTGATCTCCGACTTCAGCTTACAAAAGCACATTATCATTTCGCAGTATGTTGGACCTCCTAATGGTGTGTGGTTTCAACTGTTAAGATTAGCATATTAGATTTGGAATAGTACGCAGAACAATACTTTTCTGCCCACTTGAACCACAAAACATAAAAAAAAGGTGTAATAGTAGTTCTATATAATTCGTTCCTATATGGCTATGTGTTCTCTAATCCGAAGGCTAATTTATTTTAATATCCTTTTAATAGTGTTTTATTCAATCTATTTAACAAAATTTACGACGTTAGCTGTAGGGGCATAGCCTTGGTTATTCCATCGATCGATTTTTTTATAGTTTGAGAACTAAATCCCAAATTAAAATTGAAAATGCCAAACAGCAGTTTGAGTTGTTTGAGTAATATTTAATGCCCGTGAAAGTTCTGAAATTTACATGTTAGAATTTTTACACATTATCGCAAATTATATCTACATCATCGCCTGCCAGTTACACTCAGCAATTACAATAGTGTCTCCTGGGACCAGTTTCTGACCTTATAGTCATCCGAAAGGAACCATGCTAAACGCTATGTGGTATATATATATATATATATATATATATATATATATATATATATATATATATATATATATATATATATATATATATATGCATATATATATATATATATATATATATATATATATATATATATATATATATATATATATATATATATATATATATATATATATATATATATATATATATATATATATATATATATATATATATATATATATATATATATATATATATATATATATGACTAACGGTTAGTTGATTGACCGGGAGGAAGTCCCACCCATCCCTTACATTGGAGGGCACATGTTTCGTCTGTTGGTGGTTAAACTCATCAGGGTACCGACATATGCCTTCTCGCCAAGAATAGGGAGTCCCTCTCCACAATCAAACAACCTATATTTTCGCCGACTTCTTGTCGGATGGCTTATAAATGCAGTTTTTTGACTTCTTTGGACTGCGTTTAACAAGGCAACAGTAGTCAGGAGTTGTACACCCCCGACCGTTGGGTTCCACAATGTCATGTGGAACGCACAACAACCTGCGTCTCAGCCATAATGAGAAATGGTTAGTTGCTTGACCAGGAGGAAGGGACCTTTTGTTTATCCCTGTTCATGCTTTTAGTACCATTGTAGTACCAAGCATACATCTTTCTATTGCCCTCTACGCTACCTGAAGTTTTTGAAATGACTGTGATATGAGTGTCCAGGTTTCACTTCTGTATGTCATAACGGGCATGCACTGATCAAAGGCTTTTCTCTTCAGACAAACTGTGAGTTTATTCTTACATATTATGTTGAGCCTGCCAGACAAATTTGATACGCTGTTCTGCTTTGCAAAATAGCAAAATATTTTATCGTTTGAGATAATGTAATCAATTTTCTTTGTGAGCTCAGATGGACTTTTCCCTGTCCATTTTCTGTGATTTTCTTCTTATAAAACAAATGCATAATATAAAGTTCTTGTCTTTCAGTAAAATCAACCAGTCTATCACCTCTACGGTCCCGCTTACCACTTGTATATGAGTCAGTTGCGCATTCAGCAGTTCTTGCTTTTCCAATTCTAGCAATAAATTCACCCTTCGGTATTCTGTATCTATACTTTTCCTTGTCTAGAAGTTGGGCCACATTATCATAACTTGGACTATTTGAAGCTTAAAGTTTTTATTCAGCTGAATGGCGCATTGTGTTAATTTATTAGATATACTTTCAAATTTTACGACACTATACTTCAGCGTTCGATTAATGAGGAATCAAATTCCACCACATCGTCCATTCTCCGTACTCCGTGTGTAGAGAATGTGACAATTTGTATCCAGTTTGATTAGCTCTTCACCCTTTCTTCATGGTTCACATAGTCTTTGGATATCCCAATGTATGATGTACATAGCCAAAATGAACCTTGTTTGGCTAGAAATTGATTCTACACTTGCAAGTGAGCCTTGGTTCCTAACCATCCATCAGATGTAGATCGAGTTGTTTAGAATGGGTTTCTGATAGCTGTAAATCGTATATATTGATATTGAACTTTCTATGTCCGGTTTCTACTCTTCGTCGATTTTGGACATCAAACAACACTTACCAATCAACCAATACTTTCATTTACAATTTCTGTTTATTTAGTCAAATTTTTCTCAAATATCTGCCAAATACTTTTTTTTCTTTTATAACATCACAAACAACATTTTTTTAATAAAATTTAACTCACTTTTTATTCCTAGCTAAGCTAATTAAGTTTTATTCGATTTTACGGTTTATTTCTAAAAAAAGGTTGTAAATCCCTAAACATTTGCAGCTAACAGTATAATTAAGTTTATTCGATGTTTAGCTGATGCCATATTGAATCAGGACATCAATCATGCCTTTGATTCTAATTTAAAAGTCCTAGTAAAATCCGAAAGCTCGTGGACTATTACTTTAAGTGAATTCACATGTAATTGTCAAATGGGAATACAATGTCTACGTTTCTGAAATCGGATTAAAGCAAACTCTAGGTTGAAACAGCCAGAATCAGAATGCTTTTTCGAGTACGGGATATTTGTGGAACTTCACTGCATTGTTCTCGTTGAACTGATTTATCATGTATTTCAAGAACCGCATAATATACGAAGGAATATAAGATTACTTGCATAGCTGTTTATTATCTCAAAATATTCTTAATTTATTAAACTATATATAAGTAATTGAATGGTGTGCCTAGGTTTAACTTAATATTATCTAAGAGTTCAGTATAAAAAAAATTATAGTCTAAAAAAACTAAAAAACTCGCTTTAATGATAAACCCAACTAAAAAGTAAAAAATAATTTTTGGTATAAGAATAAAGTGATGAACGAGAAAATTAATGTATTATTGTAAAAAAAGAGTGGGGTACTCGATGTCAGTTCTTATAAATATTCCATCAGTACCGTTTCTATAAGTAGAGTTAGTATGAAAATATGGTACAAAGCACCCCACGCTTTTTTACGCTGTCGGGCTTCCGTTTATAGATTTTTCGTCTTTGTCGACACGTTGCCGTGTTTCCTCTTTTTTTTCAGAAGCGATTTCCATACTTTTGGAATGTTGCGAGCGTCATTTCACGTATTTAGCTCACCCTTTTTTCTATTTTAAAGGCTTCTCTGATTGTTCGGACTTTGTAGTTTTGAATATTCGCTATTTCTTTGACTCCTTCAAAATTGATTTTATGTCCTGTTTGTAGATGGTACTGGAACAGAGCGGAAGTGGTTTGTTTATTTTTTAAGTTGTTTTTATGTTCTTGTATACTGGCCGATATTGGTCTGTTTGTTTGTCCAATATATGTTCTGTTGCAGTCGAAACAAGATATGCTATATACCCCATGAAAAATCAACTCCAACTTTGTCCTTGGGGTTTTTTTAGGATGTTTGCGACAGTTTTGTGCGAGTTGTAGGCTGCACCGATCTTATGTTTTCTTAGTAATTCGCCTATCCTATCAGTGTTTCCTTTTACGTATGGTAGCAGGACCTTTGGTGCATTTGGTTCCTAATCCTCTATTGTTCTTCGAGTTTGGGTTTCCTGACGGTGCATGGTCTTTCTAATACAATTTTCTGAATGTCCATTTTTTTACGGGCTGTGGAAATTTTTGCCAGTTTCTCGCTTCGTGTATCTGGTAATGTCAGTCCGAAAGATCTGGAAATCAAGGTGTTTGCTACTGCTTGGGTTTGAGAAGGGTGACGATGGGATTTAGCGTTGAGGTATTGATCAGAAAGTTGCCTTGTGATAAGGAGATCCAAAAACGGAAGTTTTCTATCTTGTTTGACCTCCAGGGTGAGCTGTATTCTGGGGTGGATTTCGTTTAATTGTATTAGGACGTTGTTTAGAAGTTCGTTTCTATGAGCCCATATTATAAAGATATCATCTACGTAGTGTTTCTACAGTTTAGGTTTGAAAGGAGCGTTGTCTAATGCGTTTATTTTGAAGTCTGTCATGAACAGGTTGGCTAGGACGGGTAATAGAGATGATCCCATTGGGGCATCATCGGTCTGTCTGTATATCTGCTGGTGGAAGGAAAAATATGTATTCTTCAAGTAGTGTTCGGAGAGTTTTCCCACGTATGGTACAAAGTCTTTGTTCATCGAAATTAGATCCAGGCCTTCTATGGGAATACTTGGATATAGTAAAGCAATGTCCAGACTTGCTGGTATGCCTGTATCCTCTAGTTGGAAATCTTTAATTATCCTTATCAAATATTCTGAGTTTTGAACATAGGACTCGGCAGTTTGATGCTTGGTTGCATGTTACTTGCTAGATATTTTTCCAAAGTTTGTGTTGGAGAGCCGAAAGCACTTACTATGGCCTCTATGAGATTTCTGGTTTTTGTATTTTAGATAGACCGTAAAGCTTAGGACATCTGCTTGATTTTTTTCTTGGAATCATTCTTCGTTTGATGTCCGGTTCTAGTTTCCATGCTTTAATTTCGCTGTTGGTTGTTTTTTTCTAGATAGGTTGTTGGATCTCTATTCACTGGTTTATATGCTTTTTCTAGTGAAATGTTCGTCATCTTTCGCATATAGTCCTTGGTGTTCATTATGACTGTTGCGTTTCCTTTGTCCACCGCTAATTTAGTGATATCCTCGTTTCTTTTTAAACTTTCAAATATACTGAACATCCAAAAGAAATCCGAGACAATAACAAATTAGTTATAAATGTCTCTAACCACCACTTATTTACAGATGAAGAATCCATCCTAAGCAAATGCTTCAACTTTGCCATTGCCCCAAAATATATATTAAAAAAAAAATTTTAACGTTGAATCATTCCTAGAAGACAAGTCAGATAAAGAAGCGGACATAATCAAACAACATATAGCGCGAATACCATGATCCAATAAAATACCAAAACAAAATATTAATAAGGCTGACATCAGAGCGGTTGAAAGTTTAAAAAGAAACGAGAATATCACCATATTACCGGCGGATAACGGAAACGCAGCAGTCATAATGAGCACCGAGAACTATATGAGGCAGATGACGAACATTTTACTAGAAAAAAAAACATATAAACCACTGTATAGAGGTCCAACAACCTATATAGAAAAAACAACCAAAAGCAAAATCAAAGCATGGAAACTACAACCGGACATCGAACGAAGAATAATTCCAAGGGTAAAATTAAGCAGATGTCCTAAACTTTACGGTCTACCTAAAATACATAAACCAGAAATCCCATAAAGACCCATAGTAAGTGCTTTCGGCTCTCCAACACAAAGTTTGGAAAAATATCTAGCAAATATCATGCAACCAAGCGTCAAACTTGCCGAGTCCTATGTTCAAAACTCAGAACATTTGATAACGATAATTAAAGATTTTAAACTTAAGAGGATACAGACATACTAACAATCCTGGACTTAGTCGCACTATATCCAAGTATCCCTATAGACGAAGCTCTGGAACTAATTTCGACGGACAAAGCATTTACACCTTACGTGGGGGAACTATTCGAACACTGCTTGAAAAATACATATTTTTTCCTTCAACCAGCAGATCCACAGACAGACCGACGGTGCCCCAATGGGACCATCTCGATCACTCGTTATATCTAACCTGTTCATGGCAGACTTTGAAACAAAAGCATTGGTCAACGCTCCTTTAAAACCTAAATTTTGGAAACGCTACGTAGATGATATCTGCATAATATTGACTCATGGAAACGAACTTCTAAACAACTTCCTAACCCGATTAAACGAAATCCACCCCAGAATACAGTTCACCCTGAAAGTCGAACAGGATACGAAACCGTCATTTTTGGATCTCCTCATCACAAGACAACTTTTTGGAACCCTTGAATACACAGTGTATAGAAAACAAACTCACACTGATCGATATCTCTACGCTAAATCACGTCATCATCCTTCTCAAATCCAAGCAGTAGCGAACACCTTGATTTCAGATCCTTTCGACTGACATTACCAGATATCCGAAGCGAGGAATTACCAAAAATTTCCACAGTCCTTAGATATTATGGATATTTAGAAAATTGTATCAGGAAGGCTGTGCAGGAAATAAATGCACCAAAGGTCCTGCTAGCATACGCAAAAGGAATCCCTGATAGGATAGGCAGATTACTAAGAAAACATAAGATCACAACAGCCTCAAGCCGCACAAAACTGTCGCAAATATCCTAATAACTCCAAGGACAAAGTTAGACTGAAAAATCATGGAGTACACAGCATATCTTGTTCCGACTGCAACAGAACATATATAGAACAAACAAACAGACCAATCTCGGAGAGAATACAAGAACTTAAAAACAACTTAAAAAAGAAACAAACAACTTCCGTTCTGATCCAGCACCATCTATAAACAGAACATAAAATCAATTGTAAAGGAGCCAAAGAAATAGAGAATATTGAGAACGACAAGGTTCGAACAAACAGAGAAGCCCTTGAAATAGAAGAAAGGGTTGAGCTAAATACGAGTTATAAAGCAGTCAACGACCAAGTCGGCGGATTTTGGTTGAATATACAATTCACGAGGAATATAAACCTAAGTGCATTCTTTCCAAGTTCAGTTTTTAGTTAGTTCAGTTAGTTAGATCTTTAAATGTAACATCTATTGTAATATTTTTTTGTAATACAATTATTTTTAAAAAGAGACTTCGTGTATTCGATAAGTTAACTGGCACAGTCGGTAGGATTCCCAAATCGAGCGCATCATGTCGTCGAGTTCGTTTAACGATTTATTGGGAATTCGAAGTTCATTTGAACTTTCGGTACAACCATGGTTGGACAGGCCCTTCAAAAATCAAGTATTATATTCAATTGAGAACCGGTGGCGTACCCTAAGGGCAGAATTAACGGAGCGTTGGGACAGCATAGCTCAACCTCGCAAGGAAGATTGGTGTCGGCAAGGACCAAAATAGCTGAACTGACAGAATCTACCTTATGGAAGAGGATGCACAAGTTCATCTTCACTCTAATGTAAGTGTAATTAAATGATTGAAGAATTATTAGATATATTTGAAAATTTAACTGTAAATCCTTTAAGAGACTTTAATTTAAACGATCTAAATCAAAATTTAAGTAACATCGGAAATAAAATTCAAACTTCACAACCTACCAATTCTAATGTTAATCGCAATAATGATTTTAAACCCGAATATCTTATTTGTGTACCTACATTTGACGGAACGCCAAATGATTTGAATAGATATCTGGCAACTTGTCAGAGTTTAATCGAACACTTCTATATAGTCAACGAACCAAATAACTTTCATAATGTTTATCTCCTAAATTGATTGATTGGTAAATTAACCGGGAACGCTGGAATTGTAATAAATATTCATAACATCTCTACCTGAAATGACCTCAAAGAAACTATGCATAGATATTTCGCTGATCAACGCAACGAAGCCTGCCTAAATCGTGATCTAGTGATGCTTCGGCAAATGCCTAACGAAAGCCCAAACCAATTTTATGATAAAATTCTCCATCTAAATTTATTCTGTTCGTATGTAGACATTCACGAAATAGATGATGCTGCAAAACATCTCAAACTATATAACGATTTAGTTCTAAAAACATATTTATCAGGACTGAGAGAACCGTTGGGGAATACAATCCGTTGTATTTTTCTGAAAGATTTACCCACTGCATTGTAGTATGTAATGCAGGAACATAACACCAAATATTTCCAAAACTTTTCAAAACTATTTTCGAAACCCGAAATCAATGTTCAACCAAAATTCAGACCACAGGTGTTTAATCATAATTTTTCAAACATTCTACAACATAGGCCTGAAAACTCATTTGCCAATTTTAACAGTCATATTCCAAATAATTTATTTAGGTCAAAATCAAACTTTCCGTCACAACCAACTTGACCTAACTTTAATAATCCGGCCCATAGATTTCTAACCAATTCGCAAGTTTTCAGGATACCAAACACCGTAAACGTTTTCCAACCAAACTGTCAACAACAACAATTCCTACCAAAACCACCCCTATGAGCATATACACGAGACAAACTAGTAACGTGAGGCCAAATAATTTCAATAGAGCACGTGAACCTCCAAAATTTGTCTTCGAAGAATTGTATAAAGCGGAGGCTGACCCTACAAATTTATCAAATCATGATTACACACATTTCACACACGAAGAATCCGATTAGGATTATCAGTTCGAAAATAACTCCGAACCACAATATTTTTACGAGGAAGATCAAAATCAAGAAAACGAAAATTTTCAGACTACCCCGATAATCAACAACGAGAGCTAACACCTATTATTCTCTTCAACGAAACAGGTTCTAATGAACTATCTTATGTGATATTCCCGGAACAAAACTTAAAATTTCTAATCGATTCTGGATTGACGAGGTCTTTTATTGATTCTAATTTAGCATTTAAACTTTTCCAAAATTACATTGTCGAAGATCCTTTTAGTGTAACAACAGTGTTCCAACAGTCAGCCCACAAATTTAGTGCATTTTAAATCTTCAACACTTTTTAATTTGCTGCAAAGTCAAAAATTTAAATTCTATCTATTTAAATTTCATAATCGAAAACGGTCTTACAGGCTTAGATAATCTGAAATTGTTGCAAGCTAATTTAGACTTTGATTCGGGTTATTTAATCACACCACACGCGAAGATAATATTACATTTTCATAGAACCAAGCCTGATGTACATTCTATTACAGTATCGCCACGTGTAGAACAAGTCATTATGATAAGGACAAACATCCGTAACGGTGAGATTATCATCACGTATTAAAAACTGCAAAATTGCGAGATTCCATCGTTTTTAACAGTTTCTAAGAACTGCTATGCCCTGACTACAGTGCAAAATAAAAAAACTAGCCCGATTACTTTAGATATTTCTGAACCGATTCAAGGGGAAAAATTTATTAAGAAAATAATTTTAGAAATATCGAATAAAACAATTTTGAAGATTCGATACCAGCCGAATTTGATTCACCAGTAATTCGAATAGACCGTTTAAATATCGAAGAGAGTTCGAAAATTATTGCTCTTTGTCACAATTCTCGGAGGTATTTTACTACAAAAATACACCAGTAACATTCCCGAATAAAATTAAACATAACATCAGAACAAGCGACGAAATTCCAGTGTACACTAAAACCTACATGTATCCGGTTATCCATAAACAAGAAGTCAATAACCAAACTAACAAGATGTTAGAACAAAAAATTAAAAGACCAATTCACCCTGGTCTTCACCAATATGGATGGTACCGAAGAAAATCGATGCCTTTGGAAAGCAGAAATGGCGCGTAGTCATTGATCGAAAATTGAACGAAAAAACTGTTGATGACAAGTATCCGCTACCGAATATTAATGACCTTTTAGATAAATTTGGGAAGTGCCAGTATTTTACCACCCTCGACCTGACCAGCGGATTCTATCAAATCGAGATGAATAAGGAAGACATCCCGAAAATATTTAATACCGAAAACGGGCACTACGAGTTCCTGCGTATGCCATTTGGCCTGAAGAATGCCCTTGCAACTTTCCAGCGAATTACGGATAATATACTACGCGCTATCCAGAACGAAAAATGCCTAGTGTACCTGAATGATATAATTGTATTTTCGACATCCCTACAAGAGCACTTTGAACGATTAAGATTTGTTTTTACCGGACTACGAGAATCCAATTTCAAGATACAGTTAGATAAGGGCTAATTTTTACGGCATGAAGTGGCATACTTAGGACATATAGTAACACCAAACGGAGTCAAGCGAACCCCGACAAAATCAAAGCAGTAATAAACTATCCCATACCCAAAACAACTAAACAAATTAAAGGATTCACTATCGACGATTCATAAATAATTTTGTAAAAATTACCAAACCCCTCACAAAATGCTTAAAGGACGCAAAAGTTGAATATAACAAAGAATTTGTAGAATGCTTCAAATACTGCAAACATCTACTAACCAATGAACCCATTTTACAGTATCCGGATTTCTCAAAGCCCTTTAATCTGACAACGGATGCTAGGCAATTGGTGCAGTTCTGTGACAAGGTTCGATTTATCAAGACCTACCAATCGCATACGCATCCCGAACGTTAAACAATTCGGAGTTAAATTATTCCACCATCGAGAAAGAATGCCTATGTATTGTATGGGTTACGAAATACTTTCAACCCTTTCTTCTTTGCTGAAAGTTAAATATAATTACTGACCACAAGTCCCTACAATGGCTCTTCTCATTAAAAGGTCCAAGCAGCAAGCTTTTGCGTTGGCGAATAAACTTGGAGAAATTCGACTGTTCAATTATCTACAAAAAGGGAAAGTTGAACACCAACGCCGACGCATTATCACGAGTAGAATTATATACTCATGATGCCAATGAAATCTCTGGGCGAAGAAATTATATGGACTATTTTAATAAGGAATTAGAGGAAGAGATGGAATGTGAAAGAAACGCCCGAATTGCCGATTGTGGGGAAAACCGATTGTGAGGATAACCTAGATGACATATCTATGGTAGTACAACCGGACACAGACCTACCCGACGTGATTGATGATGCTGAAGCAGACGATGCTACAATACATTCGAATAACGAACAAGACCCCCATCATAGGAATCCCGATCCTCGAAACTGCTGTTAACTACGGAACTAATCAAATAATATTCTGAAAAGTGTTTTAGAGTCTGGTAAAAACAAGGAAAATCATATTATTCGAGAAGAAACGTAGATTTTTAGTGCAACTGTTAGATGCTAATTTCGAAATTGATGTTTTAAATTTCGTAAAAGAGAATATTGTGCCAAACAAGACTTATTTTTCGTATTTTGAATCGGCATATATGTATGAACTATTTTGCGAAATAATTAGAAAGACCTTCAAGTGGCCATCTATTCAATTTAAAAGATGTTTAGCTAAGCTAATAGACGTCACCAGCGAAAACGATATTCCAGAAATAATCCGAAACTATCATGAAAGTAAAACCAATCACAGAGGGATCGATGAAACCGAATCCAGAATAGAAAATAAATATTATTGGCCAAACATTAAAAGTTCCATCCAAACATTCATAAATGTATGCGAAATTTGCCAAATCAGTAAATACGAGAGACATCCAATAAATATCAACATTAATGTGATACTTACGGCTACTAAACCTTTTGAAATAATCCACCTTGACAGTTACACACTTGAAAATACAAAATTTTTACAATTATAGATAGCGTTTCAAAATATGCTCAAGCATATTATCTAAAATCTTTGGCAGCTACGGATATTGTCGATAAATTAATAACTTTCTTGTCTTACCACGGTATACCAAATAAAATTATTGTAGACAACGGAACTAAACTTAAAAACGTAACAATAACTTACTTTTACATAAGATAGATATTCATTTTTGTTCGCCTAACCATCCACAATCGAATGGTGTAATAGAAAGACTTCATTCTACGTTAATTAAATACATTTGTCTGCTAAATAACCAAAATTTCAATAAAACACCTATTAAACAAAAAATTAAATATGCGATCTTAGCCTATAACAATTCAATACATTCGATTACAAAATTCAAACCAGTTGACATAATAAATGGTCACAAAAGTTCGAACGACCCCTTCAATGAGGATATGGATCAGTTATTAATTAGTAATTATGTCACAGATCATCCTGACAAAACTAAATTATTATATTCGCAAATTAACGAAAAACTTCTGGCTACCAAGGAAAAAGTAATAGATAAGATTAACGAAAATCATGCGGACCCAGACGTATTAAAGCTTGACCAAACCTTATATATGTCAAAAAGCATATCCGTCAAAACTTAGCGGATAAATTTTCAAAACCCACTAAGATAAACACAGTTAACCCCGAAAAGGAAACTATCACTACTCAAGTACAAGTAAAGGTGTACATGGGTAATGTAAAACGCCCACTTAGGAATAGATATAGTTTTAACAAATGACACATTAACCTAGGTTAGTACTGGTCAGTCACAACTTGCGTATTGTATTTCTGAACATTCATCAGTTTCACTAATACGTACGAGATAGCATAGAAAATTTATCCCAGGGAACTAAATGATTACATCGCGATAATATCAATAAAATTGGGCAGTGCTGAAATTCGAGAATGTACTTATACCTTAATCCATTTTTACGATTTAAATCGAATAATCGATGAAATCAATATAATGCACATAAATTCAAAAAAGGTCATTGAACTTGTAGGCAAACATAAAAATACAATCTAAAATCGAGCAATTATTTATAAATCTTAACAAAACTACAAGAAAGAGTGAACGATAAAATTAAGAACATTATTCCACTCCCGGAACGCATAAAAAGAGGATTAGTAAACGTTGTTAGCTCACTATTTAAAGCAATTTCTGGTAATTTGGACGCATCAGATGGCGAACGTTATGAAAAGTTAATAAGAAACTTGCAAGAAAACCAACAATCGTTGGAGAGAAATATTCAAAAGCAAAGTTCTTTGTCTTGCTTGTTAAGTGTAATTATTAACTTTAACTCAACAGTTGAAAGTATAAATCAACATTCAACATATACGAAGTCATCGATTCAATTTTACAAGATGTCGAAAATTCGATAAATTTCTCGAAATTAAAAATTATTCATCCCAGTATAATAAAAACTGACGATCTCTTCAAGGAATTAAAAATAGTTCAAGCAACAGTCGCCATAAACAACATGCCTCTAACAGTTAATTTAGAAAATATTCTATATTTAAAAAAAATTATCGAATTGCAATACTATATCGTAAATAATAAAATAACATATTTAGTTCACTTTCCAGTAACGAATCCAAATAATTTCGATTACTATTATTTGTTGTACTGTTGTACCGAAAAATAAGTTTTTAATTAAAAATAAATTACATTATTCATTTGAGCATGAACTCTGTAAAGAAGCTACCGCGGGCAATTTTATCTGGGATACAACCCTGAAAGAGATCGAAAACAACAGCCCCTGTTCAGTCCAACTACTGGAAGCTAAAAACGATATTTCGATGTGCCAACAGACATAAATCAAACTGACACATCCCATTGCTAACCAACTAGGCAATACGAATAAATGGATATCTGTATTACCAATAGAAACACAGCTGTCACTAAAATGCTACAAGCAGGAAGAAAATACTTGATACAGAGGGTCCTATTTATTAGAAATACCCATCGGCTGTCAAGTCGAAACAAAAGACATCTTTATCATCAATCAACAACAAGAAAGCGAGTCCTGTGATCAAGTCATTCTATTTGACGACCTGGAAATAAAAACCGAAAATCTGCCTACTCTGGACATTAATCTCAAAACAACCCAAGACATAAAATTCGATAGCCTCCATACGCTAAAAAATCAAATCGAGGCCCACCATCCTCACTTAGTCTTTGAGCAAATTAGACAATCTCCAAGTCTATGGACCTTATCCCTCTACGCCCTAATGGTTCTCGGATCCGCCTACCTTTTATTTAAAAAATGTCACCAACACCTATTCCTGAAGAAGAAGATCCAAGAAGTCCCTAAAGAAAATCAAGTTCAACTACCCCCTCAATCGGTATAGTTGCGTCTACGAAGGGAGGAGTTTTGCAGCGGTCAACGGCCAAATCAGCGGATTTACCAGGAACGCTGAATATAATATTCACGAGGAATATAAACCTAAGTGCATTATTTCCAAATTCAGTTTTTAGTTAGTTCAGTTAGTTAGATCTTTAAATGTAACATGTATTGTAATATTTTTTGTAATCAAATTATTTTTAAAAAGAGACTTCGTGTATCCGATAAATTAATTTACGCAAAACGACGCTCGCAACATTCCAAAAGTATGAAAATCGCTTCTGAAAAAAGAAGAAACGCAGCAACGTGGCAAAATCAATAAACGGATGCCCAACAGCGTTGCCGAATTACCCTGATACAATCTGCGCAGTCGGCGGCCGCCTATAAGAGCGAGCGCAACGGTCCGTGCATGTCAGTTGGATTCTTCAGTCGAAGCAGCCAATACATGCCAAATGAGATTTTGGTGAAACGTTGTCTTTCTTCACCGAAAGAACGGATCGACACTCCATATATATATATATATATATATATATATATATATATATATATATATATATATATATATATATATATATATGATTCCCAGGTGAGTGGCTAGACCTATATAATTCATGGACGTAATATACCGACATTGTTTAACTTCGACTCTAACGCCTGTGGTTCAGAATCAAATGCGTTGTTTATAAATCTCACTTAAAGATAGAGTTTCCCCTATCTAAAGCAGCCTGAAACACTCTCATATTATCCTACTTTACCTACTAACTAAAAAACTAATAGCTTAATCACCTCTTATAATTTTAGAAATGAAAATCCTATACAAGGAAATGAGTGATCCATTAATTATGACCTCCTTAACTTCCGTGAATTGTCATATTTGGATCATCCATAGTTTTATGGATAATGAGTGATGTTTCTATACTGATTGCTACAGCTTGCCATCCAATAAATTCCTTAAAAATGTAATGAATCATAGTCTCCTCGAACTTTCTTAAGCTTAAAAAGGGTTATGAGAAGTTATGATATGATGTAAACATTTCATAGCGGCCTAATTTAATATGTTATTATTAACAGTATTTGTCACTAGTGTTCAGTTTTCTCTGATAATTTCCCTTGGCAAAATTAAAAATGTTCGTTAATTAAAAAGATGAAAACGTGGTTTACTTCATAAACATTGTGGTTTGCATAATTAACCTAACTTGCTTGCTATTCTATTATTCTATTTGTATTGTTGAGGAATGTGAAAATAGATTTAATTTTTCATGATACTAAACTACCAAAAAATGATCTAAATTTTAGGGGTGAAAGAAATAATGCTGGTTTAAGAGCTAATGTAGCAGAAAATAAAAATACGATTCATTGACATTCTCAAGAACGAAATATCTAAGGAAAATATTTTACGAAAATGCCTCCTCTAACATATGTCCAGATTATAGAGGTAATGGAAATTGGTGGTCACCGTTCACCTTTATAACATTATTTTGATTCAGGTACTGAAGTCACTTACTCACACACAGGTACTGTCACAGTCAGTGTCAGGTCACAGGTACTGAAGACTATTTATAGTTTTTCAACATAAAATTAATTCGGTTAAAGTCACTGCTTAGTGGTATCCATGTATGTTAATAGGTTTTGTGTAGTTTACATATAATGGCAAATTTGAATGACATCTGGTTCTAACAAGATAGTGGCATATAGTGGATGCTACTGCCAGTATCAATTTTTTGCTAGAATAGTTTCATGAATCAGTAATTTAAAAAATTGTAATAATGTGATTTGATAAAAATTTATATTACTTTATAAGGAATTACTTGAAATTCTATGTGAACAAACTAGTAAATATTTAATATACTGGCATTTAACAGAACGAAGTTGTGCTTGGTTCGTTACGCAATCATAGAAAATTGGTTCATCGAGAATCTGCTCCTTTAAAAGAAACCAGGGTAACCATTTCAGTGATTCCATATTCAAAATATTATGTAATGGACCTTATTCAAAATAAAACAAGTTACTACTTTGACGGGTATAACTCCTATTGGTAAATCCCTTGTAGCTGCTGCGTAATGGACGCAAAATACAAAATACATGTTACTTGGTTTGATGCATTGACAAAACTGTAAGATATATTATTTGTATAGCAAAATATATATATTAATTGGTTATTTGTTCAGTAACAACTTAATGGCATATTATGGCTGATATATAGATATAATAGACGGTTTATAGATATTTTCTTGTAAATTTAAATATTGAACCTTATTATAAAATTTTGATTTTAAAATATAATTATGTCAACAAGAACTCTCCAGTTATATAACGCATTTAATTCCCTACAAAGTTTATCAACTTAATTTATTATATGTAGGCGGTTATAATTATATATTTAAATGGGTTAACAGTAGGCTTACGGCTTTATAAGTTACTCGTCTCTCTGGAGAAAGCGAACTTTCGATTTGAGATGCCTGTGTTAGAGTTGAGCAAGATGCTGTGCAGCAACGTATAGATGTACAAACGAGAAAGTTTGTCGCCTTGGAAAAACATACACCAATTATAAAATATAGTTTCATTATGTCATTAAAGAATCACTGTGGAGTAAATTTTTCAACAAATAAAGCCAAATAAAATTTATGGTTTAGTTGATTATTGTATTCTTGAAATATATTGTTTAGGATGGACATTTCCGAAGTATTGTCGTTTCTCCATAATTGCATACATTTCTTTTTTAATTATACTACCATCTAGCTAGCGATGAATGTAAGGCTGTAGAAGGATTGCCCATTCAACTACCAATCCAAGGGTTAATAACAGTCAGCCATTGTTACCAACCGCAACAAGCGACATTATATTTCGACCTCCGAGTCGCCGAATTTCAGGATATGCTAACCTCGAGGTTTTTAATTGTACTTTTAAATATTTTGTAGTATGTTGTGATGCATACCTGAAATATTTTCACATAGTAAAGCAATATGCAGGGTGCAAGGGAAAATACAGTTTTAAATTTAACTAATGATTCTTTATATTTTAAAAAATAACGTCCTTAAAACATGTAACCAACATGTAACCCACTTATCCAAAATATAAAAACTTAATTTCCGCGCAAAACAGGTCAGAACTTTTTAAGACCTGTTTAATTTTCTTAAAAATAGCAACGTCTTATTTTGATCGATCGGAATTTAGTTTTTTGTTGCATTTGCTCTTTTAAGGTATTATTTAAAAATGAGATATAATATTTGTATAACCATTTATTCCTTATATTTCAGCATATTTTTGATTTGTTTTATTATGAAAAAAAAGAGAACTTATACAATAAAATCTAACTGTGGGTATGTTGGGTATTGTTGCCCATAAATACGCCCAGCTCCTTCGGAATTTTCGAGAGATTCTCCGTAAATACGAAGCATATCGTGATATTCGTGTACAGAAAATATTTTTGGTTTAAAATCAAAGTTAAATACATGCATTGACTCTCACCGAAATAGCTTTTTGTAGCAATTTTTAAATAGCATTGTCGTGGTGATATTGCGACGTTGCCACATCATTGTTGGCTAATGTAGCGTATAATTCATAATTTAAAAATTATTAAGTCAATTGTTTTACCACAACCAAGCTTTCGTTTTAATCTACGGTCAAAGCTTTCGAAATGCGACAACCACAAAGCATTTTACAGTCAAATGTTCATATATGTATTCTTCTATGATAATGTTTAGAGATGACTCAATCTGATTGCAAACCGTGATGCTGATCGATCTGTATCTTCTCTCATACAGCGCCGATGGTGATTATAGCAACAAATGTTAATGGAAGACATTCAGGAAATTCGTCGCTCAAACTTATGTGTGAGTTCTTTTTTAAATCATTTTCTTACATAACTTCCTACATAACCTCTTCTTACATAACCAACTAAAGAATGAAATTTTACACTGGTGATATTAACGAAACGTCTACCATTATTAACGAAACGTCTACAAAACGAACCATTAAGATGGTCCTTTTGCAGAAATTTTACAGTAGCCTATCTATTTGTTACCTCTTATTTATAGAACATGTCATGTTTGTATTTAGTACTGGGATTATCTGCTTGGTGTAATTGAGATTGATCACATCATTCTTTGTAACCATTTGGTACAATGATATATAATTAAAAAATTACATTATAGTATTTGAATTTGAGGTTACTAGTGTTTAGTAAACAGGAAAATATTTATTTTCATGAAAAAATACATATAATTTTATTGAACGATGACTCCAAAAAGAACTTCAGTAAATATAAGATAAAGCAACTAGGAAAGACGATTTTACTTAGGCGATAATATTCTCTTAATATAGCCTCATCATAAAGTAATGTTCTTCGCTTGGCTCAGAACTTCTTTTCCTATATAACACTAAGTTAATTGCAGTACATTTAACGATGATCAATACAAAAAATAGCAATATATTAGAATATAACAGATAACTTATATATTTCATTGCAGTACATTTTAACAATGATCAATACAAAAAAATTGTAATATATTACAATATAATAGAAAACTAATATAAAATGACTGCAAAAGGAGCGAGGTGGTAAAAGTACTGATTTAGAAACTTCAGCCCTAATTCTTATTTAACCCATAGAACACATAGACTAAGCTAAATTACATATAATAATTTTGTAAGCAATAAATGGAAATCACGAGGGTCTTCTAATAAGTCCTTAGAGAAGTGCAAGAGATGGCGCTCGTAGCATCGGAAATGGTTTGTTTTTAGTAAGCATTATCGAAGTCTGAGTTATATTCATCACGTGGTTTTATTTTTACTGTCGATTGAAACAAAAAACTTTTGTTTATTTAGAAAAATGGAAAAAAATGAGTTTCGGGTGGTGATTAAACACTAATATTTAAGAGGCTTAACACCGAAAGAGAGCTAAAGCTTGATACCGCAAACTGAGTTGGATGAAGTTCATGGCACATCTGCTCCCGTGTTTGTAACTGTTTATAGTTGGGTAAATGAGTTTAAATGCGCCCGTACATCCCCAAAAGATGAACATCGTTCAGGACGTCCAGTGGAAGTGACTACTCCCGAAATGATTGACAAAATCCACGACATGGTTTTAAGTGATCGACGAACTAAAGTGCGCGAAATAGTTGAAGCTTATCGCAAGGTACAGTGTTTTCAATTTTTTCTTCAATTCAATAAATTATTTATCGCCAACCCTGTATTAATCATGAAATGAGAGTCCACAAGAAAATGTCCAAAAAAAAGCGATTAATCGACTTAAAATGAAATAATCTTGTCATTTTCTTTCATAATACACTTCAGTTTTTATTGTAATTGCTCAACTAAACTGGAAAAGAAGCTATAGATCAAGAAGACAATACAAAGTTACTCTAGACAATCTCACGCTTAATGCAGGGATGCAATTTATCTTTAGACTATCTGATAACTTTGAGCTACAGTAATTGCAATGGATTTTAGTTATCTTGTTTAGTGGGATTTTAAAATTGTCAGAAATGCAGTTTATAGTTGTTTTGGTAAATTTATATAAATCGTGTGTTTGGTATATATTGACTGTGATTAATATGCTGGTCTATATTTATCGGTGAAAATAATTGATATTGAAGGTATATGAAGGTATATAGAATATATTATTAATATAATTACATTTTTAGGTATTTATAGTAGTAGTTTGAGTAAACTTATTTAAATATTGAGGTGTACGTCAGGTTTAAAAATAAACGGCTTAAGGGACGGACAGTTGGAAAAAGCTATTATCAAAAAATATTTTTGGTGAGTTAAAATTTAATTTAAATCCATTCATATATTTGATAAAGTATGGCATCAAGGATTAATTATCAAATTAAGAAGATGCTCACCAGTGCAGTATGTTCAGCTTGTTCAATCCTATATAAATTAGCGAAATTTCAGAATTGAACAAGAAAATGAATACTCAGAAACAAAAAAAATTAAATGCAGGAGTGCCCCAAGGCAGCGTACTGAAACATGTGCTTTATCTGTTATATACATGCGACATTTCAGTAACAATAAATATCAAACCTGCCATATTTGCTGATGATACTGCAGATGATGCTGCAGATACTGCAGGAAACACCATAGAAGAAACAACTGTCAATCTGCAAGGCGCAATAAATGACATAAATGCTTGGTCCAGGCAATGGCGTATAAAACGAATTTTACGAACAGAAAAATAAATTGCCACCCATTGGAATTGAATAATAATACAATTTATTGCAAAAAACAGCCAAATACTTGGGTCTTAACCTGGATGCCAAACTAAAATGGAAAGAACATTTTAAAATGGAAACAGAACAATTAAATCTCAAATATAAAAATATGTATTGGCTGTTGGGAACGAATTCCCAGCTGTTTATCAAAAAGTACTGGTCTACCATCAAGTGTTTAAACCGGTATGGATATATGGCTTTTTACAGCTATGGGGTTGTATCAAAGAAGAGAAAATTCCGATTAGCACTTATTCGGTTTATTGGAAAATTATTTCAGCAGAAGAATTTTAATAGGTAAAGAAATTGTGATAATATACCTAGTTATTTTCTTGCCAATAAGCCCCGCGCCTTTAATTAACATCCCATAAAGAAACTTATGACACGAGAACAGATAATAACTAAGACCAATTAAAACTGCAATCAAATTTCTGAATTTTTTCTAAAATATATCCATGATATTCAGCAGTGATATATTATCCCTTATTAATCCCCCCCCCCCCCCCATATTAACTTATATGAACCAGAACAATCTAATTGTAAAAAGAATTTGTTTAGGACCGTATTGGGTAAATACGCATTTTAGAATGCCCATTGTTTCAATTCAATCAATGATAAACTTTTGCAAATTTAATTGTATTCAAAATCGATAATTCTATCATCAATTTCCAAAGGAAATCCCTTTACATCCTGTGTAGTAATTCAGTTATTTAACGCTCGTCCCGTAGCCGACTGCGATCCATTTTATAATTAAAAATGTTCGGAAATTTATGATTAAATAATATCGAAACCGAGTTATTTAAAATAGCGGGGACTGACCCCAATTACATAAACTCCTACGAACGTAATTTTAGTAATCCTGTCACGGCGGAAGCCCTATTAACTAATTACTGGGTTATGGAGATACCGCCGAAGGCCCTAAATTATTTCAGTAATTGATTTGAACTGTATTTCGTAGATTATAAAATGGATTTCGCGATGCACGTTAATTACGAATAGAACGTTCCTTTTGTATTTGCTCGATTTGGAACAATTTGTTTAGTTCCGCGACTGTCAACAAAGAAATATGGTTATGATTAAAATTAAAAAGAATGCAATACAAATGATATTATGGAAATATTAAACAAATTTGAATTATGTTTAAAAAACCAAAAGGTTATACAGGTCAATGAATTTAAACTTTTTGGGGTAACATTGATGAAAATAGGTGTATATGAAATGATAAGCTAATTATTGTTAGACGTACAGTTTTTTTATTACAGTGGGTCGGTGGTGGGGAAAAAAAGAGAAGACATATTTTTGCAATCTAATATTTATTTAATATAAACATATATTTTATGTTTGCAAGTTCAAAAGAAGTTCTATGAGGCCAATCTTTTTTACAGTAATGTTGTTTTGTTCTCCTACTGTCCCATAGATACAAAAAACAGCAATATTTTGCAAAAAACTCCCTTGAAGTCCTAGCAGTATCCCTATCATTTCTAAATTCCCACAAATTTCCCACTGATACTATTCATATTGAACGTAATTTAGTATGGTTGCTAAGTTGTTACAGGTTTATTTCATGAATTAGGCCACTGAATGGATTAAAGCAATAGATGGGGTTTTGTTTCCATTATGAAGTAAGATTGCTTTTAGGCTGTATTTCGACGAATTTGTAAAAATACGCCACTCGGAAGGTACATATTCAAACCATCAATATCACAGACACACATCCATTTTTCTATTTTACAAAAACTTGAAAATGCTACATTCCGTTTTCAGTAAAGTGAGACACTTGCATTTTTATATAACAGGTTTCACTGTCGAAGTCTGGAATCAAGAAGTTCCGATTTTTGTTTTCACAATACCAGATCACGTACCAAATCATTTAATTCATTGTGAGTTGTGAGTAGTTGTTAAAAATGTTGGGTCACTGGTGTTCTCAGGAAGTTGTGGATCAGATCCTGATGAAGAATTAGAAATATCGGAAAACATGTTGTCTAGGTTTAAAGCGCAAGCGGTACCGTTATTTCCTGGTTATGAGGAGCTGACCTCAGTGCAGAAGGCAAATTTGGATACTGAATTTTGTCCCTTTGCTTTTTTGAAATCCCTTCTGTTTTGGTGATATAAAAGTAGCAATCACTTACATGGTTAGTAGGTTCTCTCCACACCATAGGAACAGCAAACGGCATAAAATATTTCTTGCGATACATCGACAGCACTAAATTTCCGTGACTAATCACATAACAAACACGAGGAACCCAACTTTTATCTTGATCTCCAACTTGCCGTTAAAATATAAAATATAGACTTTTTTAACTTCCTCGGATATAGATCTAGCTTGCGACTTTAAATTAAATCGTTCGCATATATAACAAAACTTATCTACCAGATTTTTGCAAAATCGACGCCTAGAACTTCCCATTCTATATAAAATTGACTTAATGACTTGACTGTACTGTAAACGAGATAGAAACAAACTTAACTATAAAAAACAATAAAACTGCCCCTAAAACTTCGTAGAATATTGTGGAAATACCTCCTCTACAGTCTAGTGGTAATTCCTACATTATCCGGTTCAGCTACATGTCAAATACAAATAATTTTAAATACTCCATGATATAAAATGATATAAAATAATATAGGAGAAGCAGGTACTTGAACATATAGGACGTGACAGAAACTTTCTGTGAAAAGGTATTTTAATAACTACCTAAATGAAACGCAAAAAAAGCATTATCATCAATGTTACAAAAATCATGTCGACCTATGTTATCAACGTCCACAAAGCTCATATTATTTTACTCTCAAAATATACATACATATGAGTTGTATATCTAAAAAAAGTTTCATGGCTCGTAGAGAGTATTAAAAATATTTGGAAACAAGGAAAATTCATTCGTGCTCCAAGTGCAAATTTTCGAACGTTCAGCTCAAACCCGACTGATGATGGCTTAATGCCAGAAACCCATCTCGAGAGGCATTTGCTGACATTTTGTTGGTGGCTAAAGGAATGGTCAAGTTTTACGTAGAGCATGGACGAATTTTCCTTGTTTTTGAATATGTTTTAGGTTTTTTTTTATTAACTGCCATGGAAATACAATATGCCCTACTTAGAACATTCAATAAATTATTTGACAATAACTACAGATGGCATAGCAGGTAGGAGCCCATTGACGTGTAGCTTTAATGAATTTTAAAATAAATTGCTACTTAGAATTATAAATTATAACTTAAAAGTCTATTTAACGGATCCAATTGATCTTACTTTTTTAGTATTTTTACATCGTGAATGTAAACTAAACTAGTTGAAAGTTCATTTTTGTGTTCATTGTATTGCGCACTAAAATTCCTAGTCGCTTACTTCACAGTTTGAATATGGAGATCACGATGATTGGTGTCATTAGAAACATACGATGGGGCTTCCATCCCGATAGACATTATAGGGATCGGAACCTCATTATAATGTTAATGCTGGAATCACTTGCGCATCTCCAGAGTTGAATTCTATACGTACACAGTTTTAGCATTACTTTATAAAGAAGCAGTTTGTTTTCAGGAGACAGATTTGATTTTCTGCCCATCATCCAAAAACATTTTGAGAATTGTAAGTTGTTTTCGTCCAAGTGTCCTGCCACGTAAGTCTTCTGTCGATATTGAAACCTCAGTATTTTTCAACATTACTTTGCGGGAGCTCTTTGTTGTGTAATTTAATAGTGCGGTAAGTTTCGCATCTAAGGCTAAATATAATATAGGTCGATTTGTCCTCATTTACTTTAATTCGCGTTTAAATCGAGCAGCAACTAAAGGTTAAAAGGCAAGCTATCCCTGAACTGTTTAGAGTAAAACATGGCATGGTGTTGAAATTGCTTTTTAAAACCTTCAACCCTGGAAAATGTTTTTTTTTCTTTTTTTTCGTTTTTTTCGCCACGATCTAAAACTGAGAAAATATCAAAAATATCTGTTATGTAAATAAAGAATCACTAGGTAAAAAACAAAACAAAACGGAGCCAACTTTTTCAGTGATTCTTTTTCTTTAACAAATTTGTCTAACGAACAAAATTTAAAAAAAAACAAAAATCTTCTAAAATAAATACAAACTTTTGAACGTCAACGTTTTGGGAGGTGTTTTCCTCCCGTTTTCACAACGGATCTAAAAAATAAATTATATTAATTTCTATATATACTGAAAAGATAGGAAGTATATATATTTTGTGTATATGTCAATGATACTTACATTGACAATATTAGTTTTAATGACAATGACATACTACCAAAAAAATATATAGGTTATGTCCCGATTCCCATGCGTGTTGACAAATTCTAGGTTTTTAAAATCGCCTTGTCTACAAACCTTCTTGTATAACATCAACTAAACAATATCGTGTTTTATTCTTGGCGAAAATTGGTTAATTTAAAAATGAAGATTCGCCACCTTTTGATACCATAACATTTTGATACCTTCGCTTTGGAAATTTAAAACCCATTTTATTAATACATCTAATTAAGTACTAACAAAAATACTAATAAAATAACAATAACAACAAGAACAATAACAAGAAGAATACTAATAGCAACAATAACAATAATAACGACAACAATAACAACATGAACAATAACAACAAGACAATAACAACAAAAACAATAACAACAAAAACAATAACAACAAAAACAACAATATGAATAATAACAGTAAGAACAATAACAAGAAAAGAAGCACTAATAAGTGGTAATGTTTTGTAAATTTTAGGGTTTGTCTCCTATTAAGACACAATTAACAGAATTATCAAACAACAATTAAGCACAAACCGCTTAACTGTTTAACTTATTATTACAGTAAGTAGTGATAACGCGAACACACTAAATAATACTTGATGGAGCATACATTGATTAGTATTAAGTAGAGCAGAATGTATACTCACTGAGGCTAGTTTCCATTTTTATTTTATAATGCTAGTTTTTTTGTAATGTCTTTATTTGTATTCAATTAGATAATTTGTCATGCCTACATACGAAGTTAGCCTTAATAATCAGTTGAGTTGATTTGGGGTTAAGGGATTCATTTCGCAAAAATATCACTCTTGGTCGTATTGACAATACCATGTACAAAACAAGTTTTAGGAATTCTGTTATAATGATAAAAATAATTTTCATATAATTTAACAATTCATATAATTTAAAATTATTTTTGTTAGATCCGGCAAAAACACAAGACCTCATACTCAAAACAGTAAGATTGGCTTGGCTTGATCATTTTTTTATATATCCAACCAAGTCCCAAGGAACTTTTTGACTTCTATTTCGTCCATTTGGCTTCAAATATTTAGAATATATATTTTTTTTAATCAGCAAATTTTCTTATTTGGAGTTTATTCTGATCGCTACGCAAAATTAAATAAATGTTCAGCAGTATACAACTGTAGTAGAATTTTAATTTTCTCTTTGACCTGTAAACGGACGACTTCATAATTCAAGCCCTGTTGCTTGACGGCTGTGGTGATAATACAGGATCAAGCCAGCGATAAGATTAAGAAAGCGTAAAAGGAGAGGCTAATGCGGAAATATAGTATATGGCTAAGAATCTTCACTCGGTGTTCTCGTGGTATATGCAGATAAGGTTTATCGTTTTATACTGGTGAAAATCCAAATCCTTAACAAAAATACGCTTTGCAATGCTTTTTCTCATCCTCAGTTAAGAAGTGTGTCGCCTAACAAAGTAAGTAAGACTCCGCAGAATCGCTTTCCTCACCGTATCTACATTCCGTGGTGTGTGCGCCATGGTTTATTTTCATTAATCAACCCTTCGTTTGAAGTGCAACTAAGCATTTGAAAATTACTGTGTGGGTATATCATCATGAGGCCTGTAGATGTCGCCTGAAGAGACTTTACGTTTTTAATATCTGACTTACCGCTTCTGACATATAAGTAAACATTCGGTGCTCTCTAGTCTAAAGCAGCGTAATGGATACTAAATATCACTGTAGGAAAAGTCGATAGACATCTGCCACTAACCCCTAACAAAGAAAGATCAGTCGCGATCCACGTTGGTGATTTGCCATTTTTTTATCCGTCATCCAAAGTACCAGCGAGTGTCTTCCAAGACCGGTTTCTGGCCTTAAGCCATCATCTGTACCTTACGCCTGGAGAACGGATGAATGAACATCTAAAGCCATGATCATATAAATCGGCCATGTCGAATGATGACTGCAATCACATTCAGCTATACCATCCTACGGTAAACGGCCTCAACAACAGTCAGACTGTGCGAGACCATTTGTGGCCCGTCTAACCTCGGGTAAGTACCAGGTATGTTCAAAAAATAGTGAAGTAGGCTGACTATTTTTGAAGTTCACCTGTGATCCACGTTGTAAATGTACATATATTTGTTTGTTTATTTTGTAGTGTTAAACATACTAGAATTGCAGGGTTATCATATATTATTCACATGACGTAACACAGACATTCATATATTTACTTTGTCTCGTTCTTGATTTAGAGTGTTAATGTGTGTCAATAATACTTGCCTTTGTTGTCTATATTATTTGTAATGCTGGCACACATACAGTGACACATAAACGCGAACTGTAATATCTTATTTCAGCAAAATGCCTTAATCGTCTCAATCATTTTATGATTATATGTCTAATTAATTTTGTAATTTGGTGCCCACATATGAAGAAACAAAAAAAATATTAAGGGATTTGAAATTCGAAAGAGAGTCTTGTAGATATGTATCTTAGTGTGGGAGCTAAAACATTACAGATCAAAGATAGTTATAATTTGGGTGATAACATTGAAGAATTATTGATATCAATTAAATTATTCCTGAGACAAATTTGGCATTTATTGCAAAATATCTGTATATCTGTGTAGAAAAGGGTTTATCGTAACATGAAATTTATAATATAATCGATATACCACGTGTTCTCGCTCTATCGAATAAGGTATTTTAAAACGACTCTCGGGATTTTAAATACGGAAAATACTCTTCTGAATCAACGAGAGCACCGAAAATAATCGTAAATATATGGCATAAGAGCTTGACGACATCACAAACATTTTAGGTATTTTTTTCCGACGTGAGAAAGTTGAACTGGAAGGTTATGTTTCTCCAGGCTAACACCTTAAATAGCTGCTTTTCAATTGTCATCATTCATAATGAGGTTTTCGAATTTTTTTGAACAGCATCCCTGTTTCAGATTATCCAGATCTGCTTCTCAAGAATTATTTTGTATTCTCTAAAATTAAGGAATTTACACGTATGCGACACACTTATTTTTCTGATAACAGCCAGATTTTTTTATTAGATTTTATTTTTAGCAGATTATGTTGAAAACAGTTTTGTTCTTTCATAAGTTTTAGATATTTGGAACAATAATTACTGAACACTTCCAGTATACTGATCAAAATGTGTACACCCTGTTAATGCTTCTTTACAAAAAATATGTTCTTGTTAAATATAGTAGAGAAACGTAAGTTGTCACTTCGAAACAGAACATCATCGCTTAAGAAAACCGAATAGGTTTAGCGAAAATAAATAAGGTATGTTTTTGTGATCACAACCGAAGGCTATAAAATTTATTATTGAAGCAGGCATCATAAAATTATGCAAATGATTATTTTGAGAACATACAGCTTTGTATAGTCGGAATGTATTTACTAGAGGATAATTCTATATATTAGGGATTTTCGTTCATTTATTCAAAGTATCTGTTTAATAATTTTTAATGTTTTAATGCGTTTTAATTTTGTTGTCCCAATTCGCAATAAATTTATTTTATCTGAAAAAGAATAACGAAGAATGATAAAATATCATGTAAATTTACTAATAAATGCTGATTGCACCTAAAATATGTATTAAAAATGACAAGATGAGAGTTCAAGCAGTCATTAAACCTGGCAATGGTAATAAGAAGAGTTTGACAAAAGTTATGTCAATAATCTCCAATAATGCGTGTGGGTGTATACTTTTTCTTGCGATTTCTATGAATCATATTTTGAGAAACAATAAAATGCCCTGGTTTATGGTTTCAGAATCAGTGGATGTCAAAAGTCTACAAAATGAGAATATCGAGGTCTGGTTTAGTTGACATGCATTCAGAATTACCATAATTGATGGTCTAAAACCAGTGGCGGCTAAGATAAGGCGTTGGGACTCCGCCCTTCCAGCATTTATCACAGTAAACCATTTTTGAGAGCAAAACACCATATTTTATTTCCGTTCAGTTTCTTTCGTGTAACTCGTTTTCCTGGTTCATCTCCTGAATAGGGTTTTAATAGCACGAAGAGTAAAAAGGAGGAAGGCAAAAGTAAAAAAAAATCTTCAGCAGCACTGTTTTCTTCTACGCCCTCCCACTTTAAAAGTCCACGAGCCGTCACCATTTGAAACTAGTCTTCTAGAATGAAAATAATTTCAACATCAATTTAAAATATTTAAAATAATATGTTTCTAAATTTCCGGCATTTACCAACTTGTATATTTTTTTCACACCCCCAATATAACTAAAAAATAATTATTCTACAGCTTGATAACTTTCAAACCGAAACTAATAACGTTTTGATAAAACTAGTCGAAAAGTTAGTAGTGAGTATTTCAGAGGTTTTACTTTTAAACAAACGTTTTTCCAAAATTTGTAATTTCACGATTCGACGATGCATCTTGGCTTCCATACTTAGTGAATTTGTCAGTGATCTATTTCTTTGGTTATATTTGGATTTCTTCCTTTCTCAATTATGAATTGTCTTTTATAGCTAAAGTTTTTTCGTTTTCTCAAAAAGCGTCTTTCCATATCATGTCGAGTTTCTGTTTTGTTTTTAAAATCCAAAACTCGACTGAGTTGGGTAGATGGTACTGCTCCTTAAATTCTCTCATTTGTTTTTTACATCTACATCTGTTTCATCTATTTTAGTAAGCCACACAACGGCCCTTTTTCTGTATTATACAGTTTTGTCAATTCTCATGTTCATCTGTTTTAGTTATTTGTTCAGTATCTTACAATACTGTAAGTCCTTTACTTTTTTTTGCGATACTGTTTACATCATTTCCACAGAATGGTTCTGATGTCTTTATGACCGCCAATGTGTCAGACATTTTCCTAAATCCTATGTGGTAACTTCTTATATTCTTTTGGTATTTCTTAATTGGTTTAGTTTATCTAATAATAAAAGGTTTAATATTCATCCGGGCTTTAAATTTGTTGTCGGTACCAATATATCACTATTCGATTCGTATTTGTAGGCAGTTTTCAATAGTATTTAATGAACTTTTTATGCTTTCCTGGTGTACTAACTATTCTTCCAGTATTTACCATATGAAATCTACTATTATACTGACTAATGCTTTTTCAATATAAATGATGCACCGGAGTACTTGCTTTTCTTGTTCTATTAATTCGTTTGCTAATTTGCCTGATTAAAAATATACGGCTTTTTTTGCCAGTAGTGAAGTGCGTTATGCCAATTGTGAAGTGCATATGTCTAAATATATTATATTTATCATTTTAATTAATTAATATCATTTTATTTCATCTAAATATTTTATCATTTATTGTCTTTTAATAATAATAAATTTTAATATAACTTAACGTTGTCGGAGCAGCCGCATCGCGTCATGCATCATTTCTCGACAACTGATGTTAAGCGACGTCGATAGAGGTCGAGACCTCGATGGGTCACTCTAATATAGACAACACAACAAACAACGTCATGGCCCACTTGGCCTGAAGAGCTAAATTTTAATACAACTTAATGTCTTTGAACATTTTGAATTTGGGTTCCTTGGTTTGTTCCAGAGCTCCCTCAAATATATATTTCTTGAACTAGCCAGTGGTAAAGCAATCGAAAAAGCTATGGAAAAAAGAAAAGAAAAATATAATGAGCTATGTAGAAAAAATATAGGACATTATAAGTATTTGAAAATAATTCAAATAAAATATTTACGAAAAAAAAAAAATAAACAGGGAAAAGAAAAACTTGGAAACAATTAGTATAAAATACAATAATAAAAGACAAAACAATAGTAAAAAAAAATTACCCCTAAATCAAAAAATTTAAATTCAAGGCAGTACCAGTTAAAACTAGCGATAAAAACTTCTCAAATAATCACTTAAAATTGTAGTACCGTTAAAACTGGAATTAAAGTTGCTTTAAATTCAGGCTTGTGAAAAGTGAATAATTTTATATCATCTCGATCTTCAATTAACCAATGATTAAAGCCCATGACCATTACAGAAATTATTTATCAGAAGTGTGTTATTTTATATTTGATGAACATTTTAGAGTGTAATCAATTTTGAGCTGTCTATAATCAATCAAGTTGTCAATTTTGAATATTTTTAATATACAACCTAGAGATTAGGCTATACCACTTGCACATTTATTGTTCATTCGCACGTCTCATGCATAAATGGCTTCCAAAACAAATACGAGAAACGATAAGTACTCCAATAATTAATTAATAGTTGTCAACAATCCTGTTGTCAATTTTAAATATTTCTAATAACCAACCTAGGAGTTTAGGCCACCCCGCTTTCACTCTTATTGTTCACTCGCACGTTTCTTGCATAAATGGCTTTCAAAACAAATACGAGAAACGGTTGATAATCTTATAATTTGTTGATAGTTGTCAACAATCAAGTTGTTAATTTTTAATATTTCTAATAAACTACTTAGAGATTAGGCCATTCCACTTTTACCCTTGTTGTTCACTGGCACGTTTCTTGCATAAATGGCTTTCAAAACAAATACGAGAAAAGGTGATCCAATAATTTGTTGATAGTTTACTTCCAACCATTGAGATAAATTATCAGTATCTCAAAAATTTATCATACGAGATGTGTTTACGAGTTTTTTTGAGCCCAGGTTCTATTGGGTTTTTCAAGAAGATTCGTTGAATTACTCGATATTAATGGCTTAATTATTAATAAGAAACAATTCAGGCAGAGTAGAATATGTATTTGGTCAATATCGGACAAAAAGATTAGAGTATAGAGTTATTCAAACATGCCTCAATGGCGGAAGAAAAATTTTAAAAGGCCGTCTATTAAGTCCAAATATGGGGACATATTCAGCCATTCGAGAATATAATTATTATAAGCAAACAACGTAGATATAGACCATATCATCTTACCTTATATTATTTATACCTTTATGTAATTGCCGTTATGTAATTTCTATTATTTCTATATTTTTAAATCGCATTGCCTTAATAATGCTGTTACATTAATAGTTGTCTAATGGGATGTGGAAGTATGCAAGGGGTAACTAGCTAGGCCTTGCCATTGCTATGCGAGGCTGTCACACTGTTATAAAAAAAAAACCAATAAAGAACCGACAGTCATTATTTGCAACTAACTTCGAATTCGACAACGATATACAGCTTAGGCATATGTAGGTATAATATGCACCTGTGGACGTATTGAGACTGAAGAAGTCAACGCTAATCGCTAATTTTAATTATCGACTAATATGACAATGTAATATGTATTATACAGTCCATTTTCCCACCACCGGAAATACGGCCAAAACTGGCCAAAAAGGTCTTTTTTCGCATACTTTAATTTTTGTTACGGCTGTTGTGTTGTAGCTAGTACCAGTTATTGTAGGCGCTAAAACGTCAAAATCCTAAAGTACCTAAGCTAATTTTTAATATCTTGTTCAACACAAGAAAAAGTACACTTCTGCTTCGCTTCTCATAGTGTTCACATCGTGTCAGACGGGTAATATTCACTTTTATTTGAATCATCTTAATAGTTTTATTTTGTTAGAGCGGGTTTTTTATCGTGAGCAAGCAGTAATGCAAACCATCGAAGTAGAATTTTGATGTCCCGAGCATAGATTTCCTGTGTTTTGGAAAGAATCATATTAATGACTGTGCTTATGACTTCAATTATTATCGGACAGTTCTTGACCCATTGTCACGCCGGTAACAATGCCGGTTCCGTTGGTATCGATGTTGTAGAATAAATAATAATAGCACCCAACTTACGCCATCATACGGCGAATGCTCGTGGCAGTCAGGACTGCCGGTAACATTCTGCTTTAAACTTTGAGTATTGTACAGATATGCCCCAAGGTAGCGTAACCGGTTTGAAAGGCTAGAACCCGGTCCCGAGAGACACGTGACGGCGCATGGTGTCAGTTGGGCGAAGGCGATCGATGGCACCACCAAAATGGGTGAAAGATTTGTGTAATATTTCCCTCGACGGTTCCGTTATGCTACCTTGTGGTCATACCTGGTACTATATTCGAGTAATCAGGCAAAATGTTACGAGCAATCGTGACTGCCACGAGCATTCGCCGTATGATGGCGTAAGTTGTGTGCTATTACGACCGGTCATCAAAATGGCCTGGCCCCGATCGTCTTACCCAACTGCTTTCCTTGCGTTCATCTGGAGCTCGGCTGATGACGGCTGAAAGGCTAGAAACCGGTCCCGAGAGACACTTGACGGCGCACGTGACATTTTGGCGAAGGCGATCGGTGGCACCACGTGGAGAAAGGGTGGAAGATTTCTCTAATATTTTCCTCCACGGTCCCGTTAGGCAACCTTGAGTAATTTTCATATATATATATATATATATATATATATATATATATATATATATATATATATATATATATATATATATATTAGCCGTTAGGCAACCTTGAGTAATTTTCATATATATATATATATATATATATATATATATATATATATATATATATATATATATATATATATATATATATATATATGAAAATTACCATGCTGAATTCACATATTAACACCCAGTTCAAATAAAATAGTGAATAAGTCTTTTATATTTAAATATTTTATTTTTTTTTATAACAACCGGCCTCATTGGCGCGGTGCCTAAAGCGGGCACGATAGTTAGCGTGTTACAGGGTTTAACTCCCGCTCTCGGTGTGTAGGTTTGTGATGTGAGTTTGTTATATATCTGTAAATGTTTCTAGACAAGAGTGCAAAATCTGACATGAAATCACTACTTAACCATGCCAGGTCAAAGCTGGGTGAGACAGTATGCCATCTGATAGGTATTCTACGTTTGATAATCGCCAGTGAGTATACTTTTCGAGCGATTTATGGTTAAACATATAACCAAGAGTTGAGATCATTATTTGATGACCGTGATTCGGTATTCACGTTAAGCTGTAGGTCTAGTCGCTAAATAGCCGTAGTCACTGATAACCATCTAATCATTAAGCTCTTTATAAAAAATACAAAATAATTTGTATTCAATCCTTTATATGATGGGTATTTACTGATATGTTACCAATTCTAAAATATTGCCGAAAACATAACCCTACAGTCAGTCTTAAAGCACCTAGGAGTTTGTGTTTTGCCTATACATTTTCTTCAGCACGAGAAAATACACTTAGTTATTAAATATCCTTCTTACAGCACTGTATACGCATACAAGCATATAATATACAAAAAAAAATATCGTGTTGAATATGTTTCAGATATTATCATCCCCTCATAATAAAACCTTTTGGAATAATTTTCTACTTAAAAATACTGCAGATAATAAACTTTATAAATAATGTCTGTTTTTAAGAAACATTAACGTCTTCACCTTTCAATTTCTTCTACTTTCGTTCGTGTTTATATAAGAGGTTATTTTGATCAGAATTAGAAATTAGTTTGAAGCTCTTTTGGGTCACCAAACGAGCTTAAATTAAGTCTGTTTGTGTCATCATAGCGGAATTCCGGAAACGTTCTTATTACGTCGGTTGTTAATTAATTATGCATATAATTATTTTCCCCAAACTAAACTTTTGCAAGGTTAAACTTTCGAAACAATAGGGGTATGTTATGCATCTGAAACTTTACCATTTATACCATGCTGCTAATGATATTTTGATTTTTTAATTCATTGGTTCACTGCAAGTAAGTTAACTATCTATATACTGAAAATTAAAAAAAGTAAACATTTTAATAAAAATTAAATAAAATTTAACTGAAACCTTAAATAAAATATACTCAAAATTAACAAAATAATAAAACGCAAAATTAATAACAAAATAAAAATTGTATTATTTATTTTGTGATAAATAATTTTTTCACTGACTTAAAATTAAATTTTTATTCCATCTATCTTCTCTAAAACAAATATTTTAGCGTAATGAAATATTTTGCAACTCTTTGTCAAGGAAAAAAGTAAATCTTTATCTAAAAAATAATAATTCAACAAAGACTAGTAACGCTAAAAAGAACAGAGAAGGCGAAATATTCCCTCTAAACCTAGAAAGAGCGTTCTTGGCTTAACACAAAGGTATCCATTTCTCCGAAGGTAATGCAGACGTATTTTATCAAATGGCCCAAATTGTTCGTGAGCCGGACTGATTAAAAGGAAAACTATCGAATAACACGAAAACGAGGTGAGCTCTGATGCTATTTCTACGGTATCGAGTGCTTTCGTTAGCTTTGTAGCATTTCAAGCGAGAAATTGGGTTTAGCGATGGATTTAGCAGAAAGTGACGAAATAATTGGTTTCATTTTAACGTATGTTGGTGAGTTAACACGCCCACTATACACACACATACACACACACACACACACATATATATATATATATATATATATATATATATATATATATATATATATATATATATATATATATATATATATTATATATATATATATATATATATATATATATATATATATATATATATATATATATATATATATATATATATATATATATATATATATTCAGATTTTTTTCCTTTTTCATAATGTCAACTTCAAGCCTGTGGTACGATAACAATAGGCCTTTTATAGCATATTTTATTGTTGAACCCTTGAGAACTTTGGGGATATCTGTTCATCGTTTATCAATCATCATTCATTTTCAGATAAGCTTTTTACATTTAAATATTTAAAAAAGGATATTTTGTTTAGCCTAAAACGATGGAACTAATCCAAAGTTAATTTAGTCCAGTCGCATTTGTGCAACCGAGAAAAGTAAGCGTTGCTTTTCCAGGTTGTGTTCAAGGGGTATTTTATCATCATTCATTACCAATGTTTTCGCAGGAATTAATCTCCAAACAAAACCAGATTCATTTGTGTAGCAGATTTGTTAGATTCAGTGTATTTATAATTGAATGAAGACCTTGGTACTACGAAACTCCTAGTGCAGGATTGGTAGATAATTTTTCACCAGATATTTGTGTTTGCTATATATTGCTATATATTGATAAATTGCTATAATTTTTAAAAATTCTATAGTTACTGGAATATTTCTTGACTTCTGTACATTTTGACTTTAATATTGCTATTCACTTTTTTTTTACTGCGCAAACATTTGATTTGGAAATGGCATTTCATTTTGTAAGTGAGTTCGCTCGTTCCGTTTTGCAAACCGTTTAAAATGTCGCTTTTTTCTGGTATTTTTAACACTATCCATTTCATGTTTTCTTTTAGAAAACTTCACACTTCACTTCCACAACAAAACAAAATATCCTAGTTCCTTTAAGAATTTTACTCTGCTTGTTAATGTTTTCAGCAATATACCAACCAGAATACATAACATATAAATGTCTGAATAAAAAAATTATGAATTTTTTAAGATGATTTTTTTAAATATTTAAATGAAAAAGGTTTATCTGAAAATGAATGATGATTGATAAACGATGAACAGATCTCCCCAAGCTTCTCAAGGGTTCAACAATAAAATATACTTAAAAGGACCTATTATTACCGTACCACAGGCTTGAAATTGACATTATGAAAAAGGAAAAAAAAATTTGAATTGTGCCGAAAATAATGATGACTCCAATCCCCAAGAAAATATTCCAATCAGCATTTTGAAATAAAATTACAAAAGGAGTCGGTCAAAGAAGTTAAAACTTCGTTGACAGAAGTGAATAACTAGTTTAAATATGTTGAATTTCTGAATAAAATTTTAATTAGATAAAATTTAAGTTTTACGTCGAAACGAATATTTTGAAGGGAATTAAAGATGTCTTTAAGCGAACAGGATGATAGTGATATAATAAATGAAGACGCTGGTAAAGAAATCACATCAATCAAAAGCTGAAATCTTACTCATCAGAAGCTGTAAACGCATTTAATAGGTTTACATGAGCACCAGAAAGTATATCTAATATTATCCACTTACAAAAATAAAGGAACAAGTTTTTGCAAAAAAGTTCAAAAGCAAATGACACAGTACTTTAGCATATATATATATATATATATATATATATATATATATATATATATATATATATATATATATATATATATATATATATATATATATATAGGTAGCGAGGGAAGGGGAGTGGTGTCAAACGCTTAACGGGCTTTTTAAGTTTTGTAGCGATGGATCGATTCACGAGACCACTGCGCGCATTTTGCGTGTTAGCGTTTGCATAAAAACAACATTTCCTACACTATTGTTCAGCGTCTGTACAGGATACATTTTAATTTAGCGACCATGAAATGTGCCAAGTGCGAATTTAATCAAGAGAAGAGGTGCGCAAGTTTGAAGAGACTGGAAACACAATGCCGGATAAATCAACTGGGCACAAAGTCATCAAGAACGGGTACGAATGTTAACCTTGCCCATCCTTACAAAATTGTTATTGTGCAAGGCATGAAGCCCGATGATCCTGCTAAACGATTCGACTTATGGACAATAAAAAATCGTTTTATGAGCTTCAATAACATATGGTTTTCTGATGAATCAAATTTCCATATCAAAGGCCACGTGAATAAACAAAATTGTAGATATTGAGCTCTTAAACCATTATACTCGCCTAAGGATGTCGCTTGGGTTGCCATATCAAACGAATAAATTATCGGCCTCTGCTGTTTTAAGGATGTATTTCTCCAAAAATACAAAACCATATTGGCAACATAACACAACTGCAACACATTTTTTCAACAAGATGAAACAATTTCCCTCGTCACCAGGATTTTAAATTATTAAAAAAATTAAGTGAACATAATTCGGTTGAACTGCATAGAGCACCAAAAACAATAAATAGAAAACAACGTATAAACTAAAAGAAGGCTTATAAGTATAAAATAGCAAAAAAAAGTTAGTTACAACAGAAATAAAACTGGGAAGACCACCTAAAAGCAAAGATACAAAGAAGAGATGACGGAAAAGATATGACGTAGCAAAACTAAAGAATAAAATAACAGCAATGCGTTTCGAACAGGAAATGAAAGGAAAACTAGGAAATGTATCCAATAAAGAACAGTTAGAGGAGGAATGGGTACAGATTAGAACAGTTTTAAAGGAGGTAGCATCTGAAAAAAAAATATGGTCGCATACGAAGGGAAGCTAAGACTATATGTAGCAGGAAAAAGAACAATTTCCCTCGTCACCAGGATTTTAAATTATTAAAAAAATTAAGTGAACATAATACGGTCGAACTACATAGAGCACCAAAAACAATGAATAGAAAACAACGTATAAACTAAAAGAAGGCTTATAAGTATAAAATAGCAAAAAAAAACTTCTATATAAATAGAAAAACCCAACAAAATAGAAAAACTATGTGGGAAGAGCATAAGAATATCAGAATTAGAAAAAGAAGGAATAATGCGAAAAAAAAGTAATGGTGTGATAATCAAAGAAAATAAAAAAAAAATAATAAAAGAAAGGGATATAGGAGATCTATTTATCCAAGAAAACTCAAACAATAAGGTATATGGAAAATATTGGTGAAATAATGCCTGGAAAAAAAACAGTATGCAATTATAGATAGATATATAGATTATGGAAAGACCCTTGATAAATGCGGAGACCTGTCCAGATGACCCAGATGGGTTTCCAAAAGTTTGTGTGCATTAGTCCGAGTAAGTGAAGACATTGCGCTATAAATGTTCTGGTGCAGTGATAAAACTTTAACGTTATCTCAAGTTTTATTTCAAGATCTTTATAGTTCATTATAAATACAATACTTTAATATTTAATAAACGGTAATGCTTCTCCTCGTTCTAAAATGATATTAACGATTCCGAGGTGTTAAGTAGCGCTACGTGAAAAATCAATTTTGATTAAGGGTCGCAAGAGGGGAAAATGTTATGTTTTTTTAAAAGGGCGAGTTGTAAAAAACGGTCACTCTAAAAAATAAATATTTGTAATTTGTGAGTGAACCCATATTTTCGGTCGTATGTTTTGACATAAACTCTGATTAGTGCGAAAATATAATTTTGCCTTTTTTAACTTTTATATTATATTTAGACTATTTCTAACAAAAATATATGTTTAAATTGAATTTATTATAATAATTAAAATAGATATCAGGCTATATATATCAGAAAATAGATATCAGATATCAGGATTGTCTCACCGAAGTCTTTGATAATAGTGATCATTTTTATATTGAACTTTTTTTTTAAATGTAATATTCTAAATTGTTATAAATGTGATAAAATATCAAAGAAAAAAAATGTTAAAAAAGTGTTCATATTAGGCTCACTAGGGCGTAACAAAAATATGTCCGTTTTTGTAATATATATTTGGGAATATGGATTTGTTTAAAAAATCAACAAAATACATAGAAGCCCGCCAAAAACCAGCGATAATATGTTGAAGGATGAAACTAATAGAAATGATGAAACTTATAAGGATGGAATGATGAAACTAATAAAGAGATTGTCAGCAGATGTAAGAGATATTAAGTTAGAACAGCAAAAGGGCTGAAAGCTCAAAGAGAAGATACTAGAGCATTAAGGGAATAAATAAAAGAATTAAGGAAAAAACTAGCAGAGTTTAAGAAACAAAGAAGGATGCTAAAACATGCAAGTGAAAAAGCCATGGCTGAAGTAAATGATTCAAAGAAAGAAATACATTTAAACAATGAAAGAATGGAGAAGCTAGAAAGAAAGGAGAGAATAAAAATATACTCATACAGGGACTGACAGTAGACACAGAAGGTAGTAATCTTTTAAAAAGGGTGATAGGAAAGTTTATGGAAGATGGGGGTAGGAGTGAAACCAGTAGTAAGAACATCACGAAGATTGGATACGAAAACTTGTTTGGTGGAACTTGGCAGCGAAAGGAGCAAGATAGATGTGATGCAGAATAAAAACAAGTTAAGGAATATGTCAGGTAATAAAATATTTATCAACGACGATCTAACCAGAGAAGAAAGAGATATTCAGAAGAAAATTAGTGAGAAGGCAAATGAGGAAAGGGCCAATGGAAAAAATGTGAAAATGTGAAAAACATAGTGGAAAAAATTGAAAATACAGATATACAGAAAATACAAATACATACAAAAAACCCCAAATACTTTATTGGGGAGATGAAAATGTACAGAATAGATATTCTGGCACTACAGAGGATAACGAATAAAGAGAAATAACGATTACAGAAATAGAAGACTTCATATTTTTTAATAGTGGAACTGATCGGAGGATATTGGGAGTAGCGTTAATAGTTAATGACAGATTCAAAAATGAAGTCATCGAATTTAAAGGGGTTTCAGATAGAATGACCAGGATAACAATCACAGGCCAGTTCAGAAAGATAAGAAGCATAGAATAAATGTGCATGCACCATCCGAGGAAAAAGACCCCGACATTAAAATACATTTCTACGAAGATTTCGATAGAACTATGGAAAGGGTTTCGAAGTTTAATATAAAATATGTGATAAGTGACATGAATGTCAAAGTAGGGAGGGAAGAAGAATACAAGGACGTAACAGGAGGTAAAAGTAGTACTAGCAATGAGAATGGAAAAAGGGTGAAAGAATTTGCGTTCGAGAACAATATGAAAATTGTTAGAACTGATTTTGATCACAAAAACATACATTGGGAAACATGGAGAGCTCCAAATGGAGAGACAAAGAATCAAATTGACCATGTCCTCACAGAAAGAAAACATGCAAAGAACGTTACTGATATGATAAGTTTCAGGGGAGCTGATAGTGATAGCCATCACATATTAGTTACAACAGAAATAAAACAGGAAAGACCACCTAAGAGCAAAGATACAAAGAAGAGATGACGGAAAAGATATGACGTAGCAAAACTAAAGAATAAAATAACAGCAATGCGTTTCGAACAGGAAATGAAAGGAAAACTAGGAAATGTATCCAATAAAGAACAGTTAGAGGAGGAATGGGTACAGATTAGAACAGTTTTAAAGGAGGTAGCATCTGAAAAAAAAAATATGGTCGCATACGAAGGGAAGCTAAGACTATATGTAGCAGGAAAAAGAAAAAACTTTTAAAATGCGGATTAAAAGAAATAGAATAATCATATGCTAATAAAGATATAAGAAATGTCTATCTGGAAATTTAAAGGCAGTAAAGGCAGACAATCACGAAATTATAAATGCACCTACATAAGAAAAAGTAGAAGTTTGTATACAGCAGCTAATAACAAGGGTGCTGGAGAAAGTAACATAAATTAGCAGAATAAAGCGTTGATAAAACCCCTTCACAAAAAAGCTATGAGAGCAAAGTAACTACCGAGGAATTGCACTGCAAGACGTGGCTTACAAACTGATAGAAAAAGGTCGACTAGAGAAATACCATAACGAACAAGTAGAGGAATACCAAGGAGAGAAGATCAACAATCAACAGAGCAGGAAGGAATAAGAGCAAAGCAGGAAGATCAACAATCCACCAGATATTCATCCTGAAACAGATCCAACAGAATACTTATGAACAAAATTTAAACTTTGCTGTTCATAGATTATCGGCAAGCATATGACCCATTAGCGGGGAAAAGGTGTTCCAAGTAATGAGACAGTTGGGAGTCCCGGAAAAGTTGAGGAAGTTATTGGAGATTACCGTGAGGAAAACAAAAAATAAAGTTATAGTCGATGGAGCAATGTCTGAGGACTTTACTGTAAAGAAAGAATTGAGACATATAGATATAGATGCAAATTCTTTATACTCTCATTTCAATTCTGCTTCGGCTATCTTGATCTCCCCATCCATGTCTTCTTTACTCTTTTAAAGTGTTCTGGTGCCACACTTTCCAATATCATTCTTAAATCTGGGATATTTCCTCTTGTTCGTTTTGCTTATAACTACTATACTGCTTACCATCGAATAATTAAAATGATGAAAAATATCGAAAAGTAGACACAATTTTTTGATCCTCAAAAAAATACTCTGAACATATTTTTTGTATTCTTCTAATAATACTAAAAACACATAATAGTCCTAAAAAATCATATAATGTTTTATTCTTGAAGGGGTAAATAATATTTCACTATATAATATATAATATTTTAATAAATTTATTAAATCTAACTTAAGTTAATTTTAATTTTAATTAAGAATTTCTACAATATTGGTATTTTCCATTTTAATGTTAACCTGTATCTGATTATTATTATATACTATTCACTGTTCTCCACAAGTTTAATACTTAAATATATTTGATAGCTTATTTATTTGATTTCATGTTTTAATATATAAAACGTGTTTAATAATAAAATTTAATATTTAATTTCCGAATGCCCTTTTTATAAATGTCAGTAAGCTTGCATGTACAAGGTTTCGGTGACTGAACATTATTGAAATCTATTTTTATAAAATATCAAACGAGATTGAATACTAAAATAAATATGAATTGAAAATGAAAAACCAAAAACACAGCGCTTTTTTTAATTTTTTAATATAAAAGCTCTATTATTTTTTAATAAAATAATAAATTATAACGAAACCCTTTTTGCGGAAAAATAACAATGGAAAATATCTTTTCCATTTGTATATTAATTAATAATAAATGAAATATGTAATACCATTGGACCAATAACACCTATGAAGTTTGTTTATAGTTACTGTCGTTCGTAAAATAAGCGTGATTGTTTAATTGTGAATATAAGAGTGATTGAGAAAAACATTTTAATAGGGAAACAAAAAATGAGCTTCTAGCTTTTAAAATAGAATGCTACTAGAGGAAAACGTTCTCGCAGTCTATCAATTAGATATAATTATTATTATGATAGTATAATAGCAATTAAATAGTTACTAGACTACAACAGTATTCTACTTTAAAATGTAAAATATATTGCAGATCCGCCGTAAAACAAGAAAAGAAAATGGCGATAATGACATAGGTAGATATGAGTATGTAACACATTTTTTTTGCTTAATAATAAATTAAATTTTGAGTAGCACAAAGGCAGAATATATAATAAATCAGTAGTGCAGTTAAAGTCTATTCTTATAAATATAATCTGCGTATTCAAGCATAATCTAAAATCTGATATTAAAACAAAATTCGACGTTAAATTTATTCTCAAGTGTTCCAACCTGAAAACCTTAGAACAAAAATCAAAATGTGCGAACTAATTGGTTTAATTAGTTCGTACATTTTGATTTTTGATTCCAGGGTGGTATTGAGAAAGGCACAGTTTTTTCAAATCTAAAAAATGTGTAATGTTATATGAATAATTGGTGTAGATTGAATCATCTCCTGATGATACTAATATAGTTAGCGAAACACGAGTCGAGAAGTTAAATATAGTGACTTGTTGTTTAGTGGTAAATCTCGTCAAAATTAGTGGTTTACACCGAAGGTTCCAATAGAAGAATTGAATAATTCTTAGATTGTAATACTGCTAAAATGCTTTAGGATATTTCCCAAATAGAATATCATCTTAAAAGGCAAATTATTTTAATGGTGATTATAATCTACAATTTAAAAACAAAAAAAATGAAAATATTAGAGAAATATGCGTTATGAGAGAATGAATATAGAATAGGAAAGAATAGAAATGGAAGTTATGATTTCGGAAGTAGTCAGGGGGGATATTAGAAGTTAAGCTTTGCGGAGCTTGCGTATGTTGAATATATATATATATATATATATATATATATATATATATATATATATATATATATATATATATATATATATATACAAGGCTATCATTGTGAACGAATTTCTATCCAAAAACTCAACAAATAGCATCGAACAACTACTGTATTTACCTGATATGGGTCCGGCAGACTTCTTTCGCTTTCTAAAAGTCAAATTACCACTTCGAGGCACCCAATATCAGTTGATAGAATACACAATAAATTATTCGCGTCGTGAACTGAAGTCGATTCCGAAAAATGCGTTTACAAAATGTTTTAAAAATTGGATTATTCGTTGGCACAAATGTATTATTTCGGAAGGGGCATACTTTGAAGGCGATACAATAAATTTGGATAAATAAACATTTTGTGTTTTATTGGCCAATTCCCGGTACTTTTTTACAGATTGTATATATATATATATATATATATATATATATATATATATATATATATATATATATATATATATATATATATATATCCCCTTTGTGGATCAGACCTTGACGTGGTAAAGGGGTTTGAGTAGGGCAATGAAGCATTGAGCTATGCCGTCTGGAGTCTATGCTCCTGGGAGGGTCACCCCTGGCGGACAGGTCAAAGCGGAAGCCTCAGACTAACATGATCCAAAATCTGCCAACCCGCATTGGACCAGCGTGGCAGATTACGGTCCATACCTTCAACATGGTATTTCGATGTGTTGAAATATGGCAGTACAACCTCAAACACGGCCCTCATTCCCCGGAGGCCAAGGGGCAACTACCTACGGCAGCGGGAAGACCTGCCCCAAGGCAGAGGGTGCTAAGAATCACCGGGTTAGATCAGGCTGCCATTGGACTTTTGACATAGCAACGTTAAATATACGGACTATGAAAACAGAGGCCCGATTGCAAGAACTGTTAATCGAACTTGACAACATACATTGGGATATTATTGGGCTCTGTGAAACACGAAGAAAGGGTGAAGAGTTAATCAAACTGGAACCAACTGGACATGTACTCTACACTCGAGGTACGGAAAATGGCCGATGTGGCGGAATTGGACTCCTCATCAATCGAAAGCTGAAGGACAGTGTGGTAAAATTTGAAAGTACATCCGACCGATTAGCCCAATGCGTCATTCAGCTGAATAAAAAGTTTAGGCTTCAAATCGTCCAAGCTTATGCACCAACTATAAGCCATAAAGATGAGGAAATTGAGGAATTTTATGATGATGTGGCCCAGCTTTTATACAAGGAGAAATGTAGGTACAAAATCCTGATGGGTGATTTTAATGCCAGAATTGGAACAACAAGAACAGACGAAAATGCAACTGGTCCATATGGAACTGGTGAGCGAGACAATAGAGGTGACAGATTACTTGATTTTGCTGAAGGACAAGAACTATATATTATGAATTCATTCTATAAGAAAAATATCTGCAGAAAATGGACATGGAAAAGTCCATCGGGGCTCACAAGCGAAATTGACTACATCATGACCAACGATAAAACAATATTTACCAATTGTACTGTCCTTAACAATTTTAATGTTGGAAGAGACCACCGAATGGTACGAGCAAGGGTTCGGATTGACTGTCGAAAAGAGCTCGAAAGAATGGTAAGATCAAAGAAGGGCAAGGTGGATTCTGGAAAACTGCTGGAGAGAGGAAGCGATTTTGAGATTGCTTTGTCAAACCGGTTTGCTGCATTACAAGATCCAGAGGACGTGGAAATATCAGTTCAATATGAAGAAATCGCCAACAATGTACTTCAAACGGCTGCTTCAATAGCACCAGAGGAAAAATGTCTCAAACAAACAAAAATCTCCAGTGAGACCATTGATTTAATGAAGAAACGGCGAGCAATGAGAAATGCAGGTAGTCCTTTTGGCAGGGTCGAGTACACTGAGCTCTGCAAAACTATAAGAAAACGTATCAGAGATGACACGCGCCGATTCAATATGCAGCTAGTGCAAAAAACCCTGGAAGAAAACAAAGGAATTAACAAAGCTAAACAGAAGCTGAAAAACAAAAGAACGCAAATATGTGCTTTAAAGCGTGAGGATGGCACAGTGTGCAGGACGCGTACCCAAATGTTAGAGATTGTCAGAAGGTTTTATTCCCAGTTATATGAAGATCAGAGCCAGTCAGGGACAGCAATACCCACGGAAGAACAATATATAATGCCAGATATCCTAGTGGAGGAAGTAACAAATGCTATAGAATTGATGAAGAACGGCAAGGCTCCAGGAAAGGATAGTGTAACTGTCGAAATGCTAAAAGCTGGTGGTCGGACGTTACATAAAACACTGGCAAAATTATACTCAAAATGCCTCAAAGAACAAAAAGTACCGGACTTATGGGAAAATGCAGAAGTGATCCTTTTACATAAAAAAGGAGCACAGGAAGATTTAAAGAACTACCGTCCAATAAGCCTCCTATCAGTGATGTACAAAGTTTTCACTAAGATAATTTCTAAAAGAATATTAAAAAAACTGAATGACGCACAACCAAGAGAACAAGCAGGATTCAGAAGTGGATTCAGTACAATGGATCACATCCAGGTTGTACAGCAGGCCATAGAAAGGCACAACGAATACACCATGCCACTGTGCTTGGCTTTTATCGACTACGAAAAAGCATTTGATTCCATCTCAAAGCATGCGATAATAGATGCACTGCTTAGCCAAGGTGTAGAGAGAGCCTATGTAAACCTATTAGAATCGATATATGATGGAGCTACAGCCACAATTCACCTTGATGATCTTGAAGTGGGAATTAATATAGAACGAGGTGTACGGCAGGGTGACGCAATATCGCCTATTCTTTTCTCGGCTGGCCTTGAAGAAGTATTCCGTAAACTGGATTGGGAACAGGATGGTGTAAAGATCAATGGTGCAAACTTAAACCATCTTAGATTTGCAGATGATATTATTCTCATTTCACAAGACCCAGAGGAGCTGCAAAGACGCATACAACAACTGCAAAGGGCTGGCGAACCATTTGGCTTGAAAATAAACCTGAAAAAGAGTCAGGTTATGTTCAATAACTTCGCTCAGGACAGAAGAATTTCAGTTCTATGAAGGGATTTAGAGATTGTGGACAGCTTTATATATCTTGGGCAGAGGATTTCCATGGAGGGGAATACCGCCCGGGAGGTGGAACGGCGTGTTAAATGTGGCTGGCAGGCATTTGGTAGGCTCAACATAGTGTTTAAGAGCAGACTCCCACTTTGCCTGAAAAGAAAAGTATTCGATCAGTGCGTTCTACCCGTTATGACATACGGAAGTGAAACCTGGACACTCACATCGCAATCAATTCAAAAACTTCGGGTGGCACAGAGGGGAATGGAAAGATGTATGCTTGGCATTACAAGACGAGACAGAAAGTCATGCGCATGGATCAGGGAACAAACAAAAGTCTGTGACATCATTGGAAGAGTAAAACAGTTGAAATGGAGATGGGCAGGCCATATAGCGAGGCGATGGGACGACAGATGGACCAAGGCAATCCTGGAGTGGATACCGCTTGATCGCAAACGTCCGCGAAGAAGACCGAAAGCACGATGGATTGATGACATCGTTAAGTATATTGGACCCGAGTGGCAGAGGAAAGCCCAGGACCGTGAAGGTTGGAAGCATGCTGAAGAGGCCTTCATCCTGCAGTTGATCGATGCGGGCTGATGATGATGATGATGATGATATATATATATATATATATATATATATATATATATATATATATATATATATATATATATATGTGTGTGTATTTCTTCTTGTATATAGCTTTTGAGTACTGAGACCTTTTGAAAACCTAAGTATTTAGAAGTACTGATTGCGTTTTAAAGACCTCTACACGAGGCTGAATTCGTCACTTTCAGCTGTTCCATGGTTGAGAGAGACTGTCTCTCTCGATCTATATATGTAAGTTTGGAAACTATTGAAACAAGTTTTATTATTTATAATTTTCCCAAAACATTTATTTATGTGTTCGATTTGGTCGAAGGAATACTTATCGTGTCCGTCGACGATACCAAAGATTTTGAATCTTCACCAGTCATGAAAAAAATTATAGAACATTATGATTATGCATATATTATGTATATATGTACAATACATACTTGAACTAGTTCATTAACATTAAACCAACCTGTACCCCTAGTTCAACCATTAAAAATATGAATTATCTCAAGGATCCATCAGATATTGTATATTTAACAATATTTGGAGTACTATACTCAATTGTAATGAAAAATAATAATTATATTACAAATTCGTATAAGTTAAGAAAGGCTAATGAAGACATGGCGGGCTTATATCAATAAATTAATATTACTAATTAATTGCAAAGCGCCACTCATCGAAATCATTTTATACATTGGTAGACAAGATTACATTGAAAATATTTGCTTTTATTTTGAAGAAGGGTAGTTAAAGATAGTGTAATATGCTATTTTGAGCCAAATCAGTATAACATGCGATTTTCAATAATATATGTGGAAAATAATGTTAATAATGTCACTCAAAAATTTACCCAAAATTCCACACTTGCTAATTCTACACCATATCGCTGTTTTTAGACTGTGTATTGGGCTTCGATATAATTAATGCTTTTGTATATTGACTATGCCGTTTATATTAAAATTAATTGAATTGAATTGAATTCGTTCATGATGACGGTCAAATATTTTTCTTCAAACACGTCAAAGCGTTATTTTGGACAGTGTGAGGCGTAATAGTCCATGACCTCCGCGGCATAATGGATACCAAACATACCTGCAGCAGTCCCTATTTCCTTCGACTAGCCGAGTACTACTCATTTCAAAAACGTCCGTACCACGTCGACCATGTATAACAAAATATGCATGTTCCAAACATCCAAAATAAGCATTTAATAAGGTAATAAAGTTTAATAGTCTTTTGAGAAATTTGCCTTAGAGATTAACTTTTTTTCTAATATGATAACGGTTTTAGATCTTCTGGGCTACAGTTACAATTCCTGTCTAGCTAATGTCTAAAATATTAAGACAAATGGTCACCCGAAAACACACAGTATAAATTGGCGCTTGATGAGAATAAATGTGATAATAATACAAGCCATTAGCCTGGTCGCATCAGATAAGATTATGCGCAACCAGGTGATTAATGGGATAGGTCAAAGAAACCCCAACCAAATAGAGATTTGACGATGGAACACATTGAAGCAGAATAATTAATAATTATTTTATTGAATTAGTCGTATCCGTGAGGGAGCATTCGATATTGTGAGATAACAGAATTTGGGGGGAAAATGAAAGTTATCAGAAACTTATCAATTCGCAGGCTTGCTTCCAATATACCAACCAATTAAAAAGCTGGCTTATCAGAACTTCTGCCACGTAAAAACTTTTTTCTTAGAGAGCTTTTCGACAAGAGATAAAAAAAGGAGGGCTATACCCTAAATTGGCTAAATTTTTATATAAATTGTTTCGATATTGCAACAGAAATTTATGAATTCTGGTTAATAGTTATTGCTTTTTTTTTTAAGGGACATTTAAGCAAATATTTTTTAATCCCAGAAAATATATAGAATCAATATAAAGTTGTATTATTATATATATTTAAATTATATATACATGTCATTTATAAAAAGTTATATAAAGGGTTGGCTGATAAAATTGTTAGAAAGTCAAATTGCGGCACAATGATAACTACCAGTTATAATCCGGTAATTTTTATTTTATGTTGAAGAACAAATAATTGCATTTTGTTGGCCTCTGGAGACATTTTCGATTATTCTTTCACACAAAACGCGTGGTTTATTTTTAATGGTATCCTGAATGTTTCGTTTAACAGTTGGCCATAACGGCCATTTGACATTACTATTTTGCGAAGTAACGCGCCCAGAAAACTTTCTTTACAATAAATCGATTTTCTGGCGAGATGTGTGACAAGTGGCACAGTATTGCTAAAACAACACACTGTTTATATCCATATTTATCATTTGAGGCCAAACATATTGTGTTAGCATATTATTATGGCTTTCACCATTAACATGATTTCTATCATCGTCTATACGAACAATTTCTACGCGCTATTTAATCGCTTATATTTCCATGGTGAATTGACACAACAGTGTTGTCGCTATTTCATTTTAAAGTTATGACACACTTATTGGAAAACTCTATATAACACTTAAAATATTATACGAAGGTGAATCAAATATAAATCGAAATTTTACAATTACTTTCCTCAGTCAATCACGAGCGGGCTGTCAGTGTAGGTCGTTGCAGTGCAATCCTTTTGTTAGTACAGCCATAAGTGAGCAACAGGTTCCACCATTCGTTGCACAACGGGTTATAATAAAGTTTTTAACCAAGGAAGGTTATCTGAAATATTAACTCGGTTGAAGGTTTAGTATGGGAACGTTACCCTGTCTAAGACCCAAGTGTTTGGTTGGGTCAAGAAGTTTAAATGTGGACTAGAAAGTATGGTAAATGTAAGTCATAATCAACGTCCCAGGTCAACTGTTACTGCTGATAACATCGGTGCAGTTCGCGACCTTATCGAAGGTGGCCGGCGGCTTACTAGTTATGAAATCGCTTTAAAGGTAGGTATTAGCTCTCAAACAATCATCTCAAACAAAGTTCTCAAACAATCATCAGAAATCATCTTGGCTTCAATAAAATCTGTGCCCGATGGGTTCCGAAGTTTTTGACTGAAGATCAAAAAAATATCCGATTGCACATCAGTAAAAGACTTCTGAATCGATTTCGGCGGAAAGGAGAGAATTTTTTTAAACTTATCGTGACATGTGGTGAAACGTGGGTGCATTATTATACTCCAAAATCAAAAATGGCGATTAAAGAATGGCGATGGAAATTGAAGTCTGCCCTGTAAATAGCAAAACCCGTCTCTCAGCCGTTAAGATTCTCGCAACCGTTTTTTTCGGCTGGAAAAGATTTTTGCATGGGATTTTACATGATCGGCGTATGGTTAATGCTGTCTACTACTGCCAGCTATTGGAGGCAACCAAAATCCACTTACAGGAGCTTTTACTCGTGCGCGGATGCGGTGTCCCAATTAGAGACGCCCTCTTTCTCCATGACAACACCATGCCACCACAGCGGTTTTGACGAAGAAAAAACTGGAGATTGTGCATTGGGAAACAATCGAACACCCTCCATACAGCCCCGATTTGTCGCCCTGTGAGTATTTTTTGTTGGCGCCCTTGAAATATGCACTTGAAGGGGTACGATTCGACAACGATCAATATGTTGAGGACTTTATGAGCAATTGGCTGATACTCCAAACTCAAAGTTTCTACGAGCAAGGAATTTACAAGCTTCCAAACCTCTGGAAAACATGTGTAGAGCGTGGAGGACACTATGTAGAAAAATGCTCAATAGTTATTTTAAACTTGAAGAGTTTTACCACTAATCACCAAATCACCTTTTTTTAACTGCTCGACGCACGTTTTCCTAACCATGGTAACATCATCAGGAGATGATTTAATCTTCTGAATTGTCATACCAAAGGTTCCAATAGCAGAATTGAATAGTTGTCTTGTGTTATTTTATAAATAATAAATATGTATAAAACAATTCTGGTTTTTATTTGATTCACCCTCATATTCATAGTACTGTCAAATTTTATATGTGCGTGTGTGTGTGCGTGTGCGTGTGCGTGTGCGTGTGCGTGTGCGTGTGCGTGTGCGTGTGCGTGTGCGTGTGCGTGTGCGTGTGCGTGTGCGTGTGCGTGTGCGTGTGCGTGTGCGTGTGCGTGTGCGTGTGCGTGTGCGTGTGCGTGTGCGTGTCTTACCGTCAGAGCTAACGCGGCCGGCATTTGTTTACAGACCAAAATGTATGCTCTCCTACTAATTCCCAAAGAATACAGCAGAAATAAATACACTAATATTTAATAATTCACGAATTGGTTTTCATCTTGTATGATTATGCAGACACAGTTCACAACTTATGAACGAACTACATAAACTGCTTTCCTCAGCTCTCAAATTGTTTTTATTAGAACAAATATATATTTATATTATTATAATTCTCATTCATATGGTACTTATTTTTAATCAAAGCTCAGTATGCCTTACGATTTTTTGAAAAATACATCAAACACTAAATAACTATATAAAAATAACTATTCAAAACAAATGAAGACACTAAAAAAATCTAAGAAAAGATCACACACTTAGAAAAGACAACACTTAGATCAGACAACATTTATGGCAAAAATATGGATTGAAACCAGTTCTGTTTTAGATAGTAACAAAGTGACAAGTGAACAGACATAGACGCATATGAAAGTGTGATAAATGTAAAAAAAACAGATAGTAGGGTATGCAGATGACCTAAAAACATTAAAACATTTATAATGAAATAAAAGTGAGCCAACGGCGCAGGTTTAGAAATAAATGTAGATAAAAGAAGTAATACTGAAGAACTAGTACACGTCGTCAAACATTGTCAAGTGGCTACTGGAGATCGATCCGGATGAAGGCAGAGATTGAAGAACATAAAGGATAACTGATAATCGGTTATACCACAGGAAGAAGAAGAAAATTGAAATGATAGCCTCAACGCATGCAAGCTAAACGAAATTCAAATATTTAATTAAGAGATAAAGAAAAGATTAACTTTGAATATCAGTAACGTAGTATTAACCAGAAGCCATGGATTTGAATCCTGAAGCCAGGCCGTAAAATGATTCAAGTCAAACTAGCAATCAACCATCGTAGATTAAGTAATGTCTGAATGATTGTGGCGTATTCATATATTTTTCCTTTTTTTAAGCTTTTTCGCCACGATCTAAAACTGAAAAAAATATCAAAAAATATCTGTTCTTATGTAAATAAAGAATTACTGGGTAAAAAATAAAAAAATCAAACGGAAACAAGTTTCTCAGTGATTATTTTTCTGTAATAAATTTGCCTAACGAACAAAATTTTAAAAAAATTAAAAAATTCTCTAAAATAAATACAATCTTTTGAACGCTAACGTTTCGGGAAATATTCTCCTCCCATTTTCAAAACGAATCTAAAGTAAAGTTTTGGAGTTAGAGGTGCATCAGCAACTGAGAAGGCTATTTAGCGACCGGCCCTACAGCTTAACGCGGGTTCCGAACCAGGGTCATCAGCTACTGAAAACCCCGGTCAGCACCCTCCTTGGGCTATCAACCCTTGGTTTTGTGCTTAACCGAAAGTATCTCGAGAAGCCTACGGACTGGCGAGTGACCAACGTAGAAAACCTCTCAAAAAGCATCCGGCCTTACCCAGCCTCGAACTGGCGTGACTGAGGGGTGTTCCTTGTCAGATTTTACACTCTTACCTAGAAACATTCAGAAGAATTTTAGAAAAACTTTTTTGTCTAGTACGGAATTCGAACCCGCTCCACATTAACTGCCGTAACGTAAGGCTGACGCTTTAGACACCACAGCTAATGTGACTCCAAAAACGAATCTAAAAAATAAATTATATTATTTTCTATATATAATATAAAGATAGGAGCTAATTAGATTTTGTGTAGGTCAATGGTACTTACATTGACAATACGTTTTTAATGACAGTGACATACTACCAAAAAAATATATTGGTGAGGTTTACTGTGTGATTATTATGTATTGAAATATTTAAACGTTTTTAATTGTATTCTTTAGAATCGGAAACTATATTGAATTTAAATCTACCGAAGGCATAGCAATACAGTTATTTTTATTTAAATTAATCATTATAGTTTCTTTTAATATTCTGTATTTTGTTACCGATTCTTTTAATACCGTTTTGGAATTATTCCAATTAATTTTATGTCCCGATTCTCATGCTTGGTGATAAATTCTAAATTTAATCAAATCTATCTAAGAAGGTTTTTTATGTTCTTTTATTCTAACATCTAATGGTCTAGATAAAATTCGCTCACTTATAAAATTTGCCACATTCGCAGGGATTTTTACAAACCACATTTTTGGTATTCTGTTGTGTATTGTTTGGTTTGCTTTTTGTTAATATAAATCAGATTATTTTTGTTTTAAATGTCGTTCTTATGTTATATTTATTTCCTACCCTTTTAATTGTGTCATAAATACCGCGGATGTAAGGAATTGTAAGGTTGAATTGTGAAGTGTGAATTCAATTGATTGTTTTTTTTTCCCAGTGATTTTTTATTTACATAAAAATAGATATTTTTTTGTTTTAGATCGCGAAAAACCAAAAAAAAAAAGAAAAAAATACATCGTAGATTATCTGCTAATTTAAGCATTTTACTATAATACGGTATATTTAAGCTTTGGTTTTGGCCAGATTAACAGACTTTGTCGGGAGTTGCCTCAAATTCCATATAATGAACGTTTCATAGACCAAACTATATTTTACATTTTAATTTATCCCAATGATAATGTCCTATTCTTCTAAGCATACCGATTTATTTGTAATTAGTCCAAACAAATTCCAAAGTCCAAAACAATTTCGACAATCTTAATTGTTCACATTTTTCTTTCAATATAGATTTCCGTGAAATGAAGGATATAATAAGGTGTTTATGAGTGCTTTGAGAAATTGATAAGGAAGTCATTTTGGTAGAGAATCGGGAAACAGAAAGATCATATTAATATAAAAAAATCTTTTAATTTGAAAGCTTAGTAACGTCTTAAAACTACCTGCATTTACTAGTTATAAGATGAGCAATAATTTGATATAGGCATAAAAAATGCCAACGGAATACGGGGAAGATACGGATAACAAAATCGGGCAATGATGTAAGGCTTATTCAATTAAAAGTATTGATTAAAAAGGAAGTACGCAAAGGACAATCAAGCCACCATTCAAGTCCACATTTAATTAATATTAATGGGGTAGAGCGAGACCCAAATTGGCCTTAAAAGTTATTTTATGGCTAATATTCTTCTGCCATTTATCAAATGTAGATGTATTACTACTCTCCATTAATAAATTTTAACAATTTACTTCTTTCGGCCATTATACGACTTTTATTACTCAATAAATAAGATACTTATAAGCTTTGTCCTTTGACGGTTGGAATCCAATATTTTTTCAGTCGTTTGCTTTAATTGCATACTGCTAGGTTTAATTCAAGAATCAGTTAATTTGCTTGTAAAAGTATCATTTTCTTCAAACTATATCTCAAAGGAATATGAAGAATTCATTGGAAAAGAACTATGCTTATTTTTAAAGTATTATTTGAAATAGAATGCAACTATCAGTTCCATCTCAGGGTCAAAACGATTTAATCCCCATTAAAATTCCTTACCATTTGTCATTTTAAACGAAAAGTTTCCTTAAAACATGTATCCAAAATGCAACTTCCACGGAAAACAGGCCAGAACAGTTAGAAATTTTCTTAATAATTATCAATGTGTCATTATCGTGTTTTGGATACCCAATTTCGGTTCAAGCGGAATCAGTTTTTTGTTTGATTTGGTATAAAATATATAATATTTATAGTCGTTTAATGCCAAGTTGAATGATTACCACTAATTTTTCAATTTGGCCATTTTTGCTAAGCGATTCATGTCACATTAAGAAACTCACGATTAATTGTTTAATTATATTAAATATTCAAAATATCCACTATTTGAGTCTATCTGGCTGGAGCAGTTTTAACCAGTTTTCCAGAACACCTTGAAAAAGTTCTAGCATATTTCTAATCTGGTCGGCAGCAGCAAAACTACCTTCTTTTTGATATAAGCTTTTTATTATTTAAATACACGCACTGGCATATACAAAAATATTTTTTGTCACCATTTTGAAATAATACTGTTTGTCGTGGGTATCATCTGAAGTAGTCAATGTGACGTCAAATCGATGTTGGCTAATGTATGGCATGATTCTTAGTTTATTGTACTTTATTCGATAAATAATAACAAATTACTATTTACCAAATATCATTTCACACATATTTGCTAAAAATGTTAATCCTTATCATAGCTTTTTCATTGGTGATTTAATAATTTTGCATTTTTTTGCGGAAACTCTTAGGGGATGGTTGGATAATACTGTGCCTTTAACGGATTATAGCTATAATATTCTACTAGTACGAAACAGAACTACTCAAACTTGATTATTAACAAAGCAATTTAACTGGCAACCAACTTCTAATGCAATCTTTAATTCTTACAGCGCCCATGTGAAAATGTAGGAAGTAAAAAATTTTTTGGAAAAGTGCAGCATTATCAAACTGGTCTGAGAATAATAGCGTGCCCTGGTTTGATAATACCGTACCTTATAAATAGTAGTCGATATCCGAGTCAATCAACATTTTTCTCTGAACAAAAATAGTATTATTATTAATAATTTTAACAGTAGTCGCAAATGAAATTTTCAGTAGTGTTTCTACCATTGCATTCTTTATGGATCCAGATAGAGAACCACTGCAACAACGAAACCATACTTCTCTGCCCCGGCCGAATTCTCCACATATAGTGTAAAGGTCATTAACAGCATCAGTATTATTATTTTCTTTGTTTCTGGTTCTTTGTCAGCGTCCATGTCATCATAATAGTCGTCATTGCATAATTATGCTAGAAGAACTCCAAAAAACCTGATTAGACCTTGTGTTTCTGCAGCAACATATTTTCTTGCATTGTCATTGAGCAACATCACACCGGAAGACAGTAGGCCACGCCGCTTATTTTGTATGGCACACCATAATTTTCTCAAGATGATGCAATACGCATCAGACTTGACTGTTGTGCCTCTAGGCATAAAATTCGCAAACAATAACCCTTTGAACTTTCCCTGTGAACTTTTCGAATTCTATGAGGAATAGTACATAGTAATAGAATGATCACTGTAAACCTTAAATTAGTGTTATTGTTAGACAGTACTGTTACAGTAATGTCTGAATGATTGTGGCGTGTTCATATATTTTTTTCCTTTATTTGGGTTTTTCGCCACTATCTAAAACTCAAAAAATATCAAAAATACCTGCTCTTATTTAAAAAAAGAATCACTGGGTAAAAACAAACAACCAAACGGAGACAAATTTCTCAGTGATTCCTTTTTCTAATAAATTTATCTAACGAACAAAATTTTAAAGATATAAAAATGTTATAAAAAATTTTACAAACTTTTAACGTTAACGTTTCGGAGGGTAATCTCCCCCCGTTTTCAAAACTAAACTAAAAATAAAATATATTAATTTGTAATATATAAAGTATCGAGTGAAAGTAAATATATTTTTTTGTATATGTCAACGATACTTACATTGACAACAATAGATTTTCATAACAGTGACATACTACCAAAAAATATATATAGGTAATGTTTACTGTGTGTTTGTTTATTTTACTGATTGTGTATTCAAATATTTAAATATGTTTAATTGTATTCTTTAGAATCGGGAACCATATTGAATTTAAATCTACCGAAGGCATAGTAATACAATTATTTTTATTTAAAATAATTATAGCGATTTCTTTTAATCTTCTGTATTTTGTTACCGATTCTTTTAATACCGTTTTGGAATTATTCCAATTGATTTTATGACCCGATTCCCATGCGTGTTGACAAATTCTAGATTTATTAAAATCGCTCTTTCTAAGAAGGTTTTTATGCTCTTTTACTCTAACATCTAACGGTCTAGATGTCTCACCTATATAGAATTTGCCACATTCGCAGCGAATTTTATAAACCACATTTTTGGTATTTTGTTGTATATTGTTTGGTTTAGTCTTTGTTAATAGAGATCTAAGAGTATTTTTTGTTTTAAATGTCGTTCTTATGTTGTGTTTATTTCCTACTCTTTTAATTGTGTCAGAAATACCGCGGATATAAGGAATTGTGAGGTTAATTGTTTCAGAGTTATTATTATTGTCATTAATAACTTGTCTGTTTTGTCTAGTATCAATTTTTTTTTTCAAATAATTTTGTTCGTTAGGCAAATTTATTAGAAAAAAGAATCACTGAGAAATTTGTCTCCGTTTGGTTTTTTGTTTTTACCCAGTGATTCTTTCTTTAAATAAGAACAGGTATTTTTGATATTTTTTGAGTTTTATGGGTGGATAAACATCCACGTTGTATACATTCATGGAAACAATCATTCATTATGTCGATCCGTTCATTCTGTGAAGAGTCACGATGTTTTGCCAAAATCTGATTTGGTACTCATGCCCTAATTATTATATATGTAGAAAATGTTTTAATTTAACTAAAGCAATGCCTATTTAAGAAATATGTTTTTTTTTCTGCTAAAATGCTAAATGGCAACATACACATATCCTATATATATGTTCACATTGTTTTGATATTTTTCATCTAATTTTGATTATATTTTAATTTAGCTGTATAACACATATATGGCATTTTTGTTCCAGGCTGCGTTGTGTTCAGGGTGAAGTAATTGACATTCAACCAAATTAGATTGGACGGAAAGCTTCACTATTATCGTATTTTCCATCGTCAATATCAATCACACTGATGGAACTGCCAAATTAGGGTAAGTTTCCATAATTTCCGTAATTCGTTTAATCGAATTATCATTATAATGCATGCAATATTTAACTAAAAAAATAAAATTATTTTATATAGTGTATTTGTTTTTGCCTTTTCAATATTGTTTTAATAATAATATAACTCCATTTGAATTTTCATAATACTATATTTGTATAAAGCTTACAAAATGATGTTTACTAAAAAAAAAAATAATTTGTCTAGAAGTTCTATACTGTTGTCTTAAGAAAAGGAAAATGCAGTTGAGAAAACTTACCTGGCTTTGACAAATGTTATAAAAGGAGAAAACAGAGAAAGCCATTAAATGAAAACGACAATGTACAACATTTAATCAGGGCTGTAATAAAGTAGCGTTTTTCATAAAACAGTAATTTTAGGACTAATTAGTTGTATATATTTTACAAATTTAAAAGTGAATGTGACATTTTACTTATTTTTTACCTGATAATTTATCATCATCAACATCATCATAACCGTTCAATCTCCCTGGATTTTGGTTAACGCTTGTATGCGTTTTCAAATCCTGTTAATGAAATGGATTACTCCTCTTCTTTTAATACTTATTAAATTTTATTTGTCCTGGCCCCTTTGGTTATAACCTTCCATTATTTTCTGTCTCTGATTATTTGATTATTGCAGCGAGATCAAGGCTAGGCAACTAGGTGGATGTCATTTGTTATAATGTTTTTATTGTTCATATTTACCTTCCTTAACATAGCTTCCAGTATCAGCTTTGAGGTCGTTGGTGATATTTGTTGGTGGTCGTTGGATCTCCATCTTTCTCCCCTATATTTATGTTGCTTTATTTTTGAATTTCTTGTAGTATTATTTTGCTCTTAGTATTCTTCAATGTTATTTCCAGTAACTCTATCAATTAATAGAGTTATATGCCTAAGAAATTTCTTAGGTAAATGTTTTCAGTTTATTTAACATTCTTGGTCTGATTAGCTAGTCCAATGCATTTCTAAAGCCTACAAAAACAATATGCACTTCCATATTATATTCCCATGATTTCTATTCGATTCGTTCAATGATGTATTGCACTTAGTGCTGACCTAGTCGGTCTAAAACCATTTTGGTAGTCCCTTAATATTCTTTCTGGGTATACCTTCAATTTACAATTCATAATATTAGTTACTGGCCTGTAGTTTTTATATGTTTCATTATCACCTTTTTTATGAATTGGTACAATTGAACCGGTCTTTCATTTATCTAGCAATTTCTTCTTTGTCCAAACCTGCACCTGTTTTAACAAATGTTCATTAGTTTATTATAGTTTATTCGTTAAATAATAGCCAGTTAAATAATATTTGCCAAATGTGGTTTTTGACATGACAATTGAACATAAAAGAAGATATACTAAACAACAAAATTATTTAACCACTCAATGTTAGAAAAGCATACTTTAAATGAATTTTATAATGTTACATAACGCGAAAAGAATCCAAAAAAATTTATTTTTAGATAACCTAGTAATCAACAAAAAAAAAAAAGAAAAATTATAGATATTTTGTTAAATGATCAGCTAGACTTAAATGGTTTACCAGTATTAAACTTATATTGTCCTAGACTTTGACAAAAAAATTGATTTCCCCACTATCATGTTTTATGGTATTATTGGGTCGATGGACACTTTAGGTTGTAATTACTTTTCTAACTGTTAGTTTAGTATACTTTGTATTTGAAAAAGGCACTGTATGTCGAAACAATTGTCATACATACAATTTTAGATATAGTGGAAATTTTTACATATTAACTTTGCTAATTTATGTAAAATGAATTTCAATCAAGTATCGGCTACCTCGGTTAAATTTATATTTATATATATATATATATATATATATATATATATATATATATATATATATATATATATATATATATATATATATATATATAAATATATATATATATATATATATATATATATATATATATATATCTATATATATATATATATATATATATATATATATATATATATATATATATATATAAATATATATATATATATATATATATATATATATATATATATATATATATATATATATATATACATATTATAGTAGTAGTTGTAATAATGTCTATGTAACACAAGAGAGAAGACTGTGTACATGAACAATTTACTTGCCGGAAGTCTGGTATTGCAGCTGCATACGACAAGACCATCGACCACAACACAGAAGACCGAAAAATTCAAGAAAAGGGAAAAGAAAAATTGGACAAGTGTTATAATTTTAAGAGATTTCCCGGATTTGGAAAAGGTCCGCACTAGGGGCACTAGGCACTATCTTACTCAAGTTTATGAACTACCTGCTCAGCCTACAGCTAGAGGATACTTCCATCGATGCGCTGCAAAAGACGGCTGTGATTGGAACTGCATTAATTCTACGACGGAATCTATCGACTGCCAACTCTATGGTTTAGGGGCGAGTTAATGGGAGAGCGCCAGCATGTGATGATTTTTGTGATCTTCTGTGTTGTTATCTTCTGTTGTTATCCTTCCTGTGAATATGTAATTTTCTGAATAGATATGTTGAAAAATTGATTTATATTTCAACAATAAGTCCTTTTGGCTGGATGCATTGCGATTTTCCATGTTTTTTATACGTTACAAAAATTACAACTTGTCGAAATCTGCAGAATGTTTCTCTGTTTCGGCGATGATTTCTTCATTTAATGATTTCCTTCTACCTAGACATTTCTTCATATTTGAAAAGATATATAAATAGGAAGGGATCAAGTACAGAGAATAGGGTGGCTGCGAAATAAGTTCGTAGAGTAAATTGGCCAATTTCACTCTAGAAATAATGGACGAATGGACGGTTGCATTGCTATGGTGAAGCTTTTTCTTCGCTAACTGATGGCGTTTTTTATCAACTCTTTATGAAATTTAATATATAGTGCGAGTTGATGTATTGTTCTGTTACCGTTTTTTCTTTTCCAAATATTTGATGAAGATAATATTTATCCCAGTTTGGGATAAATATTGCACACAGTTTGTAGTAATAAATCATATTTTCATCGGCCTAGAGACTCATTTGAATGTGCTTATAAATGGCTAAATACTGCTGTGAAGTAACCACTAGATTCCGTTTCTGGTTTGCAGTGAGCAAAGGCGGTTTAAATCATGCTAATATCTTTCTTACATACAAATGTTTACGTATGATGTTTTATACGTATTCATTCGAGATGTTTCTCATCTCAATAATGTCTTTAAACTTCACTCGGTAATGGCCAACACAGTGTCATTGATTGTGTGAACCACTCCCTTTACTACTTTTGTAGTAACGTCAACGAGACGTCACTCGCACCCTGGATCGCCCACATCGAAACTCAGTGAACCACTTAGGAAACATGAAACGTAGAAGAAAATCTACATATTTTTTCAACATTTCTTCGGATTGCACGATGATTTTTCCAAGCAAAATTAATGTTTAATCAAGAATTTAAATTAAATAATTAATACACGAATAAAAATGTATTCTTATGATTACTATCTATAAATACACCTAACAAGAAATAAAGTGAATACCGTCAAGATATTAACCATATGAAATTAGCAAGAGGAACATATATATTGTTAATGGAATTGCCATATACCTACCAGAACTAAAATTAGACCACTAACTTGCAGTGCAAATTAAATTCAAGCCGGCATAATCAAAACCGAGAAACTTTTGAGAAATGGTCGCAGTTCGACTCTGGACTGGTTAGAATGTGAGTTCCACAAAACGAGAACTTAATCAGGACATTTCGCGTTTAAACTTTACGTTCGCTGATGTTTCCCACCAAATTTAATCCAATATTCTAATCAAATATTTTCTGAAAGTTTCAGTTGAATATTCACATATATTTAGACGAAATTACATAAATAAATTGTAACACCCGTTGATTACCCATTTTTTACCTTACCCGTTGCGTTCTGGATAATTAATCAATGTGTGTAAAGTGTTGAATTGCCTTCCGACCAATGTACCAAGCAATTTGTCTATGTGAAATAGGATGGGTGGATTTTCACTTCCAAATCGGAAATTGCCATATCCACAAGCGATAAACCAAACACGCGCAACATTGTCAGTCATATCGCATCCTCTTACGATATTATCCTGATGCTGTAGTAAAAACACGATCGTTTGGTTTTAGTTTTAAAAAGGGAAATATTTTTTTATATATTGAATATGCTACGAAGAGAAATGCTACGAACTGAATGGTGTTTTTGTACAAATCTAAAGGGTGTAACAAAAAAGGTTATTCTCTTGTGTGAAAATTATTTACATTTTATGTTTGACGGCTATCATTGGAAAATACCCAACAACCTTACAATATAGCAGAGAGCATTCAAAATGGTTGAATTTCATTATGAAAATGTACCTTCAATTATGAACACAATTATCCAAACTGGTGTAAGTTTTCCATTAAATCGAACTTCTTAGCCTTCTTTCTATCTTATTTCTATAGTATTATAACCCTTCGTCCTCAACCGAAACAATATATTGAATCAGTCCAATCTGAGGCTGTATACGAGGCGAACAAACAAAGCAATGACAGTGGTGACGTAGCGTTCGATCTGGCAACACTGTTGACTACCGTTTTGAAGGGGTGGAAGGATAACATTTAATGCGTCTTCAGTATGAGTTTAAACACCCTAGAGTCACTTGGTGGTTTGTAGTAATTCTTTATGTAAATAGGATTTTTCTAGTCAATTCTAAAAATGGGAAAATAGAAATTTGGTAGTCCGTGGCAATTCTTTCCGTGAATTTTTATTTCAATCTCGGAGGCACTGCGATGAGAAATTTTGCAGGCCTATAGAAACAATGTTTTATACAGAGCCCAGGTTTTCAGGTTGATTAAAGCATTCTCAGAAGGCCGAGACTTGATTGAAGATGAACCTTGCAACAGAAGGTCTTCAATTGCAAGAAGTGATGAAAATGTCCACATAATTTGAGATCTTGTAACGTTTACAAATTATCGCCCGCAACAGGTAGTATTGTTTTGCGCGGGTCTTACTGCTAAGCGTACCTGTATATTCCAGGATGAATGTCGAGGCAGTCAAAAATCCCGGCTCGCGCTGAACACATGGCTCCACGCCGACAGGATGGACAGCGATTTAGAACTTGACGCCACTGATAGTCCTGCTTAAGTAACCCCTCCATTTGAGGTATGTTGATTAGCTGGGCAAACTCTACAGAGGCTTCTTATTATTTTTGTATTTTTACAGAGGGTTTTCGAGCCCGGCGGTTTTAGAGCCTAGTTGTTTTAGAGCCCAGTCGTTTTAGACCCCCGTCATTTTCGATCCCGTTCATTTTAGAGCCCCGTCATCTTGGGACCTAGCCATTTTGGCTTTTCTTGAATTATAGTCATCTTAGTCCATGGACATTCTGGACTACAGACTTCTTGGACCTTGGTCATTGTTGGCTCAAGCCAACTGTGCTGAACACTGAATTGGTCAGTAATCGGCCATTTTGGTAACCGAGTAATCCTGAGGCTCGATAGCCGAACTGCACCACAAAATGACAAAGCCATATATTACTTTATTATTGTATTATTATTATTTCCATTAATATTCATCACATTACCCAAATCACAATTTGTCTATCAACGTTTAATTACGCTAGATAGTTTGATTTCACTTAATTTAATCTAGGTCGATTTAAGATAACTTATTTTAATATTTTATTTCTTTTTAATATTCCATTCTTTGTACTGTAGACAAGAGTCCTAATACTATGAGAATGTTTGTCTAAGGTTGAACCTTTCTTTTTATATGCCTAGTTAAGTAGATAGCTGTGGGCACCACAGTTAAATTTATTTTTTTGCATTATAATTGTTTATTTTTAAAATTTTTGTTTTTTATGTGGATCTCCGAATTTGTGTTTGTGTGTTAAATAATTATTACTGCTACTGACTCTTTTTAGTGAAAATAAACCTTTTCCTAGTTTTAAAGTTTTTTTTAATCTTTTTCGATTTCGAAGAATTGGGTGGCGCCCTATTAACATGCTTGAGCAATCCATCCGTGACCTACTTCCCAAATGCCTCTTGCGAACAGCTGCCGTCGCTGTAACTTTAGTAAAATATTGCTTCAAGGTAAAAAAAAGTTTACGTTACAATCTTCTGAACCCTGATCATTGATTGGCGGTCAGAATCAGGGAAGTGTTAAATTTTAGTCACATAACCGTTCATCTGATTTTGACTAATGTATTCGGTATGAAGAAAGTCTGCGCGGAAATGATTTTGAAAAACCTTCTACAGTATCAAAAGGACAATAGAAGACAAATGTGCCTTTACTTTTTGGGGTGGATTGAACATGATCCTTATCTTCTAGAAGATATCATTACTGGCGAGGAGTCATATATATTTAAATATGACCCGGAAATGAGGCGCTAGAGCTGAAAATGCATATTACAACCTACATCACCATAACAAAAAAAAAAGCCAGAATGAGTAAATTAAACATTAAAAGCAGGCTGATTTACCATTTTGATAGCCAGATGACTTGTAAGAAATTTGTGCGGTAAAAAGTGTAAAATCTGTGTTCCGCGGTAAAAAGATAAATCAGCGTTTTTACCGACATGTTCTTGAAATACTTGGAAAAAGTATCATTTATTTCCGCAGCCCTCTTATTCACCAGACTTCTTCATTTTTCCAAGATTAAAAATTTACCTCAAAGGTCACCTTTTTGGGACATTTGAGAATGTCTAAAAGACCGTAACCGACCAGTTAAAGGCGATTTCATTATCTGAGTTCCAGCACTGCTATGGAAAGTGGACCGTCTTCGGTGCTGGGTAGCTTCCCAAGTTAATTACCTTGAAGGAGACGATGTAAAATTGTACTTTCAATTGAATACAATTATGAAAAGCCGGTATCATTACTCTGTCTACACACCTCGCATGAGGTTTCTTAGCAGTAATTGTTTTCCGAGCTGGGTTACCATATCTTAGCCGACCGGTTTCACCCACCACTCCGGGGTTTCGCCATTCCTCTTCTGTGTTAGCTATATTCCGCACATCCTAATGTACGCATTGCAGAGCAGTGCAATACAAAGTGCAATCCATGACGTGGATTAATCCAGTTTTTATTAGACGGTTGTTCAGAATTTTATTACAGTCCAGATGTCGCCAGCTTAGTCTCTTTCCGAGACACTATCACCTGCCAGTCGAATAAAGAATAACAATATTTGAAACCTAATTAGACACTTAGTCACCAAAATGTATATGCTTCGCTCGCTTAGAACAAAATCCAGCCACATTAAGTTAAAATGGTTCGAAAACGCCAAATCAATTTGTTGATGTTCTCAACAATACTACTCGTACACTATATATTAACACTACATGACCAGATCTAACTGATCCGAAATTAAATCGATAAACTACTCAATCTATTAACTGTTTAGGCTTTAGGAAACCTTTTGGTTGATACCACTTTTTGTCGAAAGACTGTACTTAATAAAGACGAGTTGGATTTTGTTTTTCTCAAATTCTCTGAATAAATTACAATACAGTCCCATTTAAGTGTACTTGCGTGATCTATTTTTGTATCTAGTAGTACATCTTCAGTTATAATTTTTGATAAGTTATCACTGAATTTATATTCTGAATTATTTAACACATTGTTAAATTTAACTGAGAGTACTGATACTTGATGGAAATTCATTTTATATAAATAAGCAAAAATTAATTTCTAAAATGTTTACAATATTTAAAATTGTATGTAGAACAATTGTTTCGATACCCAATTTTTCTTTTTTCAAACAAACGATTTTTTCGATCGAACTCTTTTAAACAGTAAAAAAAGTAATTATAACCTAAACTGTCTAATAATACCATAAAACATGATAGTGGGGAAATCCATTTGTTCAACGTCTAAGAGTGCAATATAAGTTTAATAACTGTGAATCATTTAAGTCTAGCTGGCCATTTAGCAAAATATCCAAATTTATTTTTTTATTAATTTCTAAGGTCTTTAAAAGATTTAATTTTTAGATTTATATTCATTATGTAACATTTTAAAATTAGCATTGCAAGTATGATTTTGTAAGAGTAAGTCGTTCATATAATGAGAATTATTTTGTTGTTTAGCATAACTTATTTTATGTCCATTAAACTTAGTAGAGAAAGACCTTCGTGTTTATCCAACATAGACTTTTAGACACGACTCGCATTCAAATAAATACATTTCTGATTTATATAGTTTATATATTTGACTTTTATTGTTTTCAAAATGAGGCGTTCAAGACTATTGTTTGTATTGAAAACAATATTTATATTGTTTGTTTTGGATAAATATTTAGAAACTAATTTAGTAACTTTTCCTGTATACGTAATTGTTTTGTATGCTACATTATTGCATATTATTGACAGGATATATTAAATTAATGGTTTTATTATAACTTTATTAATAATTATAATATTTATAATGTTTGGATCGTGTCCGTTATTTACTACGATATGTCTCATGACATTCAATTCTTTTTAATAAGTAGCTATTGACATTGGAATATTTAATAATCTGTGTTTAAATGAGCTAAATGCTGCCATCTTTTGTGAAGAAGGATGGAAAAGGATGGAAGGAAGGAAAAATTACAAAATCATTTTCATTGTCTTTTCTGGAAAATTGTTGAGTCTAAAAATTTAATACTATTATGTTGTTCTTCTTCAACTGTGAATGTAATGTCCATATGTAAAGAATTTATGTAAGTTAAGAATTTATTTAATTGTCTATCACAACCCGTAAAACTAATTAGAATGTCATCCACATTTCTGTACTAGTAAACTGGTGATTCAAATAATTAATGTTGATTTATCTTAATTTCTAAGTTGGCCTAAAAAATTTCCGTCAGTAAAGGACTTAAAGGGTACAACATTGTCAAACTGTCATTCGAAACAAAATCATACTATTATTTTTTATTATGAATTATCATGGTATATGTGTATCATGGTATCAATGTATCCATAGTATTAATAGGTCGATGGATAGTTTAGGTTTTAATTGCTTTTCTTAATGTTAGTTTAATATAGCTTGAATTTGAAAAAGACACTGTGTGTCCAAACAGCTATTATACATACAATTTTAAATATACCGGAAATTTTAGATATTAATCTTTACTTATTTATAATTGTTGTTAAGTTTGTTTTCATATCAGTCATTTACTATCATTACTTCATTTCATATTTACTATTCTATCTCAATTTCTTCACATCATTTACGTAATAATAACTGTATATAATACACGTATATCCTAGAGTCTAATTTAGCGAGATGTTTTTCTATCCTAAAACCCTTTGTTTCTGTGTTCTTTGGTATGTTATTCATCACCTTCATTACCACAAAGAAGAATAAATGGTCCAGACTGGAGTATTTTTAGTTTTTCCTATAATTTTGAAATATTAAGTCTGTGGCCTTTTATTTCCAATTTTGATATTATGTTACCGAATGGGTTTTTAATAACATTTCTTTTTATTCATGTCTGTTTCAAGAATATTCATACAATATCTTGTTTTGTTAAGTCATCTTTCAAAATATCTCTCATTATCTTACTACAGTGGGAGAACCCTTTTTCATAAGTTTTTTTTATTTGTAATTTGGGGGTTTGGAGGTTTTGAAGGTTTTTTATTCCAATTTCTTTGATTTGTAATTTCTTGATTCTCGTGTTCAACGTCTGATATTCATTAAATTATTTCCTTGGTTGATTTTAATTTTCATATATTAGTGTTTTTTTTTTATAAGGAGATTCACTAGGTGTTTAAGTGTCGTTGGTCATTACTGAAGAAGTTTGTATGAATAGAATGTGTTCCATATTTTGATAATTTTCTGTTCTTCGATTATTCAGTAAAATTGTGCTGTAGGACAGGTTTCAAGTTCTTCCATTTGCCTTCCATACTCTAATATTTCTTGGAATATTTTGGTATAATTTGATTCTTCTATAGATTATTCTATACACATTGTTTTTCAAATTACCGTCAATACAAACCTCTAGTCTAATTTTACTATTAATTATTAATCCAAATATGTGCAGATATACATGAGACGTTTGAATTTATTTCACTTTTCGATATAATTTCCTAAATGGTTAATAAACCTGTTCTATAGATAATGAAGAGCTTTATTAAAAAAGAAAAATAGTCACTGAAATACAGATGGGCCGTAAAAGGGGATTGTATAAACATTTCCAACCCATTGCTGTGGATTGTAACCATCAATAGGCAACTTTTGGATGAGAATTGGAATATTATCTTATAGACACGCAACATTTATGGTACTGCAACACGATATACACATTACTGCATGGGTACAATATTCGCATAACATTAGCTTGTGGTGGTGCCTTCAGATGCCGAATATGCAAATAAAAAGTTTTTGGAGATCCAGGAAATTGTCACCAGAATTTAACTGTTGAAAAAATGACCTGACATCTTTATGTATGCAGACTCTTTTGAATGTTAAATCCCTTACTTCAAATGTAAGAGTCACAATTACCTAATACATCAAAATTTTCTGTATTGTTAGATCATTTAACGACAACTCTATAATTTTTTAAACATTTGGTCAAGGGGTACTAAACTATATTAGGGAAAATAATTCGTGTTCTATGTACAGATTCGTGTACATACTTACCCGACATCTAAGTTAAACTCTGAATTTATATTTTATAAAACACATGAAAACTAGTCCGGTAGGGATTTTCTGTTAGTTACTCTGTTAACGCTAATAAACAAAAATTTATTAGAAATGTTTATGATTATTTACATATTATTAATTTATGTGACATTTGCAAAATTTACTTTCAGATTCGCATTGATTTATTTTCAGTTAGTAAAGTTGATTCAAATAAAAACTGTCAGTCGATAATTTTAACCACATTATGCAAATACACCACATTATGCACTTTTATTTTAAAAAGGGAAACACGTTGTTAAACGTGTTTAAGGAGAGCGTTCTATTAGGGACACCACGGTGCCAAAGTGGTTTGGTCGGCCTGGGACGGTTATTTTGACCTAGAAGACCGATACCACTCTGGCCGTTCTTCAAACCCTGATGTCGAGGAAATAACAGCCATAATAGCGAAAGTTATATACACCACGGCTCGTGAAACTCTTCTTGAGATCATTTGAACAAATAAATTTTGATGCTGCATTTCTGGGGTTGAGGTTGCCAGAGTCGGCGCTTTTATTACGGTAAAAGACGGATTTCATCCGAAGAAAATTATGCTTGGCATTTGGTGGGATTGCAAGGAACTCATACGCTTTGAACTTCTTCCACCGATTTCTGATATTCACAATTAAATTGGCTGAAAACAATTGAAGAAAAACGGCCAGAATTAACATATATCAGGTGTCTCAGAAAGTTTTGGGGGGGGGGGGGGGGGGGGCGGTGAGGGGAGGTATGTCAAACGCTTGACGGGCTTTTTAAATTTAGTAGCGATGGATCGCTACGGGACCACCGCGCTCATTTTAAGTGCGAGCGTTTTATAAAAACAACGATTCTACACATTGTTCGACATCTGTACAGGACACATTTTAATTTAGTGACCATGAGAAATGTGCCAAGTGCGAATTTAATCAAGAGAAGCGGTGCACAAATTTGAAGAGACTAGAAACACAATACCAGACAAATCAGCTGAGCGCAAAAGGACATCAAGCATGAGTACGAATGTTGACCGCGTTTGCCAGTCTGTTAGAGACCATCTACGACGGTCCTTACGACTCCGCGCGGCTTTTCTACATTTGCACAGATCCACGATTCATCGCATAATTTGCAAAAATTTACATTTCCACCCTTATAAAATTGTTATTGTGCAAGAAATGAAACCCGATAATCCAGCTAACGGAGTCGAATTTTGCAGGACAATGAAAAATCGTTTTAGGAACTTCAATAATATATGGTTTTCTGATGAATAGAATTTCCACATCAAACACCACGTAAATAAACAAAATTGTAGATATTGAGCTCCCGACAATCTGCTGGAACTGCACTAGAAACCAATACACTCGCCTAAGTTTGTCGTTTGGGCTGCCATATCAAGTGAATGAATTATCGGTCCCTACTTTTTTGAGGATAACCGTGGTCGCGTTCAGACAGTTAGTTTCGATCGTTATCGACTATTTTGGCTCCAAAATTACAAAACTCGATTGGCTACAACCGCAACATATTTTTCCAACAAGTTTGAGCAAATTCCCATGTCAGAAATGATTCTTTAGCAGCTTTTCACGGAGTGATTAGTCGCCGAGGGGACATCAACTGACCACCAAGGATTTTTCCTATGGGACAATTTAAAAAGTACGGTTTTCAACCCATTATCACCCAAGTTAAATGTTTTAAAGCAAAGAATAACAGACGGAATCCACACGATTCCAAAAGCGATGCTCCAGCAAGTGATTGAACATTTCAGTTCCAGGCTAAAAGAGTGTGAAGAAGCGGATGGTGAGCATTTACGGAAGGTTGCTTTTCATAAATAAAAATTTAAAAACTACTCTGCCACGTAACAGCTATTAATCAATTTTGATTGATTCTGATGTTTTATTTTTTAAGTATCAAAAACGAATAACATTCTGAGACACCGTTTAGGAAAGACTTCGTGTTTCATTATGACAATGCAGGACCACATATTTTAATAAGGACCTTTAAAATAGCTTAGCATCAATTGGGATGTTTTGCGCTATCTACCTTATTCACAGGGCCTCTCACCTTCGGACTAACATCTATTCCGCTGCCTCCAAAATTGTTTAAATAGGAAATCATTTAAAATGAAAGAAGCGGTGAAAAACAACCTGTTGGCAAATGCAAGTTTTTAGCAAAAAAGGCTTTATAGACCTACCAGAATGTTAGCAAAAGTTGTAAATATAATGGTAATTATATAATAGCTTAATTAAATATTTACATAAACTATTTGAGTTTCTCTTTCTCTTAAAAAAATCCCTCCAAATTTTCCGGGCAACCCGATATTTTGTGTTGTAGAAATAACCAAATAACGCTACTAAACAAAAATTAAACGGCGGAATCAAGAAATTTTATGAACTGTCATAAAAATAATGTGCAAGATTTATAATTCTGAAACAGAAACGTTGTTTTATTATATGGAACGACAAAAGGTATCGTGTAGTCCTTGCAATATGCTTGTATGTTTTAACCGTTTTTGCAAATTTTAATATCCACACAGGTTTATATAACGTAGGTTCCGTGGTGACATAAAACTTACCTCAACACGATATGCATAATGTTCTATAAAATTGCATTTTTAAAACAACATTTTAAAATAATTGGAGAATATATTAGTTTTTATTTTCTTTAAAGATGAGTAAAATAAATGTTGTGAAATTCTGAAAAATATTTATATAAATATATATAGGATGAGGTTATATATTTGTCAATTTGTTTGCGAATATTTAGCGGAAAAAATCTAACAAACCCAAAGTTGTAAGGAAATATAAATTGAACAACGGTAAATAGGATTCTAAAAGAAAACCAATTATTGGTCTATTGATATATAATGGGAAAAGAAAGAATGTATAAGGAAGTCAAAATAGTCCTGGAAAAACTATACATTGAAAAACTCAAAATGTCTATACTATGTAAAAAAGCGAGAGGAAAAAACCACACAGGTTTATATAACGTAGATTCCGTGGTGACACAAAACTCACCTCAACACGATATGCATAATATTCTATAAAATTGCATTTTTAAAACAACATTTTAAAATAATTGGAGAATACATTAGTTTTTATTTTCTTTAAAGATGAGCAAAATAAATGTTGTGAAATTCTGAAAAATATTTAGCAGAAACAATGAAAATGTGTACAATTTTAGAATGAGTTTAAAATATTACTTTATGTAATTAATTTTAATTTTGTATTTCTATTTATACAGAAGACATAATATAATAATATACATACACACACACACACACATATATATATATATACATACACACACACACACACATATATATATATATACATACACACACACACACACACACATATATATATATATATATATATATATATATATATATATATATATATATATATATATATATATATATATATATATATATATATATATATATATATATATATATATATATATATATATATATATATATATTTATATATATATATAGGGTTAGGTATCTATTTGTCAATTTCTCTGCGAATTTTTAGCGGAAAAAATCTAACAAACACAAAATTGTGAAGAAATATAAACAGAACAAGTATAAGGAAGTGAAAATAGTCCTGGAAAAACTATCCATTGAAAAACTCAAAATGTCTATACTATGTAAAAAAGAGGTAGAAAAAAAAAGAGAAATATCACCAAGTTTTACTTAAAATAAGTGTGGATAAGCCGCGTAATGTTTGAAAACACTTTTAGACAAATATCCGCCATGGCTACTTCTGACAAAGTGAATTTTTGTTTATTCTATTTCCGACTACTTTTTCAAGTAACTAGGGTCTTGTGTCCGCAATAATCCAAGTTATGTTGGCTTCCAGGAGGTCAATAGTTGCTGGTTTATCGGCATAGACCAAAGATTTAACATAATCCCAAAGAAAATAATCTAAAGTCGTTAAATCACATGATCTTGGTGGCTAATTAAGAGGCTCGTTTTTAGAAAAAAAATTCTCACCGAATTGTTCCATCAATAAATTGATTGTAGCCTTGGCTGTATGACATGTGAAGCCATCCTTTTGGAACCACATGGCCTTCTAATCAATACCATTCAAATTTGGAATTAAATAGTCACTGATCATCTCTCTGTAAAGATCTCCATTAACAGTAACGAGTTTTCCAGCTTGTTTTTTTATTAAGAAATACTGCCGAATAATGCCATCGGCGTTCAATCTGCACCATACGGTTATTTGTTTTTGGATACAAGGGTAAAGCTCCAAATGCGGCAATTTTATTTATTAACATAACCATTTAGTCAGAAATGAGCTTCGTCGCTGTACTTAAAGTTTTGCTGTAAAAATTGTGGGTCAAGTTGCAATTAATTTTGAGCCCATTCACCGAATGTACGATGCAATCGATGGCTTTGCCATCTTCAGTTCTTGGACAAGTTGTATCTTGTAAGACACCAGATCAATATCTTCACGCAAAATTTTCTACGCAGTCAAATAGCAAAGCCCAACTTCCTGCGGGCGGATATTTTCTTCGGAACGTATCTTTTTTGTCTTATTTCTGTCTTGAGCAGCGTGAAATGCATTTGGAATGTGTCGATAATTCGACAAATACATCACGAAGTTCAAATTCACGTGCTCATTCAAGTGCTCTATAAGTTTGGCGCACAGAATTATGATTACTGATTTTATACTGATTTTAATTAAAAAAATAAACAAATTGCAAGCGTTGCTCTGATGTTAGACATTTCCTGATAATTTGTCAGACTATACTAAATAATATTAACACTACAGGCGTGCAAACTCACAGTTCGTTTGATAGCGACCCGTATCGGAAGCTCGGATGCACTAAAAAATCATCCGTATTATATATATATATATATATATATATATATATATATATATATATATATATATATATATATATATATATATTATCATCATCAGCCCGTGTCGATCCACTGCAGGATGAAGGCCTCTTCAGCATGGTTCAAAATTTCACCGCCCTGGGTCCTCCTCTGCCCCTCGGGTCCTATATACTTAACGATGTCATCCACCGATGATCAGTCCATCGAGCTTTCGGTCTTCTTTGGGGACGTTTGCGATCAAGCGGTATCCACTCCAGGATTGCCCTGATCCATCTGTCGTCCCATCGCCCCGCTACATGGCCTGCCCATCTCGATTTAAATTGCTTCACTCTTCTAATGATGTCACACACCTTCGTTTGTTCCCTGATCCATACGCAGTGCTTTCTGTCTCTTCTTGTAATACAAAGCATACATCTTTCCATCCCCCTCTGTGCTACCCCAAGTTTCTGAATTGATTGCACGGTGAGTGTCTAGGTTTCACTTCGGTATATCATCCCGGACAGTATTATGGCCTGCTTTGAGATGGAGGCAAATGCTTTTTCGTAGTCGATAAAAGCCAAGCACAGTGGCATGGTGTATTCGTTGTGCCTTTCTATACCATGCTGTGTAACCTGGATGTGATCCATTGTACTGAATCCACTTCTGAATTCAGCTTGTTCTCTTGGTTTTGCGTCATTCAGTTTCCTTAATATTCTTTTAGATATTATCTTGGCGAAAACTATATATATATATATATATATATATATATATATATATATATATATATATATATATATATATATATATATATATATATATATATATATATTACTAATTAGCAAATCTATTTGCTTTTTTGCACATAATTAGTAGTCAAATTACGTATTTACTGTCTATACATATTACTGAAATTCTCCTATCGTCAGCGAATTTATTGAATATCTCCTAAATCTTTTTCAGACAAATTGTTCATCAGCGCTTTGAAGTTCTTGTATGCGTTTTTGCAGCTCCTTAGGGTCTTGTAAAAGGAGAACGATATTATCTGCAAATCTAAGATGGTGTAAGTTTAAACCATCTTTACACCATCCTGATCTTTACACCATCCTGGTCCCAATCCAATTTAAGGAATACTTCCCTAAGGCAAGCCGAGAAAAGAATAGCCGATATTGCGTCATCCTGCCTTACAGCTCGTTCTACATTCATTCCCACTTCAAGATCATCAAGATGAATGTCGCTGTAGCTCCATCATATATCGATCCCAGTAGGTTTATATATGCTTTGTCTATCCCCTGGCTAAGCGGTGCATCGATTATGGCATGCTTTGAGATGGAGTCAAATGCCTCAAATACGTGCCTATATAGTATATATGATCGAAAAATTGTAAACTGGGCCCGTGGAGAAAAGTATTAAAAAGCTCCACGTCGTGCTTGTGTGGAACACACAACAACCTGCGTCTCCGCCTAAATAAACATTTTGTTGATTACTTGACTGGGGATGGACCCCACCCGTTGGGTGTCTGATGACACTCAGCACTGTTGTCTCATTGGACGTAGTCTAAAGAATTCTAATACTGCATATATACGCCATCTGACAGAAAGTTGGCGAAAAGTATGGGTTTTTGATTGTGGATAGTATTTTCCTATTCTTGTCTGCGCTCTGAAGAGTCTAAACATCAAGTGACGAAACATGTACCTTCCAATGGAAGAGATGGGTGGGCCCATCATAATTCCAGGAATAGTATGAAATATTTGAGAGAACGCTTTCAAAATAATTTAATAGCCACTCGTGGTCCCATAGATTGGCCTCTGCAATTCCCAGACCTTACACCGATGGACTTTTTCTATTGGGGAATCCTTAATGAAGTTTACTGGAAGACTTTTAAAAATAATGACTAGCTGAAAGCTGAGGTTCGAGCTGCAATAAGAGAAATAACTCCAGAAATGTTAAACAATGTGATGGAAAAAAATGTTTACCGATGTTATTAATGTTTGGAGAATGAGGCTGGAATATTTGAAAATAAAAAATAGTTTTGTATTATAAAAATGCATTTTTGTTTTTAATTAACTATTGTTGTTGAATTTTTTAGAAAACTTTTAAAACTTCAGAATTATTCATTTTGTTGTTAGTTAATAATATAAGTTAGTAAATAATATAAAGCGAAGAAAATGTTTTCAAAACCAACGAGACTTAAATAAACTTAACTACAATAACTACAAGACAACACAACTACAACATTTAAATCCAACAATAAAAATATATTTTTTAATAGGCCTATTTACATTGATAATGAGTCTCTTAGTCGGAAACGTGTAATACATATTAAGTGTGACATATTGTTAGATTCAGTATAAAAACTAGAATTTACTACACATAAAATAAAATTTTTCGACTATTTAAAAAAATCAAAGTTTATGATGGTCGAGAAAAGCCTTATTACACATTAGGATAAAAATCTTATTACACCACCTTGAAAAGAAGAAAAAGTGGCCATGAAAATATCAAATTTATTTTGACATATCTTTGCAAATATAATCAAAAACGAATAAAATCCAAATTGCAAAACTTTTTTTCCACATATCTTCGTAAATATTATTATTAAAATTTGAAAACGCGACCGTTGTAGAGTTCATTGAGGTGCAACTTTTTTTAATTAAATCATCATTAATTTAATCATATCTGTATCTCTTATGGTTTCGGAGATCCCTGTAGAGTGTATTATTATCTGGGACACACTGTATTATAGTATATAATAATTATGTAATTGTATATCATATTTATTAATTGATCTAACATTAGAGAAGGCGAATTATTTAGCATGTTAGAAAATAAGACCAGTTACACCCTAAGTTTATTTAGTCACCCAATTATTTGTTTAGAGTTTAGTACGCCAGGATAAGTATACGAACAAGCAAACGGTTGTTTGTTTAAGCAATAAAATAAACATCATATTGTTAAGCAGACTAATGAAGCATGTGTTTAACATTAAGCAACATTGTTTGGTAATATTAGGAAATATTTACAATGACACCAAATTTTGTACACCGTACAATTTTAAGAAAAAAATTTAGAATTAAAGTATGCGTCTTAAATATTAAAATAAATACTCTTTTTATAAGCTCGGTACTTTGTCACTTTTGTTGGTATCTTCTTGAGTTCTAACTACTTCTAATGCATCTTTTAGTGATATCTTGAATATAGTTTGCCATGATGTATAATCTCTCTACATCCTAATAAGAACATTCATTTACTGAGGCTCTTTGTAAGCTTCCGGTTCAAATTAGATCATAGAATAGCCTTTGAAAATATTAATCCGGCAATAAATGTAAAAAAATCTATTTTAAAATCTATATTAAAACAAAATATTGGATTTTTAAATAATGGAAACTAATTCTAGCTTTGCGCCATTTTAAACAACAAAAATGTCTATTCAGTTTTCTGCATCTTTTTCTTTTTATTGCTTCATGAATTTTCAATATAAGACCGGCCTTATAATGGATTGTTTTGATATTCATTCGTAATCAATAATTAAGAAAAATAACCTCTTTAAGCGAGGCATTCAACCCTCATGCATTGTACTTTTGATTCTGACTCAAAGTGATAGGCTTTTTGATCGGAAAAAGTATTTGAAACTTTTATGATCTTTTTGAATCTTTCATGAAACTTTTACAGGTCTGTGTCAATCATCGCTATATTTAACTCAGCTATAATATGTGTCATTGTGTCCCATTTTCAACCCAACTTATATAAAATGTTTGAACGATATCCAGTGAAAAGCTATATAGTTCTGCTAAACATTTTAGTATAATTCTTCTACCGTTATATAACGTGTAATAAACCAAATTAATAATTTCTTTGATCACGATTGAATTCGCACCAGGGAAAACACCAAGGACGAATTGACTAATGAGATATATAAAAAAACATATATGTTTGTTAATATGTTTTATCCAAATGTAATTTTTCTTTTTTTTTCTTTAGAATAACCCACCTAACGGGTTATAAGAAAAATTCGTACAGATTTCCCATGAGTTGCTCTTTTAACGCTTGTAAGCAAAAATCTATGTTGAGTTACTAATATTTAATATTATTAATTCCTGTGATATTTGATTAAAATATTGGCAAATCGACCCTTTTTTGACCAAAACCGTTTCTGAAAAAAAAATAATACGTCTGCCGATACAATGTGTTGGGCCCTTATGAACTTAATGAGTCTTAACTTTGTTGAAAGAGCTTCTGAGACCCCATAGTGAAATCAGATGGCAACTGTGATAAAAAGTAAACAGCGAATAGGAAAGGCGTCGTGTTTCAGCATGACAATACACCATCTCACTTTTCACTTAAGATCCGGCAAAAAAAGTTGTTGGGCTTTAATTGGGGGTGTTTTGCCAAATCCACCTCACTCACCGGACTTCGCACCCAAGATGCTGATTTCTGGCAACAAGGAACATGTCACTCCATTACCAAAAAATTGTGAATAATAGTGGTAATAACAGACATAACAGGCTAATTAATTACATTACAATTACAATTAAATGGATATTTTACTTGGGTAGCCGATACTTATGTATCTAAGTTGTTGAAAAAATTGCAATACATACAAGTATAGTATATACTTACTTACTTACTTACTTACTTATAAAGTATATATATATATATATATATATATATATATATATATATATATATATATATATATATATATATTGATTTATTATTTAAAGAAAGAGTCCCAAAAAGATGTCAAGTTGTTTTCAATGTTAAACTCATATCTCAACACCATCACATAAAGACAAGGAACTGATATTGATTTAATTCTCCTATGTATAGTAGCGCTAAATATATTATTAAAACCATTTCCTTGTCCTTCTTTGACGCGTATTTATATTTCTTACCTCGGTATATAAGAAGGCCTCTCGTTCCAAATTGAATACGATGTTAAGCAAAAAGTGTTATATTTTTTATAAGCTAATTACGATTCCTTCTTTGTTAAGTTTCATGTTTTTGAATATAACATTAGCACAAGGCACAATAAATTCTGTAGGGTGCTTTCCAAACAAATCTAGATTGGTGGGATGAAGAAAACGAGAGAAAAATCCTAGAAAAGAAAAGAAAGTTGCACCACAAAGTTATAACAAGAAATACAGGGAATGATACAATAAAATACAAGCACAAGAAAGTGTAAGAAAACGAATTATAAGAAAGGAAAACGAATTGTGGGAAAATAACTACCAACACAAAATAAATACCTACATTGGAGGAAGGAAGAGTACAGAAAACTGAAACTACATAAAAAATCCCAGAAGTAACAAGAAAAAAGAAATAATATCATCTGTAACAACACGACAATTAGAACAATATTTCAAAGATTTACTAACTGAAAATAGTGCAGATTATTATCAATTTTCAACAAAGAAAAAAATTCATTAGAAATAAATATTGTCTCATCACCTTTGAGATACAAAAAGCGCTCAAAATTGGAAAATCTCTCCGGTCTGGCGATATCCCCGCCGAGTTATTAAAAGCTGGAACAGCAAAAAGACACAAACACTTGAGAAAGTTATTCCAAAACCAATTGAACGTTGACGATATCCTAGGTGAGTAAAAAATATCCATGATAATAATACATAAAAAAAGTAACAAAGAGCGAAGTGAATATTATAGACAAATTGTAGTAACCAGCACAATTAGTAGAATGTATGGAAAAATTCTAAAAAATATGATCGAAATCAGATATTATATATATATATATATATATATATATATATATATATATATATATATATATATATATATATATATATATATATATATATATGGATCTGAAAAAAGCATATCATAATGTGCTCCTTAAGAAACTTTGGTTGACACAAGAACAGACATATGTTTTAATCGGGCTTATTAAATCAGTGCAACGATTATATAATAATAAAACAACAATAATTAAGATGAGGTGGAAAGGGGGTTTTATATATAAACCCTGAGGGGTTTATATATAAGGTACTTCAACTCCTTCACGGGGCATAGGGCTTCAATAAAAACGCGCCATCTGGTTCTATTCTGCGCCAGAACATTGACTTCCGACTAGGATATATTCACTCTTTTTAATTCATCATTTAGAATTCTTCTCTAATCTGTGCAGGCCTTCCAATACCTCTTTTACCCGGCGGATTCCAGTCCCAGTTCAAGTGGAGCAAGTCTTCGTTTCGTATCTTATTCGGCCAGAATATGGGGAGTACTTTTTGCAAGCATTTTTACCTGAAGTATTTTGCTAATGTCTTCGTTATTTTTGATGTCACATACGTAGAGCAAGACAACCCCAACATTGGTGTTAAACATATTTTCGTTGAATATTGTGTTAATCTTGTCTTGGTACAGGTGTCAGAGCTCCAAAAGCTCCTTGAGCTTTCGTATTCTGCTTTTGATATCATGATCTGCACCTCCATTTTTTTGTGAGGATGCTGCCCAGTATGTAAAACTCTGCACCCTTCTATTGGTGATCCGTTGAGGATATAAGGGTTAACATTTCTGGTACTGATTCTCATCGAGTTGGCCTTTGTTACATTAATTTCTAGGTCTACTTTCTGGACTTCGGTTGCAAGTCTGTTTAGCGTATGGACCATATTGGAGTAAAAGGGTGGAGTAAAGTCAATAAAACTATATATATATATATACATATGTATTAGAGGATTATCATAGAATATAACTTTGGAAGATGGGCGTTAAATTAAAATATGAAACGAAAACGAAATGAAAAAATCGATGAATAATGGGTGTCAAACATATTATTCGTTTTTCTTTCTTATAGTTTGTTTTCTTACTCTTTCTTGTGCTTGTATTTTATTGTATCAGTGCCATATAGATTTGTTTGGAAAGCAGCTTACAGAATTTATTGTGCCTTGTGCTAATGATATATTCAAAAACATGAAACTTAACAAAGAAAGAATCCTAATTAGCTTATAAAAAATATGACACTTTTTGCTTGACATCGTATTCAATTTGGAACGAGAGGCCTTCTTATATGCCGAGGTAAGGAATATAAATACGCGTCAAAGAAGGACAAGGAAATGGCTTTAGTAATATATTTAGCGGCACTATACAGAGGAGAATTAAATCAATATCAGTTCCTTGTTTTTATGTGATGTGTTGAGATAAGAGTTTAACATTAAAAACAACTTGACATCTTTTTGAGAGTTTCAAACTCTTTCTTTATATAATGAATTAATCTATTTAAAAAATATAATGTAGCGGTTAAATTGATTCTTCGCATATTGATAATATAAAGTTATACCTGTTTAGAAATAACTTTTATTTCAAAAATAAAAAAAGATTTATTTCTAAATTTCCACTATACTTAATATATATATATATATATATATATATATATATATATATATATATATATATATATATATATATATATATATACTTTATTAGTAAGTAAGTAAGTAAATAACTATATACTATCCTTGTATGCATTGCAATTGTTTCAACAATTTAGATACATAAGTATCGGTTACCCCAGTTAAATATTTTATTTCATATGTTGATTCTAAAAACTACATGAATTGTTGATTAACGAAGTTTTAAAAAAAAATAATGGGTTGTCCATTGTTATTGTAATGTAATTAATCAGTCTATTATGTCTGTTATTACCACTATTATCCACAATTTTTTTGGTAATGGAGTGACATGCTCCTTGTTGCCAGAAATCAGCATCTTTATTACAAAAAATGTCAACATGTTGTTTAATTTCCCATTTAATCAATTTTGGAGAAAGCGGAATAGATAGTAATCACTGGGTGCGAAGTCCGGTGAGTGAGGTGGATGCGGCAAAACATCCCAATTGAAGCCCAACAACTTTTTCTGCCGGATCTTAATTGAAAAGTGAGATGATGCATTGTTATGATGAAACACGACGCCTTTCCTATTTGCTATCCATTTTTCATCACAATTGCCATCCGATTTCCCAATGGGGCCTCAGAATTTTTTTCAACAAAGATTGCATGTGAAGAGATTCAGTCCCGCAAATTTTACTCATTAAGTTCATAAGGGCCCAATACGTTGTATTGGCAGACGTACCCTTTTTCTCAGAAACGGTTTTGGTCAAAAACGGTCGATTTGCCAATATTTTAATCAAATATCACAGAAATTAATAATATGCAACATATATATATATATATATATATATATATATATATATATATATATATATATATATATATATATATATATATATATATATTTACTTTATTTGGGGTTTTCGCCACTATCTAAAACTCAAAAAATATCAAAAATTCCTGTTCTTATTTAAAGAAAGAATCACTGGGTAAAAACAAAAAACCAATCGGAGACAAATTTCTCAGTGATTCTTTTTTGTAATAAATTTGCCTAACGAACAAATTTTTAAAGAAAAAATGATATAAAAAATTTTACAAACTTTTAACGTTAACGTTTCGGAGGGTACTCTCCCCCCGTTTTCAAAACTAAACTAAAAAATAAAAATAAATTATATTAATTTAAATTCAATATGGTTCCCGATTCTAAAGAATACAATTAAACACATTTAAATATTTGAATACACAATCAGTACAATAAACAATCACACAGTAAACATTACCTATATATATATTTTGGTAGTATGTCAATGTAATTTATTTTTTAGTTTAGTTTTGAAAACGGGGGGAGAGTACCCTCCGAAACGTTAACGTTAAAAGTTTGTTGTTTTTGTGTTTAAATTTTTTTTTATATCTTTTAATAATTTGTTAATATTAAACGTTTTAAATATATTGGGGAGTCTATTTAATATCTTAATAGCATTATATATGTATGATCTCGTAAACATCGATGTTTTGTAATGTGGCATTGTAAATTTGCTTCTATATCTAATATTCACAGAATGACTGGCTGAAGGAGCTACAAACATACTTTTAAGTGCTTCAGAATTATTGTCAGCATTGATAACCTTATAAGTGAAATTAGCCATATGAAGCTGCCATCTGTGATCCATAGTAAGCCACTTAGCTCATTAATCCTCTGAGGGAAATGATCTTTCAAATTATGTGCTAACGAGAGTCTTTTAAGGTTGTTTAACTGATTATTAATTATATTATTGGCTCTGGAGTATTTACGTGGAGGAAAACTGAAATATAATTATGTGTCATCAGCATAAGCCCGTACTTCCATATTCTGAACAGAACGCAAAATATCAGATGTATATACAATAAAGAATAGTTTACATGATTAACAGAAATATATTGTGTTCTACAATCTAGGAACGATTTTACTAGATTAACGGATGATTCGTCAAACCCATAGTAAGACAATTTTGCGCACAAGAGGTTGTGGTTTAATGTATCGAACGCCTTAGAAAAGTCCAGTAATACAAGCACGCTAGCTAAGCCCCTGTCATAGCTGTTAAATAAATAACTAGTCACAGAAGCCAGAGCTGTAGACTTTGAGAAACCAGTTCTAAAGCCACATTGCGAATCGGATATTACTTTATTGGAGACAAATAACTCGTACATCTGTTTAAATAAAATTTTCTCAAAAATCTTAGAAAGAACTGGAAGTATGCTAATAATACGCAGGTCAGAAAACGAAGAGGGCTTATCATGTTTCGGAAGAGGAATCCCCACAGCTTGCTTCCAAATTAGAGGAAAGTAGTTTTGCTCTATGCAGCTATTAATTATATTAAGTATATATACATCAAGAAAGGGACTGCAATACTGTAGCATCCGGAGAGAAATATTATCAGCACCTGTACCATCTTTTTTAAACTTAAATAACATATCATGCACTACCCTCTCGTCCACCAACTGGAACGAGAATGCGCCTGCCGAGGGAAATTTATTCGAATAGTAGTAAGTAATCCTTTCATCGCAATTACCATTTACATCCGAAACAAATTCTCCAAAATACCGATTTATAAGTTCCGGTTTATTTAAGTTGTCAGGCAAACTTCCTGGCACTTAGAACCTATACTAAATGTTTTTAAGGTTGACCACGTTTTCCTCACATTATTTTGATTAATTGTATCGTTAAGGAAATTCTTCTTTTCACGTCTCGTCTCCGAAACAACAAAATGTCTCAATTTTTTATATGCTATCCAATCACTATTAGATTTTGACAATTTATACCTATGCAGAGCACGTTCCCTATGTGAAATAAGCAACCTCAAATTTGAGGTCAACCCATGGGCCTTTGGCTTAGTTACCCTACGGGTAACCACGGGAGCATACCTGTCAAGGCTGAGATCACTAAATTATTAAATATATCGATTTTCTTATCAATATTTTTTTCGTAAAATATTATGTTCTAATTTAATGAAGATAAATAATGCATAAATTGTTGAAAATTAAATTTATTAAATAAACGGTAAGATATCATCTTAGGAGGTAATTTGTTATCAGACACAGATATCTCAGCAAATATCATTTTGTGGTCTGAAATATTATTTTCGAGAGTGCCATAGGTATGCAACTTCAGAAATAAATAATGGATCAATCAATGAACTTGTCCGTTCGGATACTCATTCAATATCTGAGACATACCATAAGCCTCCAAACATCTGCTAACTAGATTAGAAGTATTAAAGAAATTTACGTTGAAATCACCCATGCAGATTATTCTATCAAAAATTGCGCCAATAAGGAAAAAATGTTGTCAAGTAGCTCAACAAAGACACCAACAGCCACATCAGGCGGTCTATACAAAACACCAATACAGTAAGTACACCTTGATATCTTTATATCGAAAAATAAATACTCAACATTAGGGCTCAACACAGAGTCAAAACTAATTTCATTACAGTCAATATAATCGCTGACAAATGCACCAACACCCCCACCCCGTACAAGAAACGTACAAGGAAAAATTAGTTGGCACTTATGTTATCATCATCGAGCGCAACAATCATCTCTCGTCACTGGAAGCGGGTTTTGAAATCCACACTCGGTATCAAATAATCTTGATTGGATTTCTTAAGCTATGAGATGATATATGGTTGAATCCATTTTCTGGTATAGCCAGACTGCATTAAGATACCAACGACCGTAAGCAGGAGTGCCCCATCTGTTCACAAAAAACTAGAGCTATTGTAAGTAGTGTTTCGGTTGCTACATTAAAATCGTTTGGTCAGAGTTACGGTTCTCCATAATTAGCTATTTATGTTGCCAATTACGACGTACATTGATTACAAATGTAGGACTACACGTCTACAATATACCGTTGAAGCAAGAAATAAGGCCGATCAGCAGCAGCGGTATGTGTTTATAAACTAGAGATTAGAAAGTCTGGCTGTTAAGGCTAATTTTTGTTAAACCTAAACTCATTTTAATCGTAGCGACTATGTCAATAAATATAGACGCAGTGAGCTCCTGCTGAAATATGCCATCAGTATTCGTTCTGGGCTTTTTATTCCTTCTCACAAAACATTCCTCCATCCTCTAGACTCCCCAGACTATTTCTTTGACACCCTAACCCGTTGTTGGAGCCAAGCTCTAGCTTCTAGATGTAGCTCTCTCTCTTCCTTTAAGCTTCTCTAATTCAACTCCTTCACCCCTTGGTCTCTTCTCCTTGTGACTTCAATCTTGTGTCACTTAGCAAATATTTGTTTTCTTTCTTGATTTTATGAACAATAAGAAAGAATGATAATCAGACGCAACTGAGACCAAGTATGATTTCAGTTAGCTTTCAAGGATGCGACTAAGATATATGGTTATTTTTATCAATTTTGATGCAATAAATTAAGATTTAGTAAATCCCAAACCATTTACATATGAACTTAAAAATAATGATAGATTGTCATTTTTGGATGTTTTAGTAACTAGGGTTAATAAAAATAGGTTAGATTTTGATATTAAATAAAAACACCATTTCGATATTTATTGCTAACGATTGAAATAATATTATAGCTTTGTCAATAAAATAGCTAGTTTAAACTTTAACCAAGAAATAAAACTGATTAAGTAGGTAGCCGAAATAAATGATTATAGTAGGAATATTATAGATAAATTTTCCAGAAATCATAAGTTCGGAAAATTATTGAAAGGTGCTTTTCATCCGAGAATCTAAGACAAGGAACAGAACAAAAACAAATTCATGGTAAAATGTTTGATGCCCAGTTGGCATGATGGCTAGATAAAATTTTGAAATAAGTAGATACCATGTAATAAGCTAAGAAAAATATCATGTGTAATCAAAGGATAAAGTAGATAAATATGAAAAATGGGAAATTTATGAAATTACTTGTCAAGAATGTGATCAAAGGTATGTTGGACAAACTAAAATATTTATACTAACTAGAAAAAAGGAACATATTGCCCACATTGGATATGGGAGAAAATAAATGTTCTGCCGTCTAACATGCCCCATATTCACTCGAACATGACGATAATATAAATATTAGTAACTTATGACTGATGAAAAGTGGGAACAATAATATGGGTTTGGATACATATGAAGTATTCATGTAGCAAAATATTAAAAAACTATATATAAGATACCATAATCATAATCATAATGATACGTGTGCCCATCACTTCATGCTGGCCTTTTACACCTAACTTTTCATCATATTCAGTATATAGCCATTTGTTTGTTATTTTATTCATACACACTTACTACTTATATCCGACCCTTTACACCTGAACATTTTCTCTCACTTTGTCTGGATGACCTCGAATGAAATATTCGTTACCTCCTATTGCACTAGAAAAAGCTGCTAAATGGCCTTAGATGTCGATGTGGCTCTAGTCTAAACACTAATCTATAATAAAAGACGAATATAGAATACTGAGTTACATAGATATTCTGTATTTTATACTATAAAATATGTAAAGAAATTTTATTGAATGAATTTATTTGAATTCATACTTTTTTTGCATAATTATTTAGTTATTAATTATTATAAATGTTTTCAGTGTCTTATACAAAAATATAATTATGAGCTTTTAAGAACGTCAGTTTGTTAATAGGTCAAACTCATCTCGTAACACCATCACGTACGAGGAGTGAAGTTAGATTTATTTAAATCAGTTTGTAACTATTGCATTGCGGTTAGTTATATTGATAAGACTATTTTCTTTTCTATTCTTTTATGTTTGCTGGTAAGTCTTTTCAGCATGAAGGTATTTGGCGTCAGGTAAATAACATCATATTTTAAGAGTATATTAAAATTTCTTTGAAAAATTAAAATTTTCTATAAAATTTTGATATTTGATATTTTTTCGGTTCTGGGTTCAAGGAAATGATTTTAGTTAATTCTATGTTACAGGCCGGTTATTCTATGTTTTACTTAACTGATATATTTTTTCTAAATTACTTAATTGATATAGAAATTGTTTCTGTTATTTACAACATTCAAAGTATAATTAGTGTTGAAGTCACTTTGGACATACATGGCTCTAAGATTTAAATATAGAACTAAAATTTTTGTTCGAACAGAGAATAGTTTTATTGCTTTAATCTGATTTATATTTGCAATATTAAAATAATATCGCTCAAATGTCCCATTTGGTTTTGTCCCATTTGTTTGGTGAAATGCATTCTGGAGACCCAATTTTCGATATCCATTTTATACATACGGCGTTGTATATTTTACATGGTGGCTTGAATGTTTTCTTTAAGGTCAATTGTTCGGGGTTTATTTCAGTAAATCAGGGATATAACATAACCCCAAAAAAGATAATCTAAGAGTGTGAGATCGCGTGATCTTGGTGGATAGTTGACATTACAATTTCGCGAAATAACGCCCACAAGAAACTCTTTTGCAATAAATCGATTGTCTGACGAGATATGTGACAAGTCGCATCGTCTTGTTGAAAAAAAACATTGTATATATCCACATTTATCAACTTAGGCTAAAGATATTCTGATAGCATATTCCTATAGCATTCACCATTAACAGTAACATGATTTCCATCATTGTCTTCAAAAAAATAAGGTCCTATTTCACCTTTAGCCCAAAAACCGCACCAAACAGTGACTTTCTGAGAATGAAGACGTAATTCCTGTATTATTTCAGTATTTTCATCGGCCCAAATCCTGCAGTTGTGATTGTTCATAAACACATTAAGTCAGATGTGGACTTCGTCGGAAAATATTACTTTTTCCCCAAAATGGAGGTCACCTTCCAACTGCTCTCGAGCCCAATTCGCGAATGTTTGACGTAGATGCAGTGAATGGACACAGCACAAACAGCGGTCTATTACGTTTCAAGTTCTGATCCTTGAAAAACTATAAGACAATTTCCGTCATCGAAAAAAGGTCCTATTACAACTTGAGCCCAAAAACCATACCAAATAGTGACATTCTCAGGTAACTCCTGAACCACTTGAGGCTTTTTATCGGCCCCATCGACACAGCAGTCTATGAGTCACATTTACATTTCGAACAGTATTGCCGATATAACATTGGACTACAATACTACTACAGTTCTACAATATTTTGAATCTAAAGTTAAAAAATGTTAAAATAACTTCATTTATGACAGATGCCATGAAAGGAATAAAGAAGAAGAAAAACAACGAATATTAATTACATCTTATAAATAATCAAACAGATGCTTTTTCAAAACATATTTTCTTAATTGCTATTTTAAGCATAAAACAAATAGAATAAATTTAAATGACAGATCTAGGGGAAATTTTTGTAATATTAAATATCTAAGTTTAAATAAATCACTACTCACGCGTGTTAGAGGATTATCTGAAGTTATATATATATATATATATATATATATATATATATATATATATATATATATATATATATATATATATATATCATCATCATCATCATCAGCCCGTATCGATCCACTGCAGGATGAAGGCCTCTTCAGCATGCTTCCAACCTTCACGGTCCTGGGCTTTCCTCTGCCACTCGGGTCCAATATACTTAACGATGTCATCAGTCCATCGTGCTTTCGGTCTTCTTCGCGGACGTTTGCGATCAAGCGGTATCCACTCCAGGATTGCCTTGGTCCACCTGTCGCCCCATCGCCTCGCTATATGGCCTGCCCATCTCCATTTCAACTGTTTTACTCTTCCAATGATGTCACAGACTTTTGTTTGTTCCCTGATCCATGCGCAGGACTTTCTGTCTCGTCTTGTAATGCCAAGCATACATCTTTCCATTCCCCTCTGTGCCACCCGAAGTTTTTGAATTGATTGCGATGTGAGTGTCCAGGTTTCACTTCCGTATGTCATAACGGGTAGAACGCACTGATCGAATACTTTTCTTTTCAGGCAAAGTGGGAGTCTGCTCTTAAACACTATGTTGAGCCCACCAAATGCCTGCCAGCCACATTTAACACGCCGTTCCACCTCCCGGGCGGTATTCCCCTCCATGGAAGTCCTCTGCCCAAGATATACAAAGCTGTCCACAATCTCTAAATCCCTTCCTAAAACTGAAATTCTTCTGTCCTGAGCGAAGTTATTGAACATAACCTGACTCTTTTTCAGGTTTATTTTCAAGCCAAATGGTTCGCCAGCCCTTTGCAGTTCTTGTATGCGTCTTTGCAGCTCCTCTGGGTCTTGTGAAATGAGAATAATATCATCTGCAAATCTAAGATGGTTTAAGTTTGCACCATTGATCTTTACCCCATCCTGTTCCCAATCCAGTTTACGGAATACTTCTTCAAGGCCAGCCGAGAAAAGAATAGGCGATATTGCGTCACCCTGCCGTACACCTCGTTCTATATTAATTCCCACTTCAAGATCATCAAGGTGAATTGTGGCTGTAGCTCCATCATATATCGATTCTAATAGGTTTACATAAGCTCTCTCTACACCTTGGCTAAGCAGTGCATCCATTATCGCATGCTTTGAGATGGAATCAAATGCTCTATATATATATATATATATATATATATATATATATATATATATATATATATATATATATATATATATATATATATATATATATATATACGTGGATAATGAAATAAATAATAATATAAATCCAACGAATCAAAATTTTGAAAATCAAGAAATTTTTTTAATTCAAGATATACTTTTTTTTAACTAAACTTTTATAACTTAAACTTTTTTAAAATTGATTTCGTTAACTAATAACTAATTTATTTTCCAGTGAATTTGGTACAGCTACCTGAAACAACCGAATTAAATGAGTCTTTGGAAGCCTAAAAGTAATAAAAAGCAAAGGATGTTCGGTTAAAAATATACAGGTTTTAGAAAAGCAGAAAAAAAGTTCAAGGTTCTCAAAAAGGAGAGAGAAAATTGGGTTTAGTGTGCGATTTTAACTTGTGTCAAAGAAGTATAATATTTAAGTGCTCAACGTTTACCAATTAAATAAGACAACATATATTTGATACATATTGGAAAATTACATGAGAAGGAAAAAAGTATTCGTGATTCGTATTCGTATAAAGTATTCGTAATATCTGATTGATATACGCACTAGAAATAGAACACAAAAAGAAAATTCAAGAATATCTAAAACTAGATAATATTTTCTAACAATTGGTAATGTTAAGAACAGAATCTGTCAAAAAATGTTTTTAAATATATTTGGAATAAAAAATATACGGTTAGATATTGGTTACAATAACATAATACAAATAAGTCAGCTGTTCAGAATGAATTAATAAGTAGAGATGCTGAGGTTAAAGTTAATGATGCATAAAAGAAATAAATTATCAAGTCATTTATAGCGATGCTTCCTAAATTGCCTTCTCACTACTGTAGGTTATCATCATTTAAATTATTACTTGAGCCTGTGATACAAACAAGAATGCAACTTTACAGAATATATACAAATTTGCCTGAAGAAAAGGGCCTTGATGTTGCTTACAGAATGACATTTGAAGACACGTTGACAACAGAGAATATTTCTTTATTCAAACCAAAGAAAGACGAATGTGATACTTGTTGTGCCTATAAAGTTGGTAATGTTTCAGAAGAAGATTACCAATTTCATCTACAGTTGAAAGATACAGTCAGAAAAGAAAAAAAAGAATGATAAGAAGCAGGCGATTGAAGGAAAAAAACACGTGTTTTTAGTTGACGTTCAAGCTGTTCATCTATGCCCTTTTTTAAATGCTGGTAGTTTGTATTTTAAGACCAAACTTGTAGTACATACTTTTTATATTTATAATTTAGATAATAATCATGTCATGTGCTACTGGTTTGATGGAACTTAAGCGGATCTAAATATTACTACGTTTACATCTTGTTTTGTAGATTATTTGTCTAAACTAATTGATAATGACCCTAAGCCAGTTGTCATATATACTGATGGATGCACGGCTCAAAACCATAATAACATAGTTTCCAATGATATTTTACGACTTGCAATGGATAAAAAAGTGATAATTCTCCAAAAAATTTTTGAAAGAGGATACACACAATTGGAAGTTAATTCAGTCCACTCGGTAATAGAAAGAAAATTGAAGAACGAACGAATTTTTTATCTAGTCAGTATGCAGAAATAACGCTTTAAGCAAGGTAAAAACCTTGTCCTTATGAAGTCGCGTCCCTTGATTATCAATGCTTATAAGAATTGCTTATTTTATGAATCTATCCGACCAGGACGTAAGGCTGGAGATAACCCTGTAGAATATATAAGAAGCTTTACAATATAATCCTGATGAAATAATTTATTAAAAATTACAAAATAATGAAGATTTTAAGAATTTGGCTAATGAGAAAAAAATTATACAGATAATTACAATCCACCTCAATTATATAAAACACCTTTGCCGATTACCAAAAGTAAATTTGAATATTTACAAGATCTCAAGAAAATAATACTTTTTGAGTGTCATAGCTTTTTATGATCAACTCAAGTGCGATTAAGGGCCAGTTTTACAATGTAAGAATATACCAGGTATAAGGTATACTTGGAATATAATTTAAAACGCCCGTAAATGCCCGCCCGGCGTTTTAAATTTTATTCCAAGTCTAGCTTATACCTGGCATATTCTTGTATTGTAAAACCGGCCCTAAAGTGTTTAAAATAAAATTGAGTAGTATATTACAAGTAAAATAAGTGTTGTTCATATATAAAATTTTAATGTTCTAATGTTTTCTTATGTTTTTGTGATAAGTAAATACTTAACCTTAATAATAACCACAATAAAATATATCTTCTTATACATAAAGATATATGTTCAAACAATTTTGTATTTTCTCTAAGAAATTTTTATTACCATAGCCTCAGATCCCATTTTAATGCTGCTTCAATCCATTTTTTTATTGGTAATGTTTAATTTATAAGACGCGTTATAAACAATTGCAGTTACGCGGTATTGCATTATCACTGACGATACGACATTTAGCCTTGTTGTGGAGCGGACCCGGGAAAAGGACAAGAAGTAGACCTCTTACTACGGGGAAGATAACAATCGTTATAAAATACTGTCACTCTACGTCTCACAAGGATTCTTTTTTAATAATAATATTAATATGCATATAATTTTATCGTACTTTACCGTTGTATATGTATTTTTGTCAATGAAATATCAGTGTCTGTATGTGGCAATTTTCCTGTTTTAAAGCATATAGTTATGTTTCGGCTTCCGCAGTGGTGTTTTATCAGCTTCTGTTTGTATAAGAATTGTTAATATCAAAAATATCTTTCGAATTATTTAAATCTTTTTAATATATCCTCTTTTCCTGTTAGTATTGTATGTTTTATATAGCTATTTGTCAGCGGTTTTTCTTATGCTAAAATAATTGTCACAAATGATAATATAGATCACATTCAACACCGTCAATAGGGTGACTTTGTGACAGCAGGGGTTAGATTGTGCCAAATCGTATTTTTGAATGTCCTGCCTTAACTATAAGAGGTAGGCTGGTGTTTTTAGAATAGATAGAAGGTTTGAAATGTGCTGCACGCTACTGTATCTTTCGCGTAACTTCATTTAACCTTTTTGTTTTATAATAGCTCTTCATTCACTGTTGCATTATTATAAATTTGATGTTGTGTGTGTGTAACGTTTATACTTTTATCTGTGCGTAGGAAACGATTCAATATAATATAAATCAGGCCAGTATTATTTATGACATTCAGTTCTGATTATTTTCATATAAAACATAATACTTTTGAACAAGTTTCCGACGTTTTTAATCTTTTGGCCATACATTCACTTTGTGCCAATTTCTTCTGGCACAATCTGACCCCGCGACTTGCATTGTAAGTTTTTATCATCTAAAATTCAGTATTTTTTCAACTGGTCCTTTTTTTGGATTATGTTAATATTAGATTAAAAGGAAGGAGGAATATTATCTATTTCAATAATGGTAAGGGACTATGTTCGAAAGCGTGGAAGTCGACCTTATATGAATTACACTAATGAAACCTTGAAGAAGGCCTTAAATGAGATCCGAGAAAAAAAAATTTCAGTTCCTATATTTTACGTAGTATTCTATAGTTAGGTATATAGTTTCATTTCTATATCTATTCTTGACTTGTATAGATTTTAGATCTAGTGAAGTAGGCTTACTACTTAGTTTTAAATGGGTAAAAATCAATTCAATACTATATATGCTAATTTTATGTAAATTTCTTATTTTTTGCCTATCAAAATATTTTTATATTTACATGATTTTCATTAAGCACAAACCAATTCCTTGTTGAGGTGAGATTGTCTCACAGTTATTTTAATATAACATATCATAGGAAGAATATGCTGCACAAACTATCGCCGACTAGCGGGGTTAGATTGTGCCACAAATTTTTCAAATTTGTTACTAACTGGCTTAATATCACTTCTTTTCTTTTATAAGATAAAAGCTAATAACTGACTGTTGTTTTAGGCCTAGGTGCCAAAACAATATTTTGTATACTCATCAAAATAGATAGAAAAGTACACAAAAAGTGGTACAAACTCACCTCATTTGGCGGCACTTAAAACAGAAGAGACTCTATTAGAGACCATGTTTTATCTTATATTTTGTTTTTTTTAAGATAAGTATTTCTCCAAAATCGTCTCTGTTAATTTATAAACCTCTGAACATTTAATTATCGCACACTTCAATAAATTACCTGGAATTTTTGCCCAGGTTAATGCCAAACTATCAGAATTACTTCCTGTTTTTAAAATATTCATGGTGTAATTAGAGTCGGCGTTGTTTTAGGTGTATGGTAATAGAATTGGTTAAAAATTTAAATTCAAAATAGGTATTTTTTTCAGACTAGAAACGAATAGCAATGTTGGCTCAATTTGTATTGTACCAAAATAAAAATAAATGGATTAACAAAAGTAGAGCTTTCTAAAAACAGTTCATTATTTATTATGCACTGTTGCATAATAAATATAAAGACAAATTCTTAATCATACTAACCTGAAAGGAAATATCCCAATCGAAAAATCTCTATTTTTTCTAGTTAGTACAAAGAACAATTATTCAAACATCTACAGCTAAAATGTAATTAAATTTGATGACTTACTGAATTGATTCTTATTAACCCAGTTATACACACTGTCCTTCTAGAAGGACATTTCACAGATCACTTTGTTATCGACTCTTGCGTTAAGTAAACTACTCTGCATGAGATTGCAGCATGTGATTTCTTTAATTAAAGATGTAAACTGACAGTTAAAGTTAAATAACTATAAGTTTGCTGTGATTTGTATAGTTTTTATGTAACTTTAAAAGTTACCATGGCCATGCTCATAGATTTCAAGATGCTTCGGAAAGTTAATTTTTTATTCATAGAGGCATGCATTTCAGTTGTAGTATTCGGACAGCATATATAAAGGGTTCAAAGAAGGTTTGGTTTGTTGTTAATATGTGGCATGGTCCGCAGGTAGGTGAAAATATAGGCGCCCTTTTAAAAGGACAACGGGCACAAATCTATTCTTTTTTCAGAGTAATTATACTTGATCATCTTATAAGAATGATAGAAGATGACGATGTCAACACGAACAATGTGGATATTTTAATTATGCCACCAAACAATGCCTGCGATGAACTAACAAACGAAGATTCAGGCGATGAAGAAAATATAAACATAAATAATATTCCTTCTTCTCAACATATGGCAGAAGCTAGATTACAAGCTGAATACCAGTCGTTGATCAACAGTAAGGTGGGCTATGGCAAGAAGAAAATTAATTTGTTGGAAGTTCGTGATTTATTGAAGAAAAGAGGGCATTTAACCGAAATCAAAAATATAGAATATAAACGGACAAAACACGAGTTAGAGAATTCGCGTTTGAATGTAGAATGCCCCCTGTTTAGTTGTTTATGTAATAATTCATCTCCTGTAGAACTCTTCGAAAACTTCATGGATGCAGAAATAATTGAAATGTTTGTAACATGCACTAACAATTATGCAGCAAGTAAAAATCGAATGGCAAATGTTAATACAGAAGAGATCAAGGTTTTTATGGGGATTTTACTTTTTAGTGGGTTCGTTTCGATACCAAGGCGTAGGAGTTTAAGTTTAAGGAGTTTAATTCCAAGGCGTAGGAGTAAGTTTGAAAATATTTTAACAAATTTGCATTGTTGCAATAATAATAATTTGGATCAATCAGACAAATTCGCTAAAGTCGAACCATTTATCACTAAAATGAATACGCGATTTTTTAATGTGCCCCTTTTAAACAATTCTTCATGTAGATGAAGCCATGGTACCGTATTTTCGCCGTCGTGGCTGCAATCAATTTATTCGGGTAAAACCGCTGAGATACGGGTACAAATTATAGGTGGGAGCTACCGCCGATTGATACATAATATGGTATGAACCATATCAATGAGCCAAATCCAAAATAAGCAGTTGCTAAAAAGCTTTAAGGTTGGGACCTTCTGTAATATTACAGTACACTGATTTATTACTCACTCAAGACAAGCTACAATATAATCTTTACTTATTTACTTATTTTTTAATTACCGTATTGTTAATTGATATAGTCACAGAAAGAGGAATCAAGTATTCGGGTAGTATTAGAAAGAATCGGCAAGAATTGTCTCTTGGCATCTGATCAATACTTGAAAAAGAAAAGAGGAACTTGTGACTATAGGTATATGTTGCTAATAGTCCGACAATAATGGTACACATGGCCTCCAATTATATAATGCCACCCTGTTACCCGATATTCCCAGAAAGAAAAGAAAAAATTACGTTGCAGTAATCACAAAACATTAAATGTTATAATACCAGTACGGGTGGTGACCAAAACATTAGTTTATACCGAATTAGTGTAAGAGGGGAAAAATGACATGTCCCCCCTCATTATACAAAATGCATGGCAACTGCATTGAAAAATAAGGGGGCAAAAAGCATATTTTGTCCTTCAAAAGAAATGTTGCTCTTTCGTTAATTTAAAGCTATACAGAAGAACGAGGAGTTGGTTTTTAAAAAATATTTAGCAAAGCTTCTGCACTAGAGAATGTAGAATCAAGATATGATAGAATGGATCACCTCATTGAAGATATCGGGTTTGTCAGAAGAAGGTATCAATAATGTGCTGTAAAAGCGGGATTGCCCTTCATGTGAGATGTTTCATTTCTTAACATACAAGGGACTGAAGAAAGAATTATGTTTTTTTTGTTGTTGCTAGTTTATGTAAGTATACTTTCTGTGGACAGTCATTTTACATTGTTTATAAAACATTTCCAATAAAAATTCTATTTTTAAAATTATGTTCCTTTGTAAAATTACAGTCGTTGTAAAAGGACACCCATTTCTTAGTAACCCATTATAAAAGTGATAGATATCAAAATAAAAAATTGTTTTATTCGGTTTAAAAATGAATTATCACCAAGTAACGGGCAAATCTATTAATAATATTTATTTTTGTTTTTAATGCTAAACCGTGTATATAATTTAAAGAAAAAGATGGTTTATAAAAAGTAAAAAAAAAAAACAATAAGCATATGTCGTAGTTTAAGGAAATTATTGATTTCGTGTTAATCATTACGAACTTGTGTTAGTTTGGTCAAGTGGGTTTCGGGATTAAATGAAGGCTCTATACATGATATTCAATGTCATTACTTACTTAACTATCTGCATCCCTAGATTATTGCGAATTACCCATTTAGGGACATATCAGAGAAGCACTAAGTATTCTGCAAAACACATTGTTTTGAAACGGTTCTTTGATATCTATTTCTGACCAACATTCTTCTACAACTTTATTCCATATTTCAAAATGATAAAAAAATGCTTAATATTGACAAATATTTTTTTCTTTTAACTTTAAACTTTATTTACCTATTAGCGGTAGCGAGGCTAATGGCGTAGCGTTCGATCTGAAATTCTATTGGCTTTCCATTTGGAGATGAGGTAAGCCAACATTTGATGCATCTTCCGTATGAGTTTGAACTCCCTAGAATCGGTAGGTTGTCGGTAGCAGTTATATTAATAAACCATGATTTTTTCAGTGCCTTTTGAAAATGAGTGATTACAGCAGCAGAGTTTAGTTATTGGTATACAAGGTATGTAAATATGAAACTGGAATTTTTGAATAGAAAATACACGTTTATTGTATGAAAATGATAAAAAATATTTTATGCGAAGTATTGCCCATCGCAAGCTACACACTTTTCCCACCTGTCTGACAATTTGTAGATGCCAGGCCAAAAAAACTGTTGCTCTTTTAAGGCAAACCAGTCATCGAGCCATTATTGTAAGAAGCGAAGCGCTTCTCAGCAAGTGCATCTCCCATCGATGCAAATAAATAGTAATCAGATGGAGCCAACTCTGGTGAGTAAGCCGCATGTGAAAGTATTTCCCATCTAAACGCCTCAATCGTTTTCTTGACCAGTTTTGCTATGTATGATGGTGCATTATCATAAAGCAAAATTATTTTGTGTTGCTTTTTTTAATATTCTGATTGTTTTTCACGTAAATCTTGATTGAAATCGATTATTTGTTGTCGGCAGTGTTCAGTGTTAAAGGTTTCCCCAGATTTTAGCAACTCATAATAGATCACTCTTCTGATCGAACTAAACACAGAGCATTGTCTTCCGTCCATAGCGATTTGGCCTTGCAGTCCATGTCAGTGGTTCACCTGGAGTTACCCATGATCTTTTACGCTTAAGATTCTCAAAATATATCCACTTTTTATAGCCAGTAATAATTCGATGGAGAAATGACTTTCTTTTGTACCTTGTGAGCAGCATTTCGCAAGTGGTTTTTCGGTTTTCCTGCTGTCTTTCATTCAGTTTATGTGGAACCGATTTTCCCATCTTCTGGATCTTTCCCATAACTTTCAAACATATAGATACAGCTTATTGTGTCAGATTTAATTGATCCGCGAGTTATTGTTGCGTTTGAGCGTCATTCTCATCAAACAATGTTTGCAATTCGCTGTCTTCAAACTTCTTCGGTAGTCTTGTACGTTCTTCGTTTCTCACGTCAAAATCGTCACTTTGGATTTTTTAATCCACTTAAAGCATTGTGATTTACTAAGGGTATGCTCGCCGTAAGCTTCGACAAGCATTCGATGCGATTCTGCACCAATTTTCTTCAAATGGTAACAATAAATTAATGCTGTCCGCAAATCGTAGTTTCCAGGCACAAAATTCGATATGTTCAACGCTTTTATTAATTTTGCTGCTGTATGAAACTTATTATTGTGAGCTGTATTATTGTGAGTTGAAAATATTTGTCTGATGTCAGTAAGGAAATGTCGCGGCGCCAATGATGCGGTTTGACGGTAACTACATTGACAGGTAGGGCCATCTATATGAAAATTCGGGTTTCATATTTACAGACCTGCTTTTACAAAGGTTACAATGTGGATAAGGTAAGATATATTGTCCTGAGATACAATAGTTTGCGATAATATTGTGCTATTCAATAAGAAAATAATTAAGTTAGGTTGGATTTTAGTATGTGTATATTAATCTATACCTACCACCCTGCATATACCTGCCTTGAATTTATACAACCGACCGATATACCAAACTTTATCAGATACTTGCATCATATCCATTGATGCAACAGAGTAGAATTACTTCAACAATCCTGCTATCATATTTTTTGAACAATGACTTTCAGAAAGAAAATTGTTTGCTGAATTATATTTTATCTTCAATGAATGTTAAAATTATTTCTTTCAAATAATTTGGATAATACTGGAGAGCGTTAAATTACCTTGTTGGCAATTCTGATGTTCTGGACAAGATTTTTGGAAGAAATCAAACACAACAGATGCACTAACGATTTGGCTAATTGCTTTATCTTAGTTCTAATAACTTGCAACTAGACTTGACTGGCGTAACGTGTAAGTTTAATTCTCACTTCATCATCGTCTTGCTTTCACAACACACTGGTGCTTTCACAACACACCCGATCACGATCACTTGACTTAAATTTCTCGACTTGCGTCTTGCTAACCATGTTAGCATTACCAGAAAAAGTTTCAATCTTGAGATTAAATCACCTTCTGATGATGCTAACATGGTTAGTGAAACGCGGCCAAGGAATAAAAAACTTAAGTGATTTGGTATTTTATACTAAATCTCTTTTAGTTTAGTTGATTTATATAGTCTTGCCGATTGAATCATAGTCATCAGTGAAAGCAAATTGTGTCTATTAGATATCCACTGAGCGTTTTATGCGGTCTTTTCAACAGATAGATTCATTCATTATTTCGCTTTGTCGAAATAATCGATTGTTTGTTAGACGCGTATCATATACTGTTAACCTCCATGTTAATTTGTTAATCTGTTTCATCATATCGATTGATTTTTGACTTTTATTTGTATGTATCTTCATTGCGTATTCGATCACTCAATTTTTCACTCAACATACGCCCTTCCAATGATCTGTGGATTATTTAGGCTTTCTATTTATATCGTTGTTCGATACCCATATTTCCCTTCTATATGCTAGAATTGGCAATGTTTGTTGACTGAAAATCTTTTGATTTAAAAATATTTAATATCTCATAGCTTTTTTCAGATTTTTGTTTCGGATGGATACAAAATATTCATAATACCCTCTAATTGTATATTTCAAACTAAAGAAAGTATATGCGACACTTTCTTAATGAGCCACAATAACAAAATATGAAGTAATACAACAACAAAACAATAACAAAATATGAAGAGAAAGTTTCATTTTCTAACTCCAAAAACCTTGATAAATTTTGCTTTAATTCCACTAATTAAAGACTATCGATGATATCAAGATGATAATTGTATTTATATATGGATATATTTAGTAACTATTTAATATATAAGTAATACAGAAGAGAAATAAATATATCGTAATATATATCGTAAATATATCTAAAATTTTCAAAACGCCGATCTATTCATTATAAGGTTGACTTCATCTCGGAAAACGGTTCACGTATAAATTAAGAAATGAGATGAATTTAAGTCGGTTAATAACTACTTATGAAGCTACTTAAGCCCATAGAATCCTGTTCGTACCTATCCTTCTGCAACGTGTATTTGATTTGCGCTCTTCGATCTGCAAAAGGTCTTTCCAGCTAGATGGCAAATTACGTCATACTTTAAACTGTCTTGATATATTATATTTAATATTCGACTTCTGTCTAGTTTCTGAAGGAAAAACTTCATATTCCTTTTATGCAGGTTCGTGAGTTGAGGCTAATTAATTTTCGCATGACATACTGACTCTTTTTGATAGTTGGGATATTCCTTAATTAATATTTAATAAATTAACAGTTATATTTATTGAAGTGAAAACTTCTTTAACCGCGTTGTGCGATTTTCGGTAGGGGCAAAACTTATGAGAGTTCGCGTCACCGACATGCTAGTGGCGTGTTGCGCCAGACAGGCGATGTCAATTGTGTTTTAAATGTGTTTTAATGTGTTTTAAATTAAATTGTATTTTATATAATTATTGTTTTAATTGTAGAATCACTGTGCAGTACAAAAGTGAAGCTAATATTTTTATGTAGAAAAATGAATATCAAAACAAATAATTTATTTTCGAATATTTCCAATATTAGTATCAATATTTGCGTTAAAAAATTTAATATTGTTTATTTTTCTAATACTTAATCTCTGCAATACATTTTACAATGAATATTTCACAGTGGCTTAATAAGATAACTGGTTCGATAGTATTTTTGTCGCGGATTTTAAAATTAAAATTTCTATAAAATTTGATAATAAATTTAATTTCTCAAAATTGTTGTTTATTGGTTTAAATTGTCAGAAATAAAATACGTGTTTTGTAATTTTTTTGCAAAATGATTATTTATAAAATTATATCATTCAATTTCATCATTAGAATTTTACAAAACAGTATTATAATATAATTAGTTGTTCTAAATGTCCATTTTCTATATTTCTTTAGATCCCCGATCCTACGTGAAAAAAATTATACATTATACAGTTTTAAATTATATGTATAAAGAATAATTAATTTAAAAATTTAGAAAAAAGGCAGTTATTTCAAAGTTTCAAGTTTTTACTTCTGTCGGCAATCCCCATGACTGCGTACCTTTTTTTTAATTTAATACATAATTTCAATTGTATTTTTTTATATATATAGTTTCCACTCATTATCCACTCAATCTATTTAGTAATACCTGCTCAAATTCTGCTATAGAAATGCATTTTTCTATTTGTTTCTCTCATTTGGGAACCCATTTAATAAGACTATAAAACTCAGCCTAAAGTAATACTAAGTAAGGCCGTTTACAATGCGAAACGTTCACTAAATTACACACGAACCAATCATTTGTCACAAATCGAAAATTCAAAATCACATTTGGTAAGAAAGATAATTAACATATGCTTCTAAATTATTCCGAATCTGTAAACATAAAGTATCGGGTAGGGCGCGTATCACTCTAACATTTTGTTTTGGAACGATTTGGTTTTTATATTTGTGACAATTTGGGTTTGGTTGTTGCAGTCCAGTGCAGACATGCAAGTTTTATAATGGACAAATAGATGCTAAAATATTTCATTGAAATTGTAATTTACATTTAAAAAAATAATTTAAGATTTTTAACTTAACGTGAATTTAAGCAAAAATATTCTACTCGTCCGACGCTTAATAATACGACAATTTACCATTTATTCAAGCGATTTCAAGAATTCAGAATAGTTAGAATAGAAGATAGCCATCAGAGCTTCCGGTACAGTGCAAAACGCTAAAAATATTGCACATGTGGGGCAAAGTATGAAGGTGTTCTCAGAAAAAGTTTTCAGTGTGCAATTAAGAATTTCTCCACGCAGTTTACGCCAAATTTTGACAGGTGACTTGCACATGTTTCCCAATAAAATTCGTATTGTTCAGCTGTTGCCTACAGGCAATAATACGCCACTGGAATACTGTAATGTCATCATAAAGCACATTTATCAATTTGATAATTTTCATGCAAACATTATAATTAGCTAAACTCAAAGAGATTTGCCACTAAACACTAAATCATTTTTTTTAAAGCTCTCGACGCACGTTTCGCATGTTAGTATCATCAGGAAATGATTTAATCTTTAATTAATCAGGAGAAGATCATTTCCTGATGATGCTAACATGGTTAGGGAAACATGCGTTGAAAGCTTTAAAAAAGTGATTTGTTGTTTAGTGGTAAATCTCTTTGAGTTTAGTGTTTCACACCGAAGGTTCCAATAGGATAATTATAATTAATGATGAGAATTTTTGAATAATATATTTACACTCAAGGATAGCACCCTTGGATTGCACTCAAGGTTTACTTGCACCTTGGTTTACACTCAAGGATAGCAACTCAAGGATAGCACCCGTGCTCAAATCGCTCCCAACACCAGGTAGGTTGACAAAATTAATGGAAAATGTGTTAAAAAGGGCATAAAGTTATATTGTACTAGCTTACTAAACATATTTTTCAATAATATTTTCCAGTAACGTATTTTCCAGTCACTAAATAATCATAACACCTGAGGGGGCAAACTAAGCAAATTTTGCATATGTTTGGCTGTGCTTCAGAAGTACTTGGAACAATACTTTCAATTTTTAAAATATCTTTGATACTGGATTTAATATATCTCCTCAAAGTCACAGTATCGTTCCGTTCCGGCAACCAAGGCTCAGTAAGATTATCGTCCAAAGTTTGAACAAATGCTCTGCGTTTTAATGATGTTTGACGTTGTCTGACCATGTTAGATATGTATTCAGGATATCATAAAATCTGCATTGAGGCCATTTATTTGTTTTACGATTGCAGCTAATGGCTGAACACATGTGATCGATAATATCGACAGCTCCTTTCGTACTATTGTGGAAATGTATGATTTCAGTTTTCTTTGTGGTGGAGTTAATATCTGGCTGTTCATGCACTGTCAATAGAAAAAAACCCACTTTGTTTGACTTTGGTTTATATAAGACCAGGGTCCTCTCAGCATCAATACCAAACATTGAGGTGCCTACATTTTGTGTCTAGTTTTTGCGTTTTTCATTTCTGATGGGATCTCTCGTTTATTGCTACGCACTGTGCCAACAATTGTTAGTTTGTAAAAAAAGCTGAAGCAGTTCTGAAGCAGTTCTGAAGCAAGTGGTATGGATGAAAACCAGTTATTGATGGTTATATTTCTGTTGGTCCCAGAGAAGGACTCACAAAGTGTATGGCAAGAGGCATGTTATGTATGGTATAGCATTACAGACATATTTTGAGTTTGAATCTGCAACCATTACAATCTTGATGCCAGATTTGTTAGGCTTATTTGGTAAATATATTCTAAATGGGCAGCGACCTCTGAATCCAGCTAATTGTTCATCAATTGTCAGATAGGAACTAGGATTGCACCATGTTTTACAATTTTGAATGAATTTTTCCCAAAATTCTCTTATTGACGCGAACTTATCTGGCGATTTTATTTTTTGTTTGGTAGCTCTTCCGTCGGACCGACAGCATCTCAGCAGGAAATCAAATCTCTCAGCACTCATACACGCTTTGAAAAGGTTGCCCTTTTATTTGATGTCGAATAACGTTCGCGTTGATAATTGATTAATTTTTATAAGATCTAGTTGTAAGAAGAAACCAAGCAAAGCTTTTATTTCATTAGCTGATGTTGAAGAATTAGTAAGAGATTCTTTGCATTTCACCATTTTCAATTCAATGTCGGGATTTGTGTGAACTAAAATCTAATCAATTATTTCATCAGCGGAAGAGGCCAAAGATTCTTCTTCACTTTCAGCGGTGTTTACAAGTAAGTCCTCCTCCAAGTTGTCATCGGTTTTAGAGTCCGAAAGCTCACCTGGTAGCCTTCCGATTACTTGGTCATCATCGTCATTGTCAGACTCATTTAAAATCTGCAAGATTTTATCTTGATCTCGTTTCAAATTCATCTAAAATAGAAAATATCGCCTCTATAAAACGTTGAAATACACAAATTTAGCCAGAAAATACATGAAAAATAAGTAACATACTTTTTATTATGTTACAGAAAGTTATAATATTAATTGAATTAATAATAGGTTTATTTACACAAAATAACAATAAATAAACAAAATTATTTATAACTTACCTTGAATCACTTTTCACACGTTGTCACTAAATATTAGTCTGAGAGGCTAATATTTCACAAAAACTCCAGTAGTAATGTGTGCGGATGCAATGCGTAGGCGTGCGGATGCAATGTGTATGCACAAGCACAACAACAAGGAAAGTACTGAGCGTGGTAAGGCGGGGAAGTATCTTGAATACACTTAAACAGTGAATGCGTCCGATTCATGTAGTATATAAGACTAATGTTTAGTGATCTGGAGTAAATGGCTCATGTTTGACAAAATTTTCAAAAATTAATTTACATAAAATTTAAAGGCAATAAACATATAGAAAAGAAGCCGTCTTGTTTTTTTTAAGTGGTGGTAACATGCTTGCCCCGCCCGTTATAATTCCTAAACACTCATTGTTCATTATTATGTTTAGTAATACAAATTCGTTGTAAATACTGACAAATACTGAAGGCTACATGTTCAATTCTGCTATAGGAGTGGATTTGTTTTTCTGTTTGAAACTCTCATTTGAGAGTTATTGAATACGACTAAAACTAAGCCTGAAGTAAGACCAAGTAAGCTTATTACAAAGTAAGCGATTACAATCTGATCATTTAACATTTGTTTAACATTTAACTTTTGTTACGAATCAATATTTTATACATGATGAATTATTTTTAGTGCAGAGTTAATTCTCTCGTGGTATTCCCGAAAGTTGTCAGAAATTTTAATAATATCTTAAATAAGATATGGTGAATTGTTTTAAGCACAAACTTTACTCTTTAGATAATATCCTCATTATTTGACATACATCTTAATCACTGTTGATGTTGTCACCGTGTGTGTCATGTCAATAGAATGTAAACTATTTGAAATCTAATTACACCACCCAGCATGTATCCGTCCAAATAGATTTGTATATGAGATAAGCATTCATCCTGTATTCGGGGTGTGTAAAGAAAGTAATGAGACTGATTTTTTATAATTTTTTATTTAATCGAAATTACAATTTCACATTGTCTCCTTCAAAGTAGTTGTCATGGAAAGTCACACTGCGGTAGATACGGGTTGTCCAGTCCTCCTAGCAGTGCTGAAACTGATATACTGGAATTGTCTTCAACTGGTCATTTACGGCCTTTCCAATGTTTTCCATTATCTCAAAATGGTGTCCTTTGAGGTGAATTTTCAATCTTGGAAAAAGAAAATAGTCACAAGCACTCATGTTTGTCGATTGACTCTCATACATGGAAAAATCATATATAAATTTTATTACAAAATTATTTTTATTTTTTTTCCTTATAATTAAAAAGTTATATCAAAATAGAATATACATTTATAGACCTATTACCGACTACGCGTCCACAGTTCTCGAAAAAACCCGAGCGCGTGTGACGTGACAATGTTTATTTTCCCTCAACATTTCAGACCGCTGATACGAGTGCTTTAGTTTTTAATCAACTTTTTCTTATTGTTATTAGTTTATTAATAAATTTAATGAAAAAGTTAAATCTAATTAGTTATCGGGCCTCTTTCGTACAATTTTGTACGAATACTAGAAAAACATCTCCCGAAAAAATGTTTTTAAAGGTGCCACAAGTTGTTAAACGTCGAAATCGGTGGTTTCAAGCAGCACAACGCATTAATCCTAAAACAACATCAATTTTTATTTATAACCACCTGTCATCAAATATATACAAATAATTATTATTTATAACTTTATATCAATTTTTATGCTTGAGTATTTATTACCTTCTGAAGCTATACAATCGTGACATGAGTGTCTTGGACTTTTCTTAATTTTTTATTAATAATTATAGTAACTGTATACGCTATACTCAGAATTTTATATTCTTGACATACACGTCCTTTCGCCGTGCATATACAATTTTTGCGATTAAACTGAACATAACCTACAGTCTTGTCACCGCAACTTTCGTGACACCCTACACATTATCTCATTTTATTCAATACAAACATTTTGTTTCTTATTTACATTAACATTTTTTTTTAACTCAACTTGATACTTTAGTACCTCGAACTTCAGCTGAATTTAACCGAATGTCCTCTGTGACCATAAAAATAGCCACACCAGGTATATTAATAGAATTGGTCTTTATGAACCCTCTGTCATACATTACTGAATTAAATTAGTAACCAACAATATTTTTGCACTAAACTTTAATAATTTTGCCAGCATATATGTACATAGGTAAAAGCCGTTGATAGTACTTATGGCTTTCGTGGCGCTTTCGTACGTGATTTTATTTTAAATTTATATATGATAAATTATGATAAAATTCAATCAATATTCAATATTCAATCAAAAATCAATATTATGTATTAAAATATAGTAAAAAATTGATAATTATTTTTTATTCAAAAACCCAATTCAAATCGCCTTTTGATAAAGCGCATTGTCGTGATGCAGAACCCAGGTTTGCTTGATGTTCGATGTCACACAAATGACGCTTTTTCCGCATCTCGGTGAAAATAAAAGGTTACCGTTTGATCTTGAGACACAAATTCCTTGGCTACCAAAAAGAAAATTAGCATACTGATTTTCTGTTTTTTTTTTATTCTTGGTTTTTTTGTCCTATTGAGCTTGGTATGTACCATTCCTGGATCTAACGCAGGGTTTCTCGGTCGAATTCAAAAATCCAAGACACGTCATAATGACTCGTTCCAAAAAATAGGATTATGTTTAATCCGCCCCAAAAGTCAAAATATGTTTCCTTCTATTATGATTTTTGATTTTGTGAACAAAAGTTTGTCGGAAACAATTCTGCGCAGATTTTCAATCCTATTTCTCATTGGTTAAAATCTGATGAACGGTTGTGTAACTCACTCTGCTCGTTAACCAACGATTAGAATGCCCAAGCTCCCGGATTCTGCCATTGTTGTCAATCATTTTCATAACGCAGTAGAAAAATCCGGTTTACGAAAATAATTGCTCCGGGTTATCAAGTGGCTTTAGGAGGTTCAAACTTATCCTAAACACATACCAGATGTTGACCTACCTCCTCTCCGTAGAAGGCAACAATGTTGTAGTTTTAAAAAACATTGATTTATCTTAGTCTAGAAGCTAATGGTAGCACATTGCTCAATTATTATTTTGGAAGCTGAATTGTATTTTTAATATAACCTTTAATATATTTCGAAATTTTATATCATGTTAAAAACAGTAAGAAATATTTTGCAATGTTCTTTTAATTAATTAAAAGAACCTTGCAAAATGCAATGTTTTTTTAAATGCAATATTCTTTGAATTAACACATGTAAAAAAAATATTAAACTTTCTCATTTTAATGAATTATATACTTGATCTTCAAAATATGCCAAGAAATGGGACAACAAAATATTTATCACCATAATTAATTGTCTTTGAGAATACATCTTACTTCAAGAATTTAACATCTATATAGTCTTTCCAGAACTCCATAATATACTTTATTAAAAGTAAGTTAGTAAATATCGCATCGTAGTTACTTTGTTATAAGATGTATTTCCTTGTCTATCCTTTTGTGACATTTATTTGCATTCTCTGGTTCGGTCTGTAGAAAACGTAAACAAAACCAGATTGCACACAGCGTAAACTAAGCGGTTTCATATTTTACAACAACTTAAGAATTTCCATTTTAATCTTTGACCTTGTCATGTTGGAGAAGCAAATACTTTTGTTGATTCTGTGAGTTTCTAACCATTTAATTGCGACTTGACATAACAAGTTTCTCCCGGATTTTTGTCTGCCCTAATGTGCTAGTATTTGTTATTTAAAATGTTCGAAATGGTATTAGTGCTTATGTTGATCTGAATCCGAAATGTTTCGTTTACAATGTGTAAATTTAAATTTGTCACGTTTCATAATATTATCATTAATTAAAATGTCACTCATATTTTTCGTTCCAACATGATTGGCGTTTGAATATAAAAACACTAAATCCTTCTATATAACAATATGAAATATAACAAATATTTAATAACATTTGAAATCGATTACAACTTACGAATGTATGTTATATACGAGAATAAAATGAAAAGTCATATATATATATATATATATATATATATATATATATATATATATATATATATATATATATATATATATATGAGATGAGCATCTTATTGATTGTTTGACTGGCCCCATCCATCCCTTCTATTGGAGGGCACGTTTCGTATCTTGATGTTCAGACTATTCAGGGCACCGACATGTGCTCTCTCGTTAGGAATAGGAAGAACCGATCCACAGTCAACAACCCATACTTTTCGCCAACTTCCGGTCGGATGGCATATATATGCAGTGTTAGAATCAACAAGATGCTCATTTAGGTGAAGACGCAGGTTGTTGTGTGTTCCACATGAGATTGTGGAACCCGGCAGTTGGGTGTCTAATGACATCCAGCACTGTTGTCTCATTGGACGCGGTCCACTGCATATATGCGTATATGCGCCACAACTGCATCACTGCATATATGCGCCATCCGACGGGAAGTCGGCGAAAAATATGGGTTGACAAAATAGACAGCACTGATCAAAAACCTTTCTATCCAGGCAAAGTGGGAGTTTGTTCTTAAACACTAATAAGCCTACCAAATGTCTGCCAACCACACTTAACACGCCGTTTCACTTCCCGGGAAAAATCTCCCTCCATTGAAATCATTTGCCCAAGATATATATAGTAATCCACAATCTTTAAATCACTTTTTAAAATAGAAATTCTTCTGTTGACAGCAAATTTATTGAACTTAACCTGACTCTTATTTTCAAGCCAAATAGTTCTCCCGCTCTTTACAGCTTTTGTATGTGTTTTTGTTGCTCATCTGGGTCTTGTTAGAGGAGAACGATATCATCTGCGAATCTAAGATGGCTTAGGTATGCACCATTGATTTTTATTTCCTCCTGTTCCCAATCCAGATTACGGAATATCTTTTCAAGGCATGCTGATAAAGGAACGGGTGATATTGAGTTACCCTGCCGTATACTCCGCAATACGTTGATTTGAACCTCAAAATCAAACATGTAAACTGTAGCTTCATCATAGGTGAATCCCAGGTTCATAAAGGCTCTGTCTATCCGCTGGTTAAGCAATGCGTCCATTTTGGCTTGGTTTAACATTGAGTTAAACGCCTTTTCATAGTTAATAAAAGCCAAACACAGTGACATAGTGTATGCTTTGTGCCTTTCTATGGCCTGTTGGAGAACCTGGATATGATCCATTGCACTGAATCCACTTCTGAATCCTGTCTGCTCTCTTGGTTGTACATCATTTAGTGTTCTGAATATTCTTTTAGTACATTACCGATAGAAGGCTTATTGGGCGGTAGTTTTTTAAATCTTCCTGTGCTCCTTTCTTATGAAGAAGAATCACGTCAACCGTTACATTGTCCTTTCCGGGGGAGTTTCCATTCTTCATCGCTTCTATGGCATTTGTCACTTCATTCAATAGAATATCTGGCATTTACCATTCCGTGGGCATTCCTGTCTTTGCCTGGTTCTGATTTGCATATAATTTTGAATATAATGTTTTGATAACCTCTAACATTTCCGCACATATATATATATATATATATATATATATATATATATATATATATATATATATATATATATATATATATATATATATATAGAGAGAGAGAGAGAGAGTAAGGTAAACATGCGGCAAAAATTAAAAGGGGTATTCCTTGACTTATTCTAAGAATATTTGGTTGTATGATGATTTTTGAAAAACCCCTTTATTTCGAAGATACAGGGTGAATAAAATTTACGATAGTTTATTGTCAAAAAGTACATGTAAAGTTTGCTCAACCTACAATAATTGTTCGAAATGACTTCCTCCAGCCTTGATACAAGCATATAACCTTCTCGTCGTTGACTGCTGAACTCTTTCAAACACACCAGGGTCGTTTCTAATTGAGTTACACCCAGCAATTATCCGATTTAGCAAATTATCCAAATTCTTCAATGGAGTAGCGTAAACTAATGACTTCAGATATCCTCAAAAAAAAAAATCCAGGGGGTTTAAGTCCGGGGATCGAGCAGGCCATGCATGTGGCCCACTTCGACCAATCCAGCGATATCCGTATGTTGCTGTTAAAAAATCACAAGCAACCAAACTGAAATGTGGTGGTGCACCATCGTGCATAAACCACATTTCATACCTTGTTGCCAATGGTACATCTTCCAGAAACTCAGGCAGCGTTGCTTCCAAAAACTTGCGATACACCTCACCAGTAAGTCTTTGTGATAGAAATATCGGTCCAATTAGATAGTCACCTACAATTCCAACCCAAACATTCAACGAGAACTGATGTTGAAAACTATCTTCGTATACCTCATGCGGATTTTCATCTGCCCACTCATGGTTATTATGAAAATTCCTTATTGCGTTTCTTGCGAAAGTGGAAAAGAATTTGGTGAAAGGAATAGAGGGATGCGAAGTAAAGTTTGCAATATCTATTGACATAATGCAATACGTGGAGGAAAATCCACAGATGGTAGTGCCTGAACGCGAATGTGGTATGGATACAACAAATTGTCCTTAAGAATTTTCCCAACTGTACAGTGACTCACATTCAAAGTATTTGCAATTTTTCGCGTAGAACTACCAGGCTCTTCCGCTATCATGTCGTTTCAATGTGCCTGTTTCACGAAGACATCGATGAATGTTTTCGAAGATTTTTCGGTCAGGGACATTATGGGCTAGAAATCATTCACTGTACAATCGCCTCTCTTCTAATGCATTGCCATCAGCAAGTCCATACATGAAGTGGATGTCAGTCATCTCGGCGTTTGTATACATTATGATAGAGGACTTCACTCACTATTTAAGACACGTCAAACAGCCAAACGTCACTCAATCTATGTAAACAAATGCGACCGATGAAATCCACTTACTAGATAAAACTGCCGTTCCAAGTGATCGAGATCGAAAAAAAACTTTTTTGTACTTGATAAACTCATTGACGTATACTCTACTTTTATTTACATTAATGATTTCAACAAATATCTATATATATATATATATATATATATATATATATATATATATATATATATATATATATATATATATATATATATATATATATATATATATATCATCATCAACCCGTATCAATCCACAGCAGGATGAAGGCCTCTTCAGCATGCTTCCAACTCTCGCGGTCCTGAGCTTTTCTCTGCCATTCGGGTCCATCGTGCTCTCAGTCTTCTCCGTGAACGTTTGCGATCAAGCGGTAGCCAGTCCAGGACCGCCCTGGTTCATCTTTTGTCCCATCGCCTCGCTACACTACATCGCCTCCCTACATCATCTGCCCACTCCCATTTCAATTGTTTTATTTTTCAATGTGCAGGTCTTTCTATCCCGTCTAGTAATGCCAAGCATACATCTTTCCATTCCCCTCTGTGTTAAGTTTTTGAACTGACTGTGATGTGAGTGTCCAGGTCTCAATTCCGTATGTCATAACTGATCAAATCGGGCAGGACACACTGATCAAAAACTTTTGTTTTAAGGCAAAGTGGTTGTTTGCTCTTAAACACTATATTGAGCCTCCCAAATGCCTGCCAACTATATATAACGCGTCGTTCCACCTCCCGGACGGTACCCCCTTCCATTGAAACCCTCTGGCCAAGATAGATATAGTAATCCACAACTTCCAAATCCGTTCCTAAAAAAGAAATCCCTTTGTCCTCAGCAAACTTATTGAACATGACCTGACTCTTCTTCTGGTTTATTTTCAAGTCAAATGGTTCCCCCGCCCTTTGCAGCTCTTTTGCATGTCTTTGCAGCTCCTCTGGGTCTTGTGAAAGAAGAACGATATCATCTGCGAATCTAAGATGATTTAAGTATGCACCATTAATTTTTATTCCATCCTGTTCCCAATCCAGATTACGAAACATTTCTTCCAGGCAGGCTGAGAAAAGAAGAGGTGATATTGCGTCACCCTGCCGTACGCCTCGCTCTACCTTTATTCCAACCTCAAGATCGTTAAGGTGGACTGTCGCTGTAGCTTCATCATATATCGATCCTAGTAGATTTACATAGGCTTTCTCTACACCTTGAATACGCAATACATCCATTATAGCCTGCTTTGAGACTGAATGAAATGCTTTTTCATAATCGATAAAAGCCAAGCACAGTGGCATAGTGTATTTATTGTGTCTTTCTATGACCTGCTGTAGAACCTGGATGTGATCCATTGTACTGAATCTACTTCTGAATCCTGCTTGTTCCCTTGGTTGTGCGTCATTAAGTTTTCTTAGTATTCTTTTGGATATTATCTTGGTAAAAACTTTCTACACCACTGATAGGAGGCTTATTGGACGGTAATTCTTTAAATCTTCCCGTGCTCCTTTCTTATGTAAAATAATCACATTTGCATTTTTTCATAACCACTTCACTTGTTGTTTGAGGCATTTTGAGTATAATTTTGCTAGTATTTTATGTAAAGTCCGACCACCAGCTTTTAACATCTCCACAGTTATACTATCCTTTCCTAGAGCCTTGCCATTTTTTATCGAGTCTATGACCTTTGTCACTTCCTCCACCAGGATATCCGGCACTTGTTCTTCAGTGGGCATTGCTGTTCTTGCTTGATTCTGGTCCTCATATAACTTTGAATAAAATATTCGGACAACCTCTACCATTTCCATCCTTTCCCTGCACATTGTACTATCCTCACGTATTAAGGAAAACATTTGTGTCCTTTTATTTCTTAACTTCTGCTTAGCTTTGTTAATTCTCCTGTTTTCTTCCAGAGTTTTTTGCACTAGCTGCATGTTGAGTCGGCGCGTTTTCTCTCGGATACATTTTCTCATAGTTTTGCAAAGCTCAACGTACTTGACCTTGCCAAAAGGACTGTCGGCATTCTTCATTTTCCGGCGTTTTTTCATTAAATTAATGGTCTCATTGGAAATTTTTGACTCTTTGAAACATTTATCTTTTGGTGCTAATGAAGTCGCCGTTTTAAGCAAATTGTTGGCGATTTTTTCATATTGTTCTGTAATTTTCACCTCCTTCGGGTCTTGTAACACAACAAAGTGATTCGACAAAGCAAGTTCATTTTGCAGTTGTATAGCCGTTCTAGTGCTTCATCGTTGAGGTCGTGAATATCTTGCAGGGAGCCTCTGAAGCATACGTTGGGCCATTCCAAGGCAAGATGAGCAATTATTTGCTCTTCAGTGCCATCTCTGTCGCATTTCAGGCTCTCCGCGGCTCCACATTTTGCCAGGTTCTGGTTGCATATTCGGTGACCTATTCGGATCCTGCTTAATTTGCACCATGGTTTTCTAGAGAGTGTGAACCCTGGCGGCGTGGTTGTTGGGTCATGTACCAGATGGGAGTTTGTGCTGTCTCGCTCTCTCAATTAAATTATCGTCCATTTATTCTTTCCGATAAATGGCGCTAAATAGTGATAGATCCCAAAGGTGATTGCATTCCTTAAAAGTTAAGTTCTTTCTAGTAGCCCTCCATGGATTTCAAGCCGATATAACATTTTATTTTGTTATGACAGTTTTTAAATGCAGAAAGATTTGATATTTTTGCTATCATGTTCACTTCGCCCCGTTGGCTACCCTACTGAGTCAACAAAATCCATAATATCGTGTTAGCCGATCGCAGTGTAAAGTTGCCATCAAAGCACTGACTAAAAACGATATCGAGTGACCAACGCTGTTTAAACATGCGTATACGTAACCCGAACGAGTTTCTGCGGCGATTTATAACTACTGATGAATTTTGCATCCGTTACTACACACCAGAAACAATGGAATAGTTGAAATACTTATTTTTATTGTGAGAACGTGCCTTGAGAAAGGGGAAGACGTTTCTATCAGCCGGAGAGGTCTTGGCCACTGTTTTATCGGATTTGTAAGGTATTATTAACTACATTAACTATTTGTTGAAGAAAAACGATTACAGGAGAGTATTATTATAGTATTATTCTGCATTGCTGGTGAGATTTTTTCTACGAGTAAACGCCGAACTTCACCTTCTCCAACTTCCTTCTATTTCCAAACATGAAGATACAACTAGCTACAAAGAAATTCGCAAAAAAGCAATATTTAATTTAACCCGAAAAATGACACGTAAGAATCTGGAACATGAAGTGAGATGCGCGGCAACCGCACCCCAATGTTTATTTTCAGGTGGGGAGTTAAATTTCACATTTCCTCTGACATTTTTAAGATTTACTAGTTGTTTGTGATGTTATTTTTACTAGAACTATACTATAAACTCGAACAAATTCACACCGAAGGTTCCAGTAGAAGAATTGAACAATGCTATATTTATTTTAAAAAGTCTATGAATTGTAAATAAAAAAAAAATCGACTTTTTCCGGAGAAAAAAAACATATTTTTTTCTAACAGATTTTTTATTATCATATTCTTAAAATATTCATTAACAAATAAAAAAAAAATGTGGAACTACGTGAAAGTAACATATTATAAAATATAAGCACAAAAATGAAAAGCTTAAAAATTATTCATCCGTTTGTTCCGAACAATTTTCACATTTGTTCTAAGATTATAAATTTATCTCAAGCTTTACAAATATATTTGGATTTGCGATCTCGCATTCGAGAACAATCTTGACATCTACCTTGATGATTAAGCCATGGCTTTTTCACTAGATGTTCGTCGGAATCGTGTCTTATTCTACGCAGAGCACTTCGTATGTCCCTTGGTACCCAAAAATTTCTACTATTTCCTTCTGATAATCGCTTATCAGTTTCTTGCCTAGTCTGGCTAAATATTCCTTTCTTTCTAAAATTATACCGCCATTGTTCTCTCTATGTATAATTTATGAATTAATGCCAGTTTTATTCATCAATGATAAAAATAGAGTCGGAGGCCATCAACGACTATTTCTAGCAACGCTGCAATTTGCAGATAATTTATCAACAGAAGAATATTATTTCTTTTAATTTGTTTTCTGTTTGTTTCACCTATAATGTTATCATGATGAAGTGATGATATCAATAGAACCACCTTACTCATTTTGGTATATAGGATAAAATAGTATAGTGCTCCTGAAAGCCAAACAAAGAATTATTTCCAGACTACGCGCATTTAGGAAGGCACTAGGGATACTATTAATTTGACAAGCAACTTGTAACTGTTATACCAGTTGTCAAATGTAACATTACGATTTGTATCTGAAATCGGACTTACAAGTTGTTCATCAATGTCACTTGAGCTATTGCTTAAATTATAGGGTCCATCTAGTTGTTTTCCCACATAAACCTCCATGTTAACTAAGTAATGCATTCTTGCATCTATTAAAGGTTACACTTTAATACCGTATTTCGTAGGTTTGTTTTGCATACACTGCCGAAATGGGTACCTGCCCATTTGAAAATAAATGATTCGAGTTTTTTATCTATTGTCAAATATTCACCGGGGGTGTACAAAGCTTTTATTGCGACCAGTTTGTTCAATTTACATCTCTGTTCACGATTTTCTTTGTTGTCAAAGCGGAGGCAAGTAAGAAAAAATTGAAATTGCCTTAACTGCATTGTTGCACGGAATATTTCTATGCCTGTTCCATCTATTTTCCAAAGATTCTCAAGCTATCCATGATTGCTTTTAAAGACTTCGGCCAAATAGAGTACTCCCAAGAGAGCTTTTAGCTTAACCGCATGTATCTTTTGATAATATAAAGACGGTTGCCACTATTCGGTTTTTTGGACAATTCTTTGATTTGTCCAAGTAACAATATCGCGTATCATAGTTTTATCAACAAAAAGAAGGAAGCAGTTCAGGAGAGTTTTTGCACTTGTGCTACACAATCTCACACCAGGTGAGTGGGTAATTATGTTTTCTGATCTAGTCCTAATGTTACGGTTGTAGCAATGTTTCGCCCATTTGATGACGTTCTTTCCAAAGTAATAATTTTTACTGTTTAGATATTCAGTTGATTCAGTATTTTCAGTTTGGTCTCTATCTTCAGTTGACGGCTTCGCAATTTCATAAAACATGTCATCTGCATCCTGCTCTATATCTAAATAATCACTGTTCACGCTTACATGGTCCAAATCAGACTCGCCGTCAGATGGATTTTCGTCAATTTCATCATCCTGCACTTATTCCCAAAGAGTCTGTAGGCGGCTCATTTCTTTCTCATATTCTCCCATTTTTCTAAAATTAAAAAGAAATCAGCCATATATATGAGGAACAAATGGAACATAAATGAACATGGCTTTACTTTCAAAACATTTCCACTATACTTTTCGAAGTTGCACAATCCACAAACTTTACTGACACGTGGGGTGTGGTACAACCCCAAATGGATTAGACACGTTACAATCGGTCGAACGCTGAATCAATACTAACAGAATGCAGTCCAGTTGAAGTAGGGGGGTATACTCGAAAGATACTGATCGGCGCAATATACCGTATGCAAAAATTAAAAAAAATACAGGCAATTTATTTTGCTTGAGGTTTGTCACACCCCACGTGTCAAATGACGGGTTAAAGAGATTCTGACATCTAACTCTACCCTCGTACATTATTTATACGATGTTATTTGCTTCAACGGCGCTATAAGGAACTGTACAGCCTAATTACAAATAAACTGAATATGAGGTGAGTGAATAAAGAGGTAACGTATGAAAAATATGAGTGACGCTTTAATTAATGATACTATTATGTAACGCGACAAATTTAATTATTAATTTGTACATTGCAAACGAAAATTTGGGAATTAGATCAACACAGGCATTAATAACATTTCGTAAGATAACAAATTATTTTAAATAACAAATACTAATCCCCATAGTGGCACATTAGGGTAGACAAAAATCCCGACAAAATTTGTTATGTCAAGTCACAATTAAATGGTTAGACACTCACAGAATCAATAAAACAGAACTGGAAGCATTTACTTTTCGAACGAGTCAAAGTCAAAGATTAAAATGGAAATTCTTAAGTCGTTGTAAATGAAACCACTTAGTTGGTGTTGTGGGTGTTTTCTACAGACCGAACCAGAGTATACAAATAAATGTTAGGCAAAAGGATAGACAATGAAATACGTTTTATAACAAAGTAACTGCGGTGCAGTATTTATTAACTGATTTTTAATAAAGTATACGGTACGGGAACGATTACGGTGTTCTGGAAAGACTATATAAATGTTAAATTCTTGGAGAATGTATTCTCAAAGACAACTTAATTATAAGTTGTGAGTGATAAATATTTTGTTGTCTCATTTCTTGGCATATTTTGAAGAACAAATAAATAATCTATTTAACTGACGAAGTTTAGTTAAGTAGATTTTTTTACATTTGCTAATTAGAAGAATATTGAAAAATATTTCTTACTGTTTTTGACATAAAATAACATTTCGAAATATATTCCTAAAAATTATATTTAAAATATAATTCAGCTTCCAAAATCATAATTTAGCAATATACTATCATTAACTTCTAAAATAAGATAAATTAATGTTTTTTAAAACGTTGATATACTGAAGCTACGAGGTGTGTTATTAAAGTATTGATACTGAGAGAGTAGAGCTCGATTAGACAACACTGTTGACTTCTTCTGCGGAGAGGAGGTAAGTCAACATCTGATGAGTCTTTAGAATGAGTTTGAGCTTCCAGAAGTTACTTGATAGTCCCGAGCAATTATTTTCGTGAACCGAATTTTTCTAGTACATTATGAAAATTATTGACACCAATGACAGAGTTTGGTCTTTCTGATCGTTGGTTAATGAGCAGAATGAACGAGGATGAGTTGAATTTGACTAACACAACCGTTCATCAGATTTTAGCTAATGAGAAATGGGAATGAAAATCTGCCCGAAATTGTTTCCGATAAACCTTTCTTCGCAAGCGGAAAAAATGTCTTGACTTTTTGGGGCAGATTGAACATAACCCTATTTTTTGGAAAGAGTCATTACGACGAGCTTTGTATTTTTGATTTCGACCCGCAAACGATGCGTCGGAGCCAGGAATGAATACATTATAACCTCAATATGGCCAAAAACAACCAGAATAAAAAAAAACAGAAAATCAGTATGCTGATTTTCCTTTTAGATAGCCACTACATCGTGCATGAGGAATTTGTGCCTCAATGCCAAACGGTAACCTATCATTTTCACCGAGATGGCCTTGAAAGACTTCGAAAAATTAACTAATTAACTAACTACTGATGCATCTTGCATCCATCATATCAGTCGAAACACTTATTTTTATTGTGAGAACGTGCCTCGAGAAACATGAAGATGTTTCGATCAGCCAGAAAGGTTTTGATCCACTGTTCTATGGGATTCGCAAGGTATTATTAACTGCATCAACTATTCGATCACAGGAGAGTATTATCCTGCATTATTGGTCAAATTTTACTACGAGTTGACGTTGAACTTCATCTTCTCCAACTTCCTTCTATTTCCAAACTTAAAGATATAACCGTTTACAAAGAAATTCTCATTTCATTTAATGAGTTATTTATACGATGCTATTTGTTATTCTATAAGGAACTATAGAGTCTAATTACAAATAAACTTAATATAAAGCGAGTGAGTAAAGAGGTACAGCTATTGATCTCTATATCGAGTTTTGTCCAAGTTAGTCTAAGATTTCAAATATGCGACAAGAAAAAAATATGAAAATATACCTAAAAGGTGGGAAACATTTTCTGATGTGTGTTGCAATTCAATTATTGAAGCTCAACATTAATTTAAGGGAAAATATCCTAATCTTCCAAAGTCTCATAAAACCACACATTATCTTTTATTCAAGTTATTTCAAGAACAGTTGGAACAGTTGGATCTAGGTTCCGCATTAGAGGCTCAAAAACACCGCGACGCACAGAAAATGTTGCAAGTGTGGTGCAAAATGTGGAGGAATTTCCAGAAATATCGATTTGACGACGTGGTACACAATTGCGAATTTCTCGATGCAATTTACTCCGAATTTTGAGAAGTAACTTGCACATGTTTCCCGATAAGATTCAAACTGTTGGAAAACCTATCGCCTACATATAATAATAAGCGATTAGAATATTATAATGTCATCCCAAACCACTTCCATCAAATTGACAATTTTACAAAAAACTAAAGAATTATATAAATTAGCTTGAAACCATACATTAAATCAAGGTCAACATCTGTGCTAACATCGCTGCATTAACACCAGATTCGTAGCCTGAATGTTTCGTTTGAGATCTAGAATTATTCGGTGTTTATTTCTGTAAACCAGAGATTTAATATAACCCCTCAAAAAATAATCCAACGGAATGAGATCGCATAATTTTGGTGGCCAGTTGATATTACTATTCTGCGAAATACGAGGGTTGTTATTTATGTATCCTAAATAATAAATAAAAACCTATATAGTTTTGCAGTTTTGCATATATTTGAACCAATTTTCATAGGACTTTTTTGAACTCCGATTGAGGCATCTCCAAAATATGCATTTTGAACACATGAACCACTTCTTCTAGAGTTAAAAATCGTTGACACCGTAGATTATTTTCACGGACGGGAACAAAAGGAAATTATTGGGTGCCAAATCAGAACTGTACGGCGGAAGTCCCATCAATTCGATGTTTAGACCGGTCAAATATTGAGTTATTCGGTCCGAAATGTGAGAGATCGCATTGCTGTTTTTTCTTATTTCTTCAAACGCATCTGGTAAGAAATGGTTTTGCACCATTCCGAATTGATGGTTCTACGATTTTCTAGTGACGCTGTAGCTCACTAGGAAATCGAGACATGCCCATTTATCCCAAAAAACAGGCGACCGTTAGCTTCGAAGTTCATTTGGAAAGACTCATACAGTCGACTGCTGTTTTTTTTTCGGGGTCATACGCGTACATCCAGCATTCGTCACCTGTGTAGATGTTATACACGGCTTTTGATTACGTACCACGGTTTATTTTTTGAGCATTTCCTGAGACTTCTGACGAGCCTTTTTTGAGCGATTGTCAAATTATGCGGAATCTAACGCGCACAAATCTTTTTTACAGCTAAATGTTCCTGTAAAATCTTGCATATTCTAATGCCCACGATCTTGCTTTATCAGTTCGCGCACAGTATCGATGTTTTCTGGCACAACAACCGATTTTGGACGACTTTGTTTAAATTCGTTCGTGAGCGGTCGATGGCCACGATTGAATTGACTAAACTAATGATATACAGTGATTTTAGATGGTGCTTCATCGCTAAAAGTCGAAGTGAGTTGATCGATGCACTATTGTTGACATAATCTACGTCGAAAGTCGAAGTAAATCATCGTAAGAAAATTGTCAGGACTTCTCAGGAGATGAAATTTTCAAGTCATTAAACAATACAAATAGGGTCTGTATGACAAAACGTCATTACGTATACAGTCAACAATGTCAAACTTTACGATGAAGATTACGAACTCCATTGTTGACAATTCCGAATACATAAACAGCAACGGTTTTTATTAAAAGAAAACATTGTTTATATCCACATTTATCAGTTCAATCTAAAGATATTCTGTTAGGATAGTCCTACACAGTTCATCATTAGCAGTAACATGATTTTCATCATCGTCTTGAAAAAAATAAGGTCTTCTTTTTCCATCAGCACATAAACTGCACCAAACAGTGACTTTTTTGGGGATGAAGAGGTAACTCCTGAATCACTTGAGGATTTTCGTCACCTCAAATCCTGTAGTAATGTTTGTTCAGAAAATCCAATCATCCAGAAGTGCGCTTCGTCGGAGAAGATTTGGCGAACTGAACACGCATTTTGATCGTAGAAATGAATAATTTCTACACGCTGTTGAATCGTCTATCTTTCCATGGTGAATTGACACAATGAATACAGCAGCCTTTGAGAGGCATTTACATTTCAAACAGTGTTGTATATTACTGACTACTATTATTATTACTAGTTCATATACACATCTCAAGAAACACTTACAAAAATCGAAATGGTGACCTAAAATTTTGAAATCTCTATTTTATTTATTTTAAATTTGACCTTATCTCGCAAAAGTATCACGTTCGAGAAACAAAGACGGATATATTTGAAGGGATAATAGGTATTGTCTTTGGGTTACTTATGCAGATATAACCATTTCCTTGTCTATTCTAATGTAACGTTTTCGTTTATTTGTATTCCGCACTTGGATCCATAGAAACACCCTTCAGTCGGTTAATTTATACATATAGTCAAATAAGTTAAGTCATATTTTAAACAGAACGATTTTCTTTAAAATGTCTAATTTCGGTTATTTATTAAAACATGTTCAAGTGACTTTTGGTTCATTTCTAACTGTTTACTACATATTTGCTATATCATATGACAGATTCCAGCAGAGTTTTTTAAGTTAAAATATTCAACATGCATTTATGAATATAAAGCTAGATATTTGAAAAAAATTTGCAATCTAAATTTGAGAACTACCAAGTTAAAAGCATCATTTCCGCAAGGAACACAAGTACAGTCAAATCATATTACGAGGTGTGTGAATAAAGTAATAACACTGATTTTTATAATTTTTTATTCAACTAAAATCACAATTCTACATTGTTACCTTCAAAGTAGTTGCTTCGAGAAGCAGTATACTGGCACAGAACTGGAGACGGTTGGTCCATTCTGCAGTGCTGTAACTCTGATATTGGAATCACCTTCGATCGGTTACGATCTTTTCAATGTTCTTCAATGTACTATGGGAGCTGTGAAGCCACAGCGATGTTTTTCTTAGGTGTTCCAGATATTCCAGATGTTTCTGATGTCCGATCTCACACATATGACTCTTTCTCAAGTCTTTCAAGAACGTCTCGGTAAATATGCTGGTTTACTGTTTGGTTTAAGTTATTATAATAGCAAATTGGCATGCTTTTGATTTCTAATTTGCTCATTCTGGCTTTTTTTGGCAATGATGATTCTCTAACTCTTCGTTTTCGAGTCGAATTAAAAAAATCCAAGACTCGTTACCAGTAATTTTATTTTCAATCCGCCCCTAAGTGTTAAGACATGTTTGCCTCCTGTTGTCTTTTTCATCCTATGAAAAGTTTTTTGGGATCATTTTCGCGCAGATTTTCTTCTTCTCCAATCCACTAGTCAAAATCTGATAAGCGGTTATGTATAAATTTATCTTTTCCCCGATCATTTTAGCCAACAACCGATGATCAGAATGCACAAGATACCAAATTATGTGAACATTTTTTATCATTTCTTGCACTTGAAAGCCTTCCACTGCAAGGTTCATCTTGAATCGAGTCTCGGTCTTCTGAGTCTTAAATCACCTGCCATCCTGGAGTTTTGACAAAACACTGTTTCCATCAGCTTGATTAAGTTGAAGTTTTGCACAAGTTCCCGTCACAATGTGTCCAAGTCTGAAACAAAACATGATTGTGGACCGTTATTCGAAGCTATCGTCACTAATTTATTGGACGCACTAGAAAAATACAGTCATCAAAAATAATTTCTACATACCACTAAGTAACTGTAGTCAAACTCGTACCGAAGACCCATCAGATGTTGGTCTACCTCCCATCTGATTGGGTGTTGTTAGATTGAGATTGAGCACTATGCCACCAGTCTCATTACTTTATTAAAACTCATTGTATACTTGAACTAAATTCTCAGAACTACTTCTAAATGAAAATGAAATTATAATTTTGACAATATGTAGTTTAAATGATATCACGAAATTGTCACAATATATGACATACTAAAGAATCTAGTGAACCGTCAAACTATTATATTCCTTTTAAATTACTCAAACATTCCTGGATTTTTGGATTATGTTAACACATAATTATCTTTGAGAATAGTCGCGAGGCCCAAACATGTCAGAGAATATCTTGAATATATTGTGAAACAAAAAATAAGTGTTTTAATTATTGTCACCATTTAATAGAGTTCGCTGGCTGCTTTGAAAAAATACAAGGAGGCGAGTATAAAAACTTACGCTTCGAAGATTGGTAAAAACGTTGGAATAAATGCATTCTAACGAGAAACGATTGCAATATAAATTGAAATGATTAACTAAATACTTTGTGTTTGACTTAAAAAGTTGTTAAACCACAAGGCATCAACAGAGTCAAAACCACAGCATGTGGTTTAAACATAAATTTTATCCACTCAAAATTGCTTATGGGAGGATTTTCTTTTCATTTTTTTTTCAACGAACAAAATTTAACAAGTTAAACGATATATTTCTTTCTCTATAAGTTCTAGCAAAGGTTCTTAACGTGTATGAGTAATAAAATATATTGTTTAATGGAATATTATATCCAATATGTTGAAAATATTTTAATATATTTTTAATTAATATGGCCATTTAACGTGCACTATTATATTAAATATGAAAATATGTATTGAATTCTCTTCTGTTAAATTTAAACGATATATGGCTGAATACTAAAAATAATACAATATGCATGGATATAATACAAAATCAGGGCGTATTAGTTGATGGCATAGAGCATAAACGAGTTGAAAAAATTTAATGCCAATAATCAGTGAATTATTATTATCGAAAAGTAAGGCGGCTATTAATAATTTTTATTAATAACTTAAACTTTTGTAAATAATTCACGTGATATACGTATCGATATATCAATTGGTTTTTTAAGTTACCATTCTCTAGATCTGACATAAATGTCTTTTCATTTCGCTTGTTATTTTAGAAATTATAGCCCATTTTGTAATTGATATAAATTATTGTCAGTGATTTTTTAAAACGAATAATTTTTCAACTAAGATTTGCATTACATTTTATGTAATAAACAAAATTTCGTATGCTAATGGATTAAACATGTTTAGAAAACTTTACGTCGACAAAGCTAGATCAAAATAAATGTTTATATTGGTACAATAACTTTAGTGATGGCAGAGAAACAGTTGAAGATGAATCTCGCTCAGAAAAACCTTTCACTCCAAAGAAGGTGATAACAATAATCAACCAATACATAAAACATTACCAAATTAAAGAGTAACAGTTAATTTAATATCTAAATTAACTAAAATTATTTAATTTTAGTTAATCTCTTGTGTCTCATCGTCTTGTTTCGAAATCATTGGAATTTTTTGATAAACATCGCCGTATTGAAGTTGATGAAGACATGCGTTCTGTGAATGATGACATTCTAACATGCATAATTATTAGCGATGACACACTAGATTATCTGGTTATGACTCAGAAACAGTTTATTGAATATATTGCTAAAGATGAACCAATAATTATTCGTAAATGTTTCGCTAAAAATTGCACAAATATATGTTCTATGTTCCCCAGATCATATGTTCCCCAGACATAGCACGGTGTGATTTGTTCCTGTTCCTCGATAGAATAAACTTTTTCATGGCCGGCTTTTTGATGCCTTGGAAACCATTAAATAAATTTTACTGGCCGCTTTGAAGGAAATACAGGAAGTCAAGTATAAAAACTGTTTCGCAGATTGGTAAAAAGGTTGGAATAAATAAATAAATATGAAAATTTAATACATTCAAAACCTCACAAGAACTACCAAAAAATTAGTGGAAAAGATAACTTTGATATATGGTTAAATATGTAAACTAATATGCCTGTAATAGATTAATATATCTCATAGATAACGAATCGATAGTCCTTACCAAACAATATAGGAAATTAAACTTAAAAAAAAAACAATGTCAGGGGCTTTCCATAATTTTCAGTAAAGGCCACTTGAAATAAATCCGTGGATAGTTCCGAAATTGGAGCTTTCTAAAAATATTATTATGTGAATATCTCTCATCAATATAGGAAGATTTCAATTTCGAAAAAATAATCGGATTAAAACTACCAAGTTAAATACTGCGAATCTTGTGTTCCTCTTGGTTCCCCATGATATATCTATGATAAAATAATTTTTTTGGAAAAATGTATTTTCCAATTATATGTTAATATTTTTGATTCAAAAAAGTTAAAATTAGTTGACCTGTGTAGTTATTGAGTAAAATAAAACAGCTTAATATCAATAAAATTAAAGATGCAAATGAAAACAAAACATCAAAGAAAGACCACACTTTTGAAATGGTAAAAAAAAAATATTCCCAGATTTATATAAGACTCTCGAAAAATCAAATCGAAGGGTCAGAAGAACGTCTCGAGATAATAAGCCATCAAATGTTTGCAGGCCTCAACGAAATAAAAAAATGGTATGGTCCTGATGTCCCACACACACACCCACACACACACACACACACACACACACACACACACACACACTCCCCCTCCTCGTGTCACACCGGAGAATAAGACCGTGACACCACTGCGGCCTGGCCGAACCGACACTGAGACGGTAGACGAGATGGAGACAGGTGCTGATGGGGACATGGAATCGCTCGCTGAAGACAAGAGTGACAAAATGTCTGCGAAAAGGAAGCACCTGTCACCACCGGACACTCACAACAAACCATTCAAGAAGAAAAAGGACTCATTGGTAGGACTCTCCTACGAGGGAGCTACGCAGAGCACCGGTAACAAGAGGAAGGACAGCATGCCACCATGGGAAGAGGTCCAATCGAAAAAGGAGAAGAGGAAGCTGCGCAAAGAGCAGCAATCGAAGCAGCCGCCGAACCGAACACGACTAGCGACTAAGCAGGCTTTGCAGAAGCCCGAGAAGAAAAGGCGATGAAGACGGGCCAGACCAGATGCTCTGATAATTCGCCCAACCGAGAAAAAGAAGTATGCTGACATACTCCGCCGCATCAAGAAGGACGTCCCCGATGACCAGGTTTGCTCTACGGTAGACAAGATTCGGAAGACCGCTGCTGGAGACATGCTTATCACGCTTAGGAAAGCGAGCAAATGGCAAAGGCAAAACCCTACAGAAGACGATCGCAGACATCCTTAAGGACGACGCTAAAGTCATCAGTAAGGGTACCGAAGAATAACTCAAAATCCAAGATATGGATGAGACCATAACGGCAAAAGACATTCATGCAGACCTACAGAAGGCAGCCAGAGATAACTGTGAGATACCGCTTGAAGCTGTCAGATCACTGCGTGAGGCCTACAGAGGCGATCAGGTTGCCGTTGTGAGACTGGCAGCATCGATAGCGCAAAAGGTACTCGGAGAGCGTGGCAGGGTCAAGATCGGCTGGGTCAACTGCCGAATAGAAACAGTGGAAAGACCAATTCAATGCTACCGATGCTGGTACTTTGGACATCTTGCTAGCCAGTGTAAAAGCATAGTAGATCGGTCTAAACTCTGCATTAAGTGTGGGCAAGCGAGTCACAAAATCGCTGAATGTAAGAATTCAGCTAAGTGTGTCCTATGTGCTGAACAACATGGCACAGAGAATGTTGCCCATCATGTCAGCACCAGCAGATGCCCGGTTTCTAAAGAGGCACTCCAGAAGTTAAAGAACAGACGGAAATGAGAATACTACAGCTCAACCTCAATCACTGTGAGGCTGCATGACCTGCTCATGCAAACCGTGCGCGAATTGAAGCCAGAGGTAGTATTAATAGCAAAGCCGTACAGACACCTAAGTAGTCAACCATGGGAAACGGACAGTACAACCAAAGCCGTTATTTGGTCTTGCGGGAAACTTCACCTACAAAGAGTGGTAAATACTAGAGAAGCAGGGTTTGTGGCAGCATGGATAGATGGAATTCGATTCTATAGTTGCTATGCGCCGCCCAATCTTACAGTCGATGGTTTTAATGACTTTCTGGACCGACTAACCGAGGATTATCCAGTGGCAATAGCCGGTGACTTCAACTCCTGGGCAGTGGACTGGGGCAGCAAAGAGACTAACGCAAGAGGAAGAGCACTACTAGAGGCCATGTCCACACTAGATGTGGTCCTGCTCAACAGTGGGGATACTCCAACGTTCACAAGAGCAGACACAAGCTCCATCGTAGATCTCACTTTCGTTAGCAGCAACTTCATCAAGGGAAGCCACTATTGGAAGGTGATGGACATCTACACGGCCAGTGACCACAGTGCAATACTCTGGGAAATATCCAAAGGCCAGAGCCCTGGAAGAATCAATCAGCCGACCAATGTAGTCGGGTGGAAGGTTAAATCATTCGACCCGATTGCCTTCGTAGTGGCCCTGAGAGGGGACCCAATCATCGCTGGGAATACAGAGGAGAAAGCGAGGGAGCTAATGGGGAGAGTTGCCCTGGCCTACCATGCGAGTATGCCCCGTAAATGTGGCGTGGGTCGGCGTCGGTGCACTGGTGGAGCGACCAAATTAGCTTTCTACGTAAAGAGTGCTTTAGAAGGAGACGAATATCGCAGCGTGGCTACCGACGACCTGACTCTGCAGAACTGGTGGCAGAGTATAAAAAGGCACGTCGGAAACTGAAAAAGGCCATCAAGGATAGCAAAGGGAAGTGCTGGCAGGAACTAATCGACGAGGTGGACAAGGATCCGTGGGGTAGACCATACAACGTGGTTATGTCTCACCTGAAAAGCCAGCCAATGCCGTCACCTACGTGTCCACACCTATTACAGAAGATCGTAACCACGTTGTTTCCACAGCAGCGTGAATTTTACTATCCGCCAGTGCATTGTGATCATACCCCACCTATCACGGCGAACGAACTGATGGAAGCGTGTAACCGAGTAGGGAACAATAAAGCACCGGGATTGGACGGAATCCCAAACATCGCTTTGAAAACAGCTATTAAAGCAGCGCCATCATTGTTCCTCGAAATCTATGACGCATGCCTCAAGGAAGGGACTTTCCCTCGAAAGTGGAAACAGCAACGACTGGTACTACTTCCTAAGGGTAAAATACCGCCAGAAGAACCGTCATCGTATCGGCCGCCCTGCATGCTAGATACTGCAGGCAAAATATTAGAGTGAATACTCCATCAAAGGATCGAGGAAGCAATCGAACCGCTCCTGGCTGACAACCAGTACGGCTTTCGCAAGGGGCGGTCAACATTAGATGCGATTGACCTCGTTGTTACTGCAGCTAAGGATGCGATCGCGGGGACTACATGGAAGGGTGGTAAGAAAAAATACTGCTTGGTGGCTGTCTTGGACATCAAACATGCCTTTAACTCCGCCAATTGGGATTGCATTATGCGAGCCCTCGAGGAGGAAAAACTACCAGGGTACCTACGTAGGATAGTAGCTAGCTACTTCACAAGCCGGGTCCTGAAATACGACACAAAGAAAGGCCCGAAGGAATATCGTATAACTGGTGGAGTCCCCCAGGGTTCAGTCCTAGGAACGCTGTTGTGGAATGTCATGTATGATGGCCTACTAAAGCTGCAATTTCCGGCGGGCTTCAAACTCGTGGTATACGTAGGCGATGTGGCTGTAGTTATCGTGGCAAAGCATCTCGAAGAGATTAAGTTCGCGTTTGACATCACGTTCAAGAGGATCAACCACTGGATGAACGCGGTGAATCTGCAATTGGCACACCACAAGACCGAGGCAGTGCTAATCACAAGCAGAAAGAAGGTGGAAACTATCGCGCTGGAAGTCGGAGAACATGAAATCACATCACAGCCGTTCATTCGGTACTTGGGAGTGATGCTGGATGCCCGGCTGAATTTCAAGCAGCAAGTAGAGCATGTAAGTACCAAGGCGTCGGTGGTGAGGACAAGCCTATCACGGCTAATGCCGAATGTTGGAGGTCCGAAACAGAGCAGGAGGATGCTACTGTCATCAGTGGTTACTTCGGTGTTGACCTAGGGAATTTCCATCTGGGCTAATGTCCTCGAAGTGCAAGTTACAAAAAGAAAGATCGCATCAATATATCGACTGAGTGCATTGAGAGTGATTAGTGCCTTTCGCACTGTGTCTGAAGACGAGGTGTGCGTTATTGCCGGAATGCTACCTATTCGAGTGCTCGCCGAGGAACGGCAAGCCCTGTATCGACGTCGAAAAACATCTACGTCGAGTTCTGATGAACTCAGAACGGAGGAACGGCAGAATAGTATACGCCGATGGCAAGCGCAGTGGGGTAACGCAGAGAAGGGAAGATGGACGTACCGTCTTATACCGCGGGTAGAGACGTGGCTGAACCGAAACCATGGTGAGGTTAACTACTACCTGACACAGACGCTTACAGGACATGGCTGTTTCCGAGCATACATATACCGCTTCAGGCGCGATAACTCGCCAGAGTACCCGTCCTGCCCCGGAGTTCTTGAGGACGCGGAACACGTGTTCTTTGTGTGCCCCCGATCCAATTCACAGCGCGGCGACCTGGAGAGGGTTCTTAATCGGACATCACAACCAGAAGTACTAATGGAAGTAATGCTGTCATCTAAGACTGCCTGGAACGCGACTAACACTTTCGCCACGGAAGTCCTTCAAGATCTGCGTTCCATCACACACACAGTAGTCAAGTAAGGTTGGAGGAAAAGAAGAAGTGACTCCAACAATCTGAAGGAAAAGCAATCTGCTATATCCTCTTCCCGTGAAGTAATGCCTAACGGCGGTTTCCACGGGGAATAAAAGGCCGGAGAAAGAGGTGGGGTTTTTTTAGTCGGTATTGATATCCGAGTCCGACATACCCAGAATAACAACTACACCTGGGATACGTAAATGTATTTTTCCCCCTCTATAACAAAAAAAACACATACACACACACACACACACACACACACACACACGCACACACACGCGCACACACACACACACCCACGCACACACAGGCACATACACGCACACACACGCACGCACACGCACGCACACGCACGCACATACATGACATGCAACAGACTAAGAACACCATTTCTAAAAAATATGGTTACATCAGACGAGTCTCTCAATTCAAATATTTGGGTGAAATAATCATGGAAAAGTGGCCAATAAGGGTAGATGTTAAAAAAAAGGAAACTGCATTGAGACTTACACACACTATTTACAATAAAAAATATATATCTAGAAACACAAAACAGATATTTCAACCCAGTTATTAAGCCAGAATGTCTATATGGGGCAGAAACGTTCATTTTGAATAGAAAGAGAGACATTGAGGAGATTGAAAGAAAGGAAAGAAAAATCATAAGAAGGATCTTGCGCCCCAAACAAATAAATAGCACAACATACCGACTTCGAGAAAACCAAGAATTAAACAATACACAGATATAGATAGCGATATGAGAAAAAGAAGACTTAAGTTTTACGGTTATGTACCCGTAACAGATGAATCCGAGTAGGCTAACTAGACAAATAGTCGAATTTTATGAAAATAGGAGTAGAGTCAAAGTAGAAATAATTAAATGGATTGCTGCAATTAAAAATGACCTAAGATCAGCAAATATTACACAAAGTGAAATTCAGGATAGAGGCTGTTTCAGATGTAAGGTTGACGTTTTGGAGGTCGACCAGAGAGAAAAACGTAGGAAGACTGGTGTAACTTGGGCTGACAAAAGGAAGAAAACTCATAGCGAAAGAATGAAATTAGTATGGGCGCAAAGGAAGGCTAGCAATAACAAACGCCTCTGACTGTACTTCGTGTGGTCCACCAGGGCCCATTCGTGAATTATAATAATATATATATATATATATATATATATATATATATATATATATATATATATATATATATATATATATATATGTATATATCATTAGTTAAATCAAATCAATCTATCCCTGAACATTGAATAAAAAAACAATACTAATTATATTACCAAATTCCATTAATCATACATAGATAGATGTAGTGCAAAATCAAGGCCTTTGGTTTAATGATGATTGTGATTTACTGATGATGAATAACGAAATTGATGAAATAACCGATCCGCTCTTATTGATGGAGATGTAGTATTTTCAAAGCATTTGGATCATATTAAAAGAATCGGTAACAAAATACAGAAGATTAAAAGAAACCGCTATAATTAATTTAAATAAAAATAATGGTTCCCAATTCTTCAATATGGTTCCCAATTCTAAAGAATACAATTAAAAACATTTAAATATTTGAATAAACAATCAGTACAATAAACAATCACACAGTAAACATTACCTATATATATTTTTTTTGGTAGTATGTCACTGTCATAAAAATCCATTGTTGTCAATGTAAGTATCGTTGACATACAAAAAATATATATTTACTTTCACTCGTTACTTTATATATTACAAATTAATATAATTTATTTTTTAGTTCAGTTTTGAAAACGGGGAGAGATTACCCTCCGAAACGTTAACGTTAAAAGTTTCCAATTTTTTTTTTAACATTTTTATATCTTTAAAATTTTGTTCGTTAGGCAAATTTATTACAAAAAAGAATCATTGAGAAATTTGTCTCCGTTTGGTTTTTTGTTTTTACCCAGTGATTCTTTCTTTAAATAAGAACAGGTATTTTTGATATTTTTTGAGTTTTAGACAGTGGCGAAAAACCCAAATAAAGGAGAAAAAATACATTTAGATCATATTGAAAGTTATATTTTTAGAATTCTTAATGCACTGGAAAAATTAGAGCTGGATGGTCAATAATGCTGACTATTCATGAACATGCATGATATAGAAAATCGATCTAAATCATACAGAAAAAAACAAGATCAAGCACATTACAGTATCTCTGATTCATATAGGAATACAAGTAAAGAAATAGGATAAATAGTGTAAATTCAGAAATATTAAACTATAAATAAATTATAACACACTATTATATTCTTTAGTAATGTCGAACGTCGATTTTATATAGCAAACTTACTATCAAGGTATTGACATATATCGATATGTACATTTCAATACCAATTTGTCAATATATTGTATATATAGTAGCCAATAAAATAATAGTGAAGGAGCTTTAATCTTCTAGTTGTAGAATGTTTAGTCTAATTACCAAAGTTTAGTGCTTTGTAATACGGCCCTTATTCTCAATTACTGATTGACCTCTTCTTGACATGGAGTTATTAGATGTCGGCATGCTTCTTCAAGTATTGAAAACTATCTGAAACTCTTGCCAGAATGTTTTCTTGTTTACTACTTTTTACCAGAAAGGCGTCATTTTAACGCTTTCCAAAGGAATGTGAAGGCCACTCTGATACTTTAATATGTTTCCTCTCGAACCACTGCTTCACCATATGATCCATATGTTTGTGATCATTGTCTTGTTGGTATTGTAACCATTGTACTCACTGCAAAGGCATATTCTTTTCAGTCTAAGGTAGCATATTTGTTTCTAAGATTCCTAAGTAAATTTCTTTTGTTATATTTTCTTTTATCCAAAATAGTGGATCTACTCCGTTATATGTAAAGCATCCCTATACTTTGATGTTACCACTGCCAGGCTTCTCACATACAATTTGCCATTAGAACCAAATAAATTAATTTTAGTTCCATAGCTAAAATTAATGTTTTTCGAGTTACGTTTGAAATATAGTAGTTCCTTTTTGGAAATTTTTATCGCTGCTTTATATTCTGTTGACTTGAAAACAAAACATTCCTGGCTACACTGTATCGGTTTTATGGTTTGGTGATGAAACTTAGGTCAAGATTTTTTTTTATAACGACAGATATAGTAACAGGATCCTTCAAAGCCTTGCGTACACTACGATTATCCATTTGTTTACTCGTTTTTCTTAGACGTCCTGTTTTTTTCTGGTTGTTTTTGGGTCACATATGATTTTATCAAAACTTTATTATTTACACATGGGGACCGTCTGATTGCATTCGTAATAAATGTATAAGATTTGTTTTGGCTTCTTAATTGCAAAATGATGATGTTAATCAGTACTTTAGTACAAGGACCATGCTGCAAAGTACTAAGCTTCGGTAATTATATAGTCCAAACAGTTTTAGAAAATTACACCTTATAATTTGTTTATAATTTTTAATTTAATTAATTAATAATTCTAATTTATATTAATATTAAAGTGTTAAGTTTCCAAAATTTTCATAATACAATCTATTAGTTATAAGGTTGACTTCATATCGCAAAAACGTCACATATAAACAACGAAATCAGATTTATTTAAGTCATTTAATAAGTACTTATGAAGTTACCTATACTGATAAGACCATGTTCTCGTATATCCTTCTACGACGTGAATTTGTATTCCGCTCTTCGATTTGCAGAAGACCCCTCCAGCCCCAAACTACGTCATACTTTACTGTCTTTAGATATTCAATTTAATATTCAACTTTTGTCTGGTTTCAGTAGGAAATACTTTATATTTCTTTTCTCGAAGTTCGTGAGTTGAAGCTATTTAATTATCCCATGACATTTTTATTTCATTAAAATTTGTGTCGAACGAATATTCCACTATGGGAACTAATTTCTTGCCTTCTTCAAATTGTCTGTTCTGAATCCATTAAACAACGGCTATCTTGTAAATTACATTGCTTGAGATTTTAAAAATAATAATTAACTGCAAAATGATAAGTGAATATTTATTATATATTTAATCAATAATTAGAATTTTGCAGGACAAATATATATATATATATATATATATATATATATATATATATATATATATATATATATATATATATATATATATATATATTTGCTGTATATCAATCGTTTCATATACAGCACACAATTCTATGATGGCCCTTTAGAAGACAACGGGCCAGAATTAGTTTACAAAAAAATCCCAAAAGTGAATGGTCTATCCCAAGGGGTGACAAAAGTATTCAAGGACTTTCCTCACATAAAAATCAGTCAATACAATCAACTAACGATCGCTAATCTGTTCACCAAAATCAAAGATACCATTCCAATCGGTCTACAATCAAATGTAATTTATAAACTGACCTGCAAAGATTCTGAACAGTCTTATATAGGACAGACCAGTCAGTGGCTTAAACAGAGAATGACATTGCACAAGAGTGACTGCCGTAATCACAACAACAGATGTGCTGTGATTGACCATTTCCTGAGTAATGCTGTCAAACGAACTATGAGTTTGCTCGCCTTTAGTGTCAAAATTATTTAGTGTAGTCTGGTAAGTCATCGTTGAACTCTTATTATCAGTGCAACGCTTGCAAATTGTCAAATGTATTATCAAAATCAGTGTTCTGTGCGCCAAACTTAGAGTATTTAACGACGAAACAAGTGCCCTTTAATGAAGGGATGGATGGGGGCTCGTCCTAGTCAAGCAACTAACAAAATGCTCTATATGCTATATATATATATATATATATATATATATATATATATATATATATATATATATATATATATATATATATATACGATTTATTTGGCCGGAACTGGCAACAATGGCGTTGCTAGAAGCCATCTGACATATACATCGTAAAATTTGACATTGTTGACTGTCAACAGGAAAGGGAACAAGTGGAAGACTACCAAAACTTGGACTACCTAGACTACCAAAAATGGTCCTCAACATCAGAAAAGACGTAACTTTGTTAAATAGGCGTATTCGTACCTATATGGATCATTCCATTTTAGAAAGAGAAAGAAGAAGAAGAAGAGAAAAAAGAAGATATTGTTATATACGTATTAGATGGTCAGTAGTGTTGCAAATCATCATGGAACGTTTAACATCAGAAAATCGCTTGAAAATTGTCGAAATTTATCATCAAAATCAGTGTTCTGCGCGCCAAATTTATAGAGCAGGTGAATTTGAGTTTCGAAATAAACCGCGAAGAATTATTTAATATTTACCTTAAACGAAACATTCCGGCCACCATTGAAAAATTATCACCTGATATGTGTGAACGAGTAATCGAAAATTAGGTATTCAGAATGCATTCTAAAAGACGAAGCCGAGGGGAGCATTTGAACGATATTATTTTCAAAATTTAATGCCTTTAGTTTTTCTTCAAGATAAATTAAAAATTCCCGGATTATCGTTTGTGGGTATCACTGTGTGTCACCATGAAGAGTTCTGACACTCTTCTTGGCAGCCCTTTTTAAATTCCTCAGAATATCAACCAATTTTTCAGCAACGGTAATAATTCCCCAGAACACAATTCGATCTTAGCCACGATAATAATCGGTGTTTTATATTTCCAGTTATTTAACATTTTTTATCAATGGAATGTAAACAATTTCCACCTTAATAATTTGCTAATTTAGTCTCGTGGTTTTTTTTCAGATTTCCTTTTTATAAATATGTAGCTAGTTAAAAGAATATATTCTATTAAACAATGCTATAGTGTTTAGGCGCTGTCTAAAAATTATCTAATAGAGCTTCAGACTGTGAACCATCCATATTTCTAACGTTTCTGTTCCTATCGACTTTAGGGTAAATCTTATTATATCATTTTAAGAGCATCCGCTAGCTTAAAATGGATGCCATCTTTTAAAATAGCTCACAAAATTATGCAATAGCGTAGCGCTGATAAGATGTATAAAGATACTACTCTTGTGATGAAATGTGATATTATTACCGTTAGAATGTCTCATCAGGCCCGCCTGAAAATAATATATTTGAAGGAGTATTCCTTTTTGGCCATTTATAGAACACTCAAGGCAGTAAAACCAGCAGAAAGAGAAATATTAAATTCTTTTTTATTATATATTCGTCATAGGGTGGTTTACTTGGTAAGATAACATGAAATCGAGTTGAAACAGAGGAAATGATTCTATTTACCTCGGATAACAAAAACAGTATGCATTGTATTATTATTTACATAATGAAAATATATTTGACATTCTTTTTGATAAATAGAAGAATGAATAGGGAAATTATATAACTAACCCTTAACTGTTATGATGGATCAGTAGAGACCCAGACCAATTTACATTCGTCCGGCAATCCGCCGGATATATGGCGTCATCGTTGGTGTTCTATGAATTCTTATTTGATCGTTACCGTTAGTAACTAGTTGCGAAAAGGATTGCGTAATGGAGGAAGTGACAAATGCTGTAGAATCGATAAAAAACGGCAAGGCTCCAGGAAACAACAGTTTAACGTCGAAATGCTAAAAGCTGGTTATCGGACTTTACATAAAACACTGGCAAAATTATATTCAAAATGCCTCAAAGAACAAAAAGTACCTGACTTATGGAAAAATGCAGAAGTGATCCTTTTACATAAAAAAGGAGCTCCGGAAGATTTAAAAAACTACCGTCCAATAAGCCTCCTATCATTAATGTACCAAATGTACCATAATGTACCCATTACAGCACCAAAAGAATATCAAGAAACTGAATGACGCACGACCTAGAGAACAAGCAGGATTCAGAAGTGGATTAATTGCAATGAATCACATCCAGGTTAAACAGCAGGCCTTAGAGAGGCACAATATATATATATATATATATATATATATATATATATATATATATATATATATATATATATATATATATATATATATATATATAAACATGAACTAAAATTCTGCAGATAAAAGTAAAAATAAGTACAACGTATGTGCGCGAAAATATAAGACACGACAAAACCAAGTAATAATAAATAATAGCTCAGCCCATATTCAAAATTACAAAACAATAATATAAAGGAAAATAACTAAGATTAATCAGAGAAAAATGAAGATAATCATAAAATAATATACAAGGCAAAGTGGAGAGGACGTAATCATTAAACGTTAATACTCGATAGTAAGCTATATTTAAATGAGTCCACCTTTAACTATCCCAAATCATTTATTTTTTAGAAACGTGATCAAACTTGCGCAAACGACTTATAAAGTAGCAACAAGAATTTTGTATCTTCTGGAGACGATAGCGGGTTACGACATCTAAACAAGGAAAATACGAAGCGACATTACACGACTTTCTCATAGTGTATTTTTCATATTAAGTGATAGAACATCTTTAGCAGAGCACATAAGTTTTAGGCTAGCCTAACTTTGTCTTGTTAAATAAGTTATATGATTACAAAACCGTAAGGCAATTATTTGTAGATAATGCAGAATTATTGCAAAGTTCTTCATTAATGGTCTTAGCTTGGTCTTGTACCGCTTTGCGTCGTCCGCAAAAAATGCTTTTGAAATATATTCAAACCTTAGTTTTAGTGTTCTTATACTAGGAAGCCAGTAGTATGATTGGAATCATCAATGTTTTCCAATATATTATTCTTCCCGACTTCATCGGCAAATGTTATGGTTAGCTTTCAGAATATTTATTTTTTTTCTTGAATTAAAGATTATATATATATATATATATATATATATATATATATATATATATATATATTGTAAAGGAATTAAACAATTTTATAATTTGTTATCTATCACTTTTATTTTTAAAATTTGTGTGACTATAATTTCGTAAAACGATTTTACATTCTCAAAAAATCGTTTTATTTCGTTAAAAAAAATGAACTATCACAAAGTAACAGACAAATCAATCAATAATATATATATATATATATATATATATATATATATATATATATATATATATATATATATATATATATATATATATATACATATATATATATATATATATATATATATATATATATATATATATATATATATATATATATATATATATATATATATACATATAATACATATAATAGTCTTGGAAAAAAAATGCACTCTCGAGATACTTCTAAATGACTCAAATAATAGTTTACTGTCTTCGTAGTATACGAAAGCTAAAACTACGAAAGTTATTTTTCAACCTATTTTAAGAATCATTTTTCGGTTTTCTTTACGTTTCCTTAATATAATTTTAGGAAGAAAAGTAACAACCCAGTAGATCTTTAGTAACAAAATTATAAGTGCGAGACAGATATCCTTTGAAAAACTTTGTTTCCGTTTTCGCCGAAGTTTTTGCCAAGAGGGCATAAAAGATACCAGCAAAGTTGGACAATTTAAAACAACAGTAACTAGGGAATTGCTTTTATACTAAAAATACATTACCAGAAGATATAGGAATATGGATGCATTAATAGGAATATGAATATTGTAACGAAAATGCTTTTAATTGTCTTCTTCAGCACGTGTCTTATACCGAGGTTCAATGTATTAGCAGGCAGTGGAGTTTTGCCCGAGTTCGGGCAAGTTCACTGCTTATGATTTGAGAATGAAGAAAATTTGCCCGAAAATTGTACCGAAAAACCTTTCGCAGGATCCATATGGGTGGATTGGAACTGACCCTCATTTTATGGAACGTATCATTACTGGTGTTTTGAATTTACATTACAAGTCTTGAATTTTTGACCCGGAAACAAAATGCCAGAGTCAGAAATGGCACGCTCACCGCGGCCAAAAAAACCAGAATGAGTAAATCGAAGATCAAAACATGCCTATTTGCCTTTTTAATAGCATCGGGATCATTCATAAGGAATGTGTGCCTCAAAGCCAGACGGTAAACCAACATTTTCACCGAAAGGTTTTTGAAAGCATTCAAAAAAGGGTTATTCATGTGAGACCAAACGTCAAGACCACCTGGATGCTATATCACGATAATGTGCCTTGCCACACACCTACTTCAATTAAAAAGTTTTTAGCAAGTATACCTTTAACTGTGGCTCCGCAGCTCCCTAATTCATCAGACTTGAGTCTTTCTCACTTTTCCTCTTCCGAAGATTGCAAATTCACTTTAAAAATACCACTTTGGGACAACATTGAAAATATATAAACCGACCAGCTTAAGCTTAAGCAGCAGCACTGCTTTGAAAAGTGAACCAGAGATCTTCAGTGCTGTGTGGCTTCACAATGCAACTACTTTGATAGAGACAATGTAGAATTGTTATTTTAATTGAATAAAAAAAAATAAAAATCAGTCTCATTACTATATTCATACACCGGATGAGATCAAATCAAGATGGTATTTGTATCTAACGTAGCTTTTGAAGAAACATAGATATTTAATATAAGTATATAAATATAAGTAAATTTTTACTGTTTGAAACTTTTTGAAATGGAGGACTAAAGTCGTTACCTAATGTTAAAACGTTAGGTTACTGTTTTCGCTTTTACAAAATTCCAAAATAACCAGGCAAACCAAACTGCGACATATGTCATCATACAATTATTCTAATGATTTTTAATGCATGTTTTTAAGTTTGTTTTCAAACCCTCCGTACATTTTCCAACATAGGAAAACCACCGTCCTTCTATGATACTGGTTGTTTGTTCATTCTAGTATAATTGGTTACCCTTCATGGGATAGTTCACACCGAAATGCTTACATCGTACATAGTTTAATAACCTTAGAGTTATAATCGGTCTTAGCTTCATAACGATCGGAGCTTTTACTAATCGAAATATCACACAAAATCACATCACACAAAAAGCAATGAAAATTATTCGGCAAAGTTTGTTCAGAATCATATCTTCCCTAGAAGCATCAGAGTACGAGAGTTGTATAATAAGTAGCTTGCCTGGATAAAAAAAAATATGTGTAACATTTTTTATCACCGAAGTGAAAATCATTTTTCAATTCGATACATTTAATCCAACGTTTTTCTATCTTTTATATTCCCTCTAAAAAATACGACTGCTCTTTTCAGAAATGACCTCATCGTTAGAACCATTTTTTTCATATCTGGAAATAGGAAATAATCCCTGAGTGCTAAATCTGGCGTATAAGGCGGATGCGGAAGCAATTCGTGTTTTTTTGGAATTTTGTCATAGCGGCGATGCCATCCTTGAATGTATTGTCTTGACAATACGCGTGTATTATCTAGATGGAAGAGGATTATTTTCTTCGGCAAATTGCCGAGGTTTTTCTTTTAAACCTTGCTTAAAACGGTCGACGTGAATTATGCCGCGTACATTCCAAAACACTGTAGCCATGACTTTATTCGCCGACAAACTTGCCTTAGCGTTCTTTGGAGCAGATACGTCTCAAAAAGTGGGTTTTCTGAGTGTGTTTTGGATGTTTTTTGGTGTGCTGTGGTGCTGTGGTTTTTTGGTGTGCTCTCTAGTGTGCTGTGGTGAATCAATATTTCATCAACAGTTATGAACCGATGCCAAAAATCATTTCGATTGCATTTCAACATGGCTAAACATTGTTTTGAAGTTGACGGACGCATGTGTTCATTGTTAATTCTGAGTAATCACGGCACCCACCTTGCAGAAAGCTTTTTCATATCCAAATAAGTTGTTAAAATATTTTGCACTCATTCAATTGAGATGTCCACAGTCTTAGCAATCTCACGTACTTTTACTCTCCGATCATTTATCACGATATCGTGGATTTTTTCAATCATTTCTGAAGTAGTAACCTCATTTAGACGACCTGAACGATCATTATCTAAAATGCTTATATAGGGCTACGTTTGAATTCAGCTGTCCAATATTATATAGTATATACGAAGGTGCAGAGTCCCTATAAACTTCGCTGAGCTCCTTTTTAATGTCATAATTTGTTTTCTTTTTCAAAAACAAGAATTTTATCACTGTTCGATATTCAATTTATTCCATTGTAATAAAACCATTAAAGTTGTTCTGTTTAAATGACTGCCATTCACAAATTAAATCACGTAGTGACTTGACAGTTTGGCAATATTGTTGTGAGGGTTTATATTTACAAAAGGTATCACTTTTTAAATAATAGCAGTCTCTGGCCTAGGCCAGGTACTTATCACACAGCCCTCGTAGCACCTGTATTTTATTGCCGATGATATTTAACGAATTTCCACGTGGCGATAATCGCTAAAAACATTAATTTTCAATATTGCGTGTATTTTTAGTAATCAACATCAATTTCTGAAGAATTTTAAAAATACTTCTGACATAGCATTCAGGAAAATGGAATAGTACAGTCAGTAATACAAACTTTTTAAATGCTTTTTTTTAATAAAAAGTGCTCTACTTGCTATATATTAAAAATACAGTCCACATACATATTTAGTTCTTTTGTTTCTCTCGCTTTTAGTGTAACAGCCACTATTAAGCTTGCTGAGGCGCATCTTTTAACTTAAATTTCGATCAATGCCTCTTATATCATCCCAAGATATTTCGCAATACTTTTCCTTTGATAAAAGGCGATATTATTGCTCTTAGAATGGCTCATCAAAAGTGCCTTAAAGTAATACATTTTAGACGAAATATTCTTTTTTTGCCGTCTATAGTACACTCGAAGTATTACAGGCAAGGAAGAAAGGAAAATATTTAATTATTTTTATATATTTTCACGATATGAGGTTTTACTCGAGAAATGACATGCAATCGGGACCTTGAAACATAAAAAAAAAGAATTTTTCTATTGTAGAGAGGCGAAAACACGATATATTAGAAAAAAAAATTCTTGGAAAAAATACTGTATTATGTTTATATATCCACTCATATATACATACCCATGGAATTGATATACAAGAATTTGTAAAATTTTGATTGATCTTTTATTTATTTTTTTGATATATACTTTTCCATTGATTTTATTTTAAGAAACACAGGCCCATAGTTTCTTCAGAAGTTTTATCTTGGGAGACAAAGAACAATTTGGTTAACCGAGCAAGTTTAAAGACGTCGAACTCTATCGACTATAAATATCATACACATAAAGAATTTTCATCATATATAACGCTGCAAGGTTTAGCGATGAATTTAGATTTTATATAGGTGGCTATGATGAACCTAGAAAATCGCAGGCCCATGCAGAGTTCATGCCTTCAATATGGTATTTTAACATGGTAGTACAACCTCAAACACGGCTCTCATTGCCCAGAGACCAAGTGGCAACTACCTATGACAGCGGAAAGAACCTTCGCCCACAAGGTAGAGGGTGCTAAGAACCACCGGGTTAAGTCAGGCTGTCACTGGATTTTGCGCATCGCTGCACTTAACATACAGACAATAAAAACGGATTCTCAACTGCAAGAACTGTTAATCGAACCTGACAACATACATCGAGCTATCTGAAACACGAAGAAAGGGTGAAGAACTAATCAAACTGGATTCAACTGGTCACTTACTCTACACTCGGGGTACCGAGAATGGGTGATGTAGTAGAATTTGATCCCTCATCAGTCGAAAACTGAAGAACAGTGTAGTCAAATTTGAAAGTATATCTGACCGACTAACCCAATGCGTGATTGAGCTGAATACAAAGTTTAAGCTTCAAATCATCCAATCATCCTATAAGCTACAGGGATGAGGAAATTGATGAATTTTATGAAGATGTGGTCTACCTTGTAGACAAGGAAAGGTGTAGTTAAAAATTCTCATGAACGACTTTAATGATTAAAATGGGAAGGACAAGAACCGATGAAAGTTCAACTGACCAATATGGCAGTGGTGAAGGAGATAATAAGGGTTGATTTTGCTGTGAAACAAGAATTATATATTAGGAATTCGTATTATAAGAAAAAGTCAGTTAAACATGAACATGGAAAGGTCCATCTGGACTCTCAAGTGAAATTTATTACATCATGTCAAACGATAAAACAATATTTTCGATTATACTGCCTTTAACCATTTACATGTTGGAATTGACCATAGAATAATATGAGCAAAAGTTAAGATAAACCCTTGAAGCCAAGGTAAAAAATGGTAAAATCGAGAAAAGACAAAGTAGATTCTAGGAGAGGGGCAGCAAATGTCAGATTGCTTTACCCAACCACTTTGTTGTGTTAGAAGATGATCCCGGAGGAGCTGGATATAACATGTCAGTATAAAGAAATCATCACCAAAGTGCTTGAAACGGCTATTTCAATAACAGTAGAAAACATGTTTCAAATGGTCAAGTATATCTAATGAGACCATTGATTTAATGAAAACATGACGGACAATGAGGAATCCAGGGACTATTTTTGGCGAGATCGAATGCGTTGAGCTTTGCAATACTATAAGAAAAAATATTCGGGAGAAGACGCATCGGTTCAATATGCAGCTAGTGCAAAAACATTTGAAGAAAACTGGAGAATTAATAAAGATAAACAGAAGAAGAAATTAACGCAAATTGTGTCTTAATTCGTGGGGATGGTACAGTGTGTAGAGAGCGTACGGATATGTTGAGGTTGTCAGAACATTTTATTTAAAGGTATATGAATATCAGAACCAGTCAAAGACAACATCGCCCACGGAAGAGCAAAAGTCGAATATCCTAGTGTAGGAAGTAACAGAGACTATAGAATCAATGAAAAATGGCAAGACTTCAAGAAAGGACAGTATAACTGGTGAAATATTAAAGGCTGGTAGTCAAATTTTGCATAACACTCTGGCAAAATTATTCTCAAAATGCCTCAAAGAACAAAAAGTACCCTACTTATGGCAAAATGCAGAAATAATTATTTTAAATAAAAAGGAATGTATACACACAGGATATGCCAGTATAAATGTAAATAACAAACATACCAAGATAAAATGGCACTGGGTACACAGTTATAATCGTAGGTCTAATTGGTTATTCCAGCCGATTGCTTCGAGAGATACAGTGTAGACGTCACTTAAAGTCCCAGGATAAGCACAGAGTGGGCAGCCTTCTATTATATGTGTAGTTGATTGAGAGGCACTTCCACCATCACTTTCTCATGTTTTTCGCAAACTCTGCTTAAACTTCATTTCGGCACATCTACCGCGGCCTGTCCTGAGTCTGTATAAGGTTACAATATCTTCCAATATCCAATATCTTCGGGTAGATCAAGACCTGTAGGTTTAGTCTCCGGAATGATTTTTCAGGGTTTATTAAAAATTATAGATATCTCCCCTTCATTTGTCCCACAGCCAAGTGGGTTAAAATTTAGGCTTCTTTTGGCAGATTTACTAGGTAAGTTTCTAAATTTTAGGCGATAGATGGCACTATTGATATATTTTGTTATTTGTTTTTCTTTACTTGTACTTTGTGGTGTACTCTAAAGAGCCCATACGATAATAAATAAATAAATTAATTAATTAATACATAAATAAATCCGTGATATACAAAGTTTTCACCAAGATAATATCAAAAAGAATATTAAAAAAATTGAATGACGCACAACCAAGAGAGCAAGTAGGATTCAGAAGTGGATTCAGTAGAATTGATCACATCCAAGTTGTATATCAGGCCATAGAAAGGCACAACGAATACATTATGCCTCTCATTATGCCTAACCAAGGTATATACAAAGCCAATGTAAATCTATTAGAATCGATATCTGATGAAACTAAAGCAACGGTTCACCTTGATAATATTTCGCCTGTTCTTTTCTCAGCCTCCCTTAAAGAAGTATTCCGTAATATGGATTGGGAACAGGATGGAATAAAAAATTACTGGTTCATACTTAAGCCTTTTTAGATCAATAGGAATGCGTGTTAAATGTAGCTGGCAGGTATAGTTCTTAAGAACAATCTTCGCCTGAAAAGAAAAGTTTTTGATCAGTATGTCCTGCACGTTATGACATTCGGAAGTGAAACCTGGAGACTCAAATCCCAATCAATTCAGTACTTCGAGTAGCACAGAGGGGAATGGAAAGATGTATGCTTCGCATTACATTAAAGTATGTGGCATCATTGGAAAAGTAAAGGAATTGAAATGATAGTGTCCGTTATGTATCTGCAAGCTCGCCCTCTACATATCATCTTTCAGCAACGTAACGTTAGTCCGCATACAGCTCGTCATACGTGTAGTACTCATGTGTAGTACTCATACGTGTAGTACGTCAATAACGACACTCGACCGTCCCGACAGATCACTATATTTAATCGCGATGCAATATTTATGGGGATAGCATTAGTAACTTCTTGAGCAGTTGCCTCGGCTATCTGCGACTTTAGTGGATTTTGAAGCATGTATATAGCAGGCCTGAATTGGCTTGCAACGAGAAGTCATAGATCATCTAATTCGATTTCTCATGCCGTGCTGAGTTACAATGTGTTTCACTATTGTAGTAAGCGTGGTGTAATTAGTTATTATATTTTTTATCCAACGTAAGTGTAACTTGATTTTATTATTATTACAAAATACCCACATTTTTTACTAAGTTTTTTAAGTAAAATTTGCTGTATTTCCGATAAACTTTGACAGCTTTCGTTTGCGATTACCTTATTTAAAATTGTTACCCATTTGGCTGTCAGGCAGATACTTTATTTCCTGTAAAGAACGTTGGTATGTTATGTGCCTCTAATGAAGATTACACGTGACTTGCTGACGTACGCGACAGCTTTCTAGACTAAAACGGCTACAGTTTGCTTAACAAGCCGCTCAACATGAAACTGTAGTTTGGTGTCATTCCAAACCCCAATATTATATTTCCCTACATTATTTTAAACTGTTAATCATTTAAAAGATAGGACCAATATGTTGCAATTAAAATTATACTACATCGCAATAAATCATTCAAAATCTTATAAATTGGTCTTATTCTAAACTCTATCAGCCAGAGATTGAATTGTCGAAAATTGGTCTCTAATGGACAAAATTTTTAGATGTCGGTCTTGAAGAATGCCGTTGACAATACTCCATTGCAATATTCTGATTTCTATTAATACAGTTGGCAACATCTCAAAATAAAAACTCCCCTCACGTAAACAAGTAACGTAGCCTTTTTTAACTACACAGATGGCGATAGATTCCACTTAATAGTGCTCTGTGTATTATAAGATTACTAAAACTATAAGGTATATTTTTTTAACCTGTAATTTTTTATTCTGTAATATTAAATTTCATAATTGAAACAGAACTTATGATGATTAGCGTTTTGGCAAGCACGACTTTATTTATCAATATAAATACTAAGTATATTTATATTGCTTTTATATTGACTTTTTTTGCAAAATTTTATATCGGTCTTCAGCATGACGGCACTAAAAGTTTTAAACGAAGTTTCCACTTATTTTCAAAAGCTATTTTCCGATCTATTTTTAGAATCACACTCCTATTTTCTTCCTCGTCTCTTCTATAAAATTTCCAACAAGGAAGGCAGCAGCACAGTATACTTTAGGTAACAAAATTAAGTTGAACGCTTCATAAGTGCGAGACAGAGATCCTTTGAAAAACTTTCGTTTCTGTTCGGCTAAGTTTTTGTCAGACGAGAATAAAAGATGCCCAGCGAAATCTGGTAATTTAAAAAAAAAACAGTAACTTGGAAATAGCTTTGATGTCGAAAAGTAATATTATCGTCATAAGAAGGCAGTAAGTATATATAAGAATACCCCTACAATAAGAAAAAATTTGGTATTTTTATGTTGTGCTTTCATTACTTTTCGTTTCACATATTTTATTCACGTATTGACAACAAGGATATTTACGAATCTCAATTATATTCTAAGTATATTCCAAGTAAAAACGTTATTATTATTCAAATTTAGATATGGAATCTATATAAAAGAATGTACAGAATTTTTATACAAATGTTTTTTGAACTCTCGTTTAATTCGTAAGCTACCTTGTGGAAATATACTTATGTGTACAGTTTATAGACAGAACTGAAAAATCTCAAACATTTTTCAGCAGTTTAAACATGGATTTGCTTAATCTACCGAGTTAGTTTTAATCGCTCACAGTCTTTTTTCGGATATTTTTACTTTTGAGATGATTTATATCTCATGAAATTCTGATAAGAGTAACTCAACCAGGCATTGACAATGCACGTGGATATCAGAAACATTTCCAAGTTTACGTTAAAGATTTAAACAGTTTATTGATGTTTTAATCTTTTGTGATGATATCTTCCACATATGATGTATGGGCGTAAATTCCGCTTAGTCAAATATTTCCCTATAGATCTTCGGGTGTGCGGCCCAATTTACGACGCACACACATAAAACTAATGTTTAACCATCTCATCCTAGACACCTCTAGGCAATGGGCATTGGCACCAGAAACAAGTAAACTACCAAAACAAGATACCACCGGAAGGGTGTCCCACTGGCTTGCCAGTGACAATTCAGCGAGGTAAAACTCGTGAGGGCAATTGGTTTCAGCGCGAAGGTGGATATTCGTTTAGAATCATATTATGAAACCCAGAGGGAAATGAGAATGCCGAAGGATAGTAATCCTGTACTATGGACCTAATTTAATGTTTTATTAAGCAATTCATAAGTTAATGTTATGTCTTTTGAAAAAATCCAAGCAAGAATTTATGATTGGTATAAAATTTTGAAAATAAACGAAAACATTTTTAATATGACTTTCATTTTAATTTATGTTATGAATGTTGACGAAGTTAATAATTTAATGCCCAGTGAACGATAATTAATAGATAGAGATCCTAACGTACTAAGATAATATCAAATTGATCTTACAAGCGATTTTATGAGAAATTTAGGAACGGAATGTATTGCATAGTGTCTTGCTTCAAAACTATTAAACGATTTGCAAAAACAACAGCATGTTAGTGTAATTTTTTTATTGTGCCAAATATTTTTCAAATAAATCATCACTTGTGATGAGAGTTGTGTATATAACACCGAAAAACATTAACTTTTAAGTAACTAGCCCATAAAAATTAAGAAAGATTAGTAGAACTCCCAGATAATCCAAATTCAAGATGATTATTTTTGTTTGATTTTTGTAGTATGGTGCTTTTTGTGTAGTATGGTAGTTCCTTCGAAAGATAAATAGTTCTAAAGTTAAAATAGTGAATAATGAATATCACAAATAAAATTACTAAAAAATAATGTACAGGGATATTTGTATACTACAACGGGGTTCATTAAAAATATTTGAAAGTAACATTGTGAATAGTTGATGCACTTATGAGCTGGGCTATTATTCTCCTGAAGCAAAAAGTCTTTTATTGCTTTTTTGCGTGTGTTATACCGCGTCCACATGGAGAATAATCAGAAATCTATTCAAAGGCGGTGAGTCATAAAGACGGTGAGTTTTATGCCGCCGTTCGAAATTTTAGACATTTGACTAACTTATCAACTCTTGTCTCAAACACGGTCACAAACCATGAGAAAACATTTCGGAATTTATGTTAATTATAGCCTAATTTGCTCCAGTGACCTCATGAGTTTTTAATCAGTTGTAACATTATAAATATCCAATGAACAGAGACTTTTCCCAATTCCATTAATCCTACCTGATAAATTCATTAATTATATTGGGCAAATTTATTTCAATGCTGGTTGTATTTCGGTGTTTATAATTCATGAAAGTCTAGGTGAAATCTAGGTCTCGGCAGAAGATGCACAAACGTTCTAAATTTCGCACAACAAGAACGGAAATAGTAACAAAATATTCAGTTTTGTTAGTGCTAAGGAATTGGAGTAAATTAATTATGCTATAGATAATATGCATTGAAATAACTGACTATGTTTTCTAAAAGAAAATTGAGCGATCGAGCCCATAACATTTTTCCCTTTATGTGTAGGCGCCATCTTAAATTGTTCGTCGTTTCTTTTAAGAAAACAATAAAATTATATTCAGGCAAAGTGTGCTGTTAGTGTCGCAAACAAAAGCTCCAGCATTTTCCGCTTTCTCTTACATCAACCTCTAAATGTAAACGTGTCACTTGACTCTATTTTTACGACGGCCATTTTGCCATTGTATTGGGCCGCGAGACACTCTGTTCTTGACGTCACGTAATAAAGTACGACGCCTCGGCGACCACTCAGGTTCTTCGCGAGGCCGTTTCAAAGTGAAATCATTGCAATCTTAATATGGCGCTTTAATTTGTTCTAAACGAGATTTATTTGAATATTTAAATGCCAAAAGAATATTTAAAAATGAAATAGTAATTGTAAGTCATTATTTAATCATCAATCAAAATATGCCGAGTAGAGCAATATATTATTTAAACTTTTTAACTCGTTAATTATTTTTAGTTTTTGACAGCATCATAGCACTATTCAATATTCATTACATATATCCTCTGTATATGTATATATATATATATATATATATATATATATATATATATATATATATATATATATATATATATATATATATATATGGAGAGAGAGAGAGAGAGAGAGAGAGAGAGCGATTATTTTTCGTGCACCCGAACTTTAAATTGAATTAAAACAACAATAAATTAGATGCCTTGAAATTATTTGTTTTATGTAAAATAACATTCCATGGCATTCATGTTTGAAAACAATTTCGGACAAATGTCCGCAGCTGCTACTTCGGACAAAGTTCCCTCAATAAATTAATTATAGTGTTGGCTGTATGACATGTGAATCCGTAAATACCATTGAAATTAGGTATTAAATAATCCATGTAGATGAATAAGAAAGCCCAACATCCTGCAAATAGTATCGAATTAACAAATTTGGATTTTTGTCTTATTTTTGTTTTAATATCGATCAATGCGAAATGCATTCGGAATGTATCGATAATTCAGCGAATTCACCACGAAGTTCAAACTGACGAAGTACTCTATAAGTTTAGCGCACAGAACACCGATTTTGATAGTAAATTTCGACAATTTGCAACCGTTGCTCTGATGTTAAACATGCTAAGATGATTTACCAGACTACTGAGACGCAAATCTACAGACTTGCTCCCAAATCCACAGTTTGTTTGTCAACGGCCCCTATCTGAAATTCGGGCACACTAAAAAATCACCCTCTATGTTAATAGCCACGATCTGCTACTATAACAATTGAATACAGCTAATATATAAGTTATTAGTTAAGTCTACATGTCGAAAAATAAGAACTTAATAAGGTTTTAAGGTTTTCTTAAAGTTTTGTTGCAGAATTATTTTCCATATGCGTAGCCATTCGGTGCCATTCTTACGTGACCCTCATTTTTATTATTATACAAAAAATAGATGTAAAGTTAATTAGCGGCAGCAAAAAAAATATCAAAATTATAAACATTTCAATACATTAAAGAGCAACAAGTCTTTACTTTAACAAAAAGGCATATATTGAGAAATTAAATTTTAACATGCGAATAATGCTTTTGCTATGAACCCTTAAGCAACTTTGGTGCTTAATATAAAGTGTAAATAAGTAATATAGGTGTATAGGCTAGGTGACAATAAAAAAGAAGGAAAACATTATTTTATTCATCATTTTCAAAGTCCGATTCAATTGCTTCATCAATGGTTCCCGTTTCAAGTGACCCATAAAAATTGTGATATTCTGGAGGTACATATTTGTGAAGTTCAATGAAATCCTTCTTTTTTCCTTTGTAATAGGTCGCCCGTGGGGATACAACAGAGTTAGTTCATAGAGTAAATGAACTACAGGTCGACCACGACCATTTCTTATTGTCAAATCAACTGTACTGAGGAGAACATCAGTTTCGATGTAATTGTATTTGTGACATATTTTTCTAGGCTCCTGTTTACGTAGTTGTATCGTAACGTTGTTTCGGTTAGTTATGAACTCTTACAAACTTTTTGTAATAAAAAAGTTATCTGCAGCCATCTGATGCACAATAAATTTGGGTTCTTTCTATTTAGCTGTTTGAATCACATTTAACCAATCATTTGGATAAAAAATATGAGGGTGATTTTTTTGTCTTTCTTTTATACGAAAATTTTGCTCGCAGTTTGAGAAGCTATAACCTGGTATCAAAAATTTGAAATATGTTTTTATAATTTCTGTGATTTGAAAAATATAGCTCAGTGCCAATACAACTTTAATGTTGCGATTTTGGCTTCCGCAAATATCGTTGTATGGAGTGATTTTCTTTGTTGTTGATGGTAAGCAGGCACTTCCTGGGCTCATCTTGAAGCTGCATGTTCACCCCAAACATGCATGTACGTAACATTACTGACTTCGTCATGGATATCGAGATTGTACACCCAGAGTTGTCGCTTGTAATATACCACACTGGTGGTTAAAACAGGGGTAGGTAAAGTTTTTTGAAGGTCAAAAACTATAACTTCTTTTGTTCCACTGCTGGATATAGCAACATCTGTATCCCTTTTTTTTCATATCTACTACTGCATCTGCTTGTCGCAGATGCTAGTCATGTTGAATTTTAGCAATCATTTTTCGTTTTCTGTGCCAAGTGTGTTAATTTTTGCCTTAAACTCGTCACATGTTTGTCAGGTGTCTTTTTGTGGATGGTGAAAATGTAAGTTAGATTTTACGAAATTTCTCAATAAAACTGAATACTGTTTGTTCATCATTTAAACTGGTTTTATTATATGGTACATTTATTATATGGTTCCTCGTCGATCAAATACAGGAATTTCGGTTTCTAGCTTTCTCTTCAGTACATGGTTAAAGTTCCATCGCAGACTGTTAGAGTTCCTTTGAAGAATCTTTTACAAACTACTTCATATTTGCCCATGCCATGTTGGAGAATATGTATTCGTGTTTTTTCTCTGTGGCTATTTTCGTTTTTAGTGTATTTTCTGGCAATATTTGAAACCTGCATTTGACCAGCGAGAACTACTTGATTCATGTCCCAATTCATATTGTAGAACCCTTAAAAAATCTGCTTCCTTCTAGCTTGAGAGATTTTGTGTACACAACGAAGGTGATATCCACTATCTGTCATATCACAGCTTTTTTTTTGGGATGACTTTTCCTGTTTTGGAAACATATTCTTCACCCCGTGCAAGTTTCTGTTTTCTTAAAAATGTCTTGTGTGTATGCTGTTTTCTGGTCCGCTTTCGCCCTTTCTGTACATTAGCCAGGTTTCTAGTTGCTTTATCCTCACTTTGACTTTCATCTAATTAAAAAAAAAAAAATAGAAATTAGAAAAAACAAAAATGCTTGCTGAATTTTTCGCAGGTTAATCAGGGACATATATGCCTATCCAAAGAAATGTACTAATATGACCCTAATAAATAAGATATTTATAGAGTATCTAACAAAAACTAACGCAAACTACAAATTGAAAAATTATATTATATTTTATTTGTTTTAAATACAATTTTTCTACATTTTTTGTAAAAAATGTTTTGCCTAATTCTATATTTTTGTTCTGAGTAAAAGCATAATATGCCTAACCCTCATTTTGTTTTTAAACTATAAGATAACAAACATCAATCAAAAATAAAACATCAATCAAAAATAAAACATCAATCAAAAATAAAACATCATATATAGAAAATATCCTTCTTACCTGTAGTTTCCTCATTTGGCACATAGATTTTTTCGTTATCGCTATCATCACCTGATAAATCAGTCACACCAAAAACCTCGACGTTTGCTGCCGCCATATTTTGTTGTTTAAACAGGACTGGCTCAAATTATGTCACGTCAATTTTTCTACATTTTTTGTAAAAAATGTTTTGCCTAATTTCACATGTATATTTTTGCTCTGAGTAAAAACATAATATGCCTAACCCTCATTTTTTTTTTAATCTATAACAACAAACATCAATCAAAAATAAAACATCATATATAGAAAATATCCTTCTTACTTGTAGTTTCGTCCTTTGGCACATAGATTTTTTCGTTATCGCTATCATCACCTGATAAATCTGACAAACGAAAAACCTCGACGTTTGCTGCCGCCATATTTTGTTGTTTAGATAGGACTGGCTTAAATTATGTCACTTCAAGTTTTCATTGCTAAATTTGATCATAGATGTCAGCCCTGTTCTACGATAAATAATGGGAAGGGCAACTTTGGCATAAACCGATATGATGGTTTTGAACTGAAAGAGCACAAAAACACGAAATTTAAAAATGTGTTGCTTAGGCAAGTATAGTACTGATCCACTCATATGTAAGAGCCAATGACAACTGAAATTTTTCTTTTGATGACCAAAATTATATCTGGATGGTTCGTGATATTTTCTATTTAATATTGTAGCTTTGGACCAACAAGTGACAACAAAATTGTGAGGTTTTCATTTATTGGCATAATTGTTAACATTATTGTTAAAATTATAAATACCTTCTTTTATTAAAAATTTATTAATTTTTATCTGTAGTGATGCTTAGTTTTCTTAAGAAATTAATAAATTGTAAATGAGGGCTAACATAAAGTATTTCAGCAAAAATGGCTACAATCACCAGGAATTTACTATGATATGACATATGTATTAGATGATTCTACTCATTAATACACATATGAAGTTGTCGAAAACTGGTCTCAAGGTATATCATTTGGAAAAAAGATTATTATAGTTTTTCAGTTGGTGGTGTTAAAAAAAATGGTTATTATAAAAGTATCTGCTTTTTAATGTTCTAAATGTTATCTGCTGATTCGCTAGACACTACTATCATCAAAAAGTAACGTGACTTTTTAATTAAAATACAAAGTAAATCTAAACTAGAAGATATTTACCTCTAAACACCAAATCACTTTTTTCTAATTTTCCGACGCGCATTTTTCTAATCATGTTAAGATCATCAAGAGATAATTTGATTTAAACAAGAAGATTAAATCATCTCCTGATGATGCTAACACAGTTAGTAAAATGCTCGTCGGCAAATTTAAAAAAGTAACTTGATGTTTAATGGAAAATCTCTTCGAGATTAGTGTTTTACACCAAAGGTTCCAATAGAGAGAATTGAAAACACAAAGTATTTATTTACTCATCTAAATGTATTTTGCAATACACTTATCACAACGTTTTTTGCAGCCTTTGAAACATTTTTTATAATCGAAATCTGGTATTCCCTTTACCGAAGTGGTTCTTTCAATTAAGCGAATAGGAAAATGTCACATGGTGCCACATCTGGTGAGTGTGATTTTAAAAATGTATTTGTTTGATTTTTAGCTAAAATTGACAAAATTAAATAGTATTCCTTATTAACTGCTTGGTCAGTTGGAAATGACTCTTTGAATGATTTTGATGCGATCTTTTTGGATTGGATTTATCTTTACCACGATACTCGTTTAATTTTTGATCTGTTTCTGGGTTAAGAGTATATCCAGGTCTCGTCACATTTTTTTCATTAAGCATTTATTTCAGAATATCATCATACAACGAAAGCATCTCTTCAGAAACTTCAACCAAACGATATATTTCAAAATCAGTGTTTTGGGAAAAAGACGAAAAGACGCACGCTAAGTCTCTTGCTCTTCAATATTGAGCAAAGTGATACACATAATATTCAGTGATATTTGCAATGTCTCTAATACTTAATCCGCGATTACTTAGTACAAGATCCTTGATTTTGGCAATGTTTATTTATTGATTGCCATGGAACATCTTCCTTGACGAATTTCATATTATATTACTTTTCTACCATGATTAAACTCTTTGTACTACTTGTAACTAATATATAATCCAAACAAATAAATTTATCCATTTTAAAAACTGTGGACAAATATTACAAAAGACGCTATAATTTTTAACTTAACAATCGAAATGATAGGAAACTGAAAAATGTTACTGAAAGTTGTGAAGCGGTAAAATCAAAATGCATGGGACAATATATCGGAGGTGTTTTATTTTACCAATAATGGTACCAATGCCTCAGCTCATAAAAATTGCATTTTATTGAAGGCCCTGCCCAACGCTGGCTTCAAAATCTGGAACAGTCTCCATATTCTCGGAGATCTGGCCCTTAACGGTTGTAAGATAAAGAAATTGGAAATTAATATTTCTGACGAGAAATCCATTATCACTGCTATAATTGAGTAGCACGGTGAGAAAATGGCTTTTTCTTCTAAGACATTGTAACATTTTGTAACTGATACATCTAATGTATTAACCTTTTAGGATATTTCACTAAGAATAAAACTGTTATCACACATTCCAGATATTTCTTTCAATGTTGGGTAGAATACTTTGTGAATTGGCCTGGTACAAATCGAAAATATTATATTTTTCATTTCATATTATTCATATTATTCATATTTTTTATATATTTTTCATATATATCCAACAGTTACAAGAAAAATCTTCGAGCTATTAAACGGTGATTTTTTTAGTATCCACACTTCCGTCAATAGTCTGGCAAATAATCATGAATCCTTTAACATCAGAGCAGCGCTTGCAAATTTTCGAAACTTATTATCAAAATAGTGTTGTGTGCACCAAACTTATAGAGCACTTCGTGGTTTATCTGCTGAACTATTGACAAATTCCGAAAGCATTTTACGCTACTCGATATTAAAACAAAAACAAGACAAAAAACTGTGCGCTTCGAAAAAAATATCGTAGCTGTTGATGGCAGTGTTGATGAAGATTCAAATTTATTAATTCGTCGCATTCGCAGGAAGTTTAATTTAAGCATTATTTAATTCCGAATTTGAATGGTATTGATCTAGAGGAGATGTGGTTCCAACAGGACGGCTCCACGCGTTATACAGCCAACGTAGTAATAGATTTACTGACGGAACATTTCGGTGAGAAAATTATTTCAAGGAATGGACCTGTTAATTGGCCACGAAAGCTATTTGATTTAACGCCTTTAGATTATTTTCTTTGAGGTTATATTAAATCTTTGATCTATGCCAATAATCTTGGAAGCCAACATAACTTGGACAATTGCAGACATAAGAACCCAATTGCTGCAAAAAGTGGGCGGAAATTGGATTCACAGAATGTGTTTTGTCTGAAGTAGTCCCGGCAGACATTTGTCCAAAATTGTTTTCAAACAATAATGCCATTTAATATTATTCTACATAAAATAAATAGTTTCAAGGCATTTAATTTGGTTGTTGTTTTATTTGCATTTAAAGTTCGGGAGCACTAAAAATCGCTCTATAGTTCAAGAGACGTTTTTATTTCATTACAAATTCAATAGCAATTACTCAACTGGAAAACTGAAATCTCAAAAAGTTAATCTGAAAGCTGTTTTAGTCAATATTATCAACAAACGAACGCCAACAAAAATATATACAAAACCAAACTAATATTTCCAATTCCACCATTTTAACTGTTAATTTATTATATATAAAACAGAAATTGTTTTTTGGTTTGGTGTTTGTGTAACAGCATATGTAACATTTTTAACAACATGGTAATTTGACTATTGCCGATGATCTAATTTTGTGAAACGAATTGAAAAATAACACATCCGTCAATAAGTTCTCGGTCTGACATTTTTTTTGCAAATTTCGACGTTATTCATGAATATATTCTCCTTGAAGAGCAGTAAAATCTTTTCAACACTTTTCTAACATTTCTTTACCTTTTTAATAAAACATTTTTTTTGTCTTCAAAATATCCTTCAGTTTCAGCAATTACGTCTTCATTGGAGCGAAATTTCTTTCCAACGAACTTTTTTTTTGAGGTCTTAGAACAGGAAATAGTCGCTGGGATCCAAATCGGGAGAATACGGTAGATGGGGCAGCAATTCGAAGTGCAATTGATGCAATTTAGTCATCGTTGCGAACAATTCGTGCCACGGTGCATAATTTTGGTGAAACAGCAACAAATTTTTGTTTTGTTCATTTGGAACCGTTTTTGCGATCTCGCCCTTTAAGAGCACCAATAATACTATGTAATATTTGCTAATGATTTTACCTTTACCTTTTTTACCTTTATCGAGATAATCGATGAACAATATCACATGCGCATCCCAAAATTCATTGTCAACAAGCTTGCTTACCGATGGTTGTGGCTTTTGCGCTTGGACGGCTTTCACCGGCTGCCATCCACTCAGCCGGCTGCCGATTTGACTCCGGAGTGTAGTGATGGATCCCTGTTTTATCTATTGTTACATACCGCATGAAAATTTCTCTTAAACAGTTCCGAACATTGCTCAGAATCATCAATACGTTGTAGTTTTTGGTCCGCTGGGAGCAAACGCGGTACTTTTTCGATAACAATTTAGGCATTCCCAAATGTTCATGCAGAATGGTGTAAATATTTCATTTCGATATCTCCATGATATCAGCTATTTCCTGTAGCTTTACTTTACAGCGTTGCAAAATAATTTTGTGAATTTTTCTGATGTTGTTTGGTGTAACAAGCGTTCAGTATCATAGCTGTTTGTGAGGCCACGTTTGAATTCAGCATACCTGCTGATTCAGCTGCCATACTGTGACAGAGTCCGGGTAATGATAATTAAGCCATTGTTTTGCTTCAACGGTTTTTCTATATTAAAAAGCTGTTCTTAATCAACAGACGAAATATTTTTTTTCATTGTTGTGACAATAACAAAACTAGCGTCACTTAAAGCACAAAAATTCAGACACTAGTAGACAGATTGTCATGAAGTTTTGAAACACACGTTTGAAGGTTGGATTTTTATAAGTTACAACATCTATGTCAGATCGGGAACTTATTGACCGATGTGTTTTACGCAAAATTCGATGGTTTTACTAAAAATTCAGTCAGATTTACTAATGCAAATGAGGGTGACGCACTAATGCAAATGAGGGTGACGCACTAATACAAATAAGGGTGGCATACTAATGCAAAAGCGGTTATCATTAACGAACCACCATATCGCAAAATTATGTTAGCTGTTTTTTCGCCCACATTGGAGTATAATGATCTGGACAGCATGCAGTTTCAACACAGTGATTCTATATCAAAGAGTTGAAACACATCAAATTTCCTGAATATGCTATCTCCACAAACGATAATGAACATGATCTACTGATATGCTGCAGTTAGGTGTCATAGTATTTTCTATTACTGTGATTGCACCTATAGGTTACCGTGGGCCCCGAACTAAGATCATCTGCTATCGATTAGTCCCAGTCATCATATTCCGAGGACTATCAAAGCTAAGTTTGCGATTAACCTTTAGTTTTGTCGAGAAGGTCGACTAGTGAGAGACCAACGTAGAAGGCCTCACTTGTAAACGCTGGTCCCTCAACCGAACAGACGTTCTCTCGGAACGGTCAGTACTAACCAACTGAAATATCTTGAAAAGAGTGTATTATAAGTTGTCGTGAATTATGTCATAACAATAAGAACAAGCCAAAACGATAAGTTTCAAAAACAGTATTCAAATTTTTCTAACCAATTTGAGTTTATACACATATGTCCAAAAGTTTGGAATATTTACAAATATGATATCTACGCCTAAGATACTCTAAAAATTGTAATGATTATTTATTTTGGACAGTTTTTAAATGAAAATAACAAAAGCATTGTTTTGCTCATAACACAGGTTTTTCGATTTTTACCCATTCTGTTGATGCTGCTATTTACACATTATTTCAGATATTTTTCAATTTTCGATCAATCTGTTTAAAAATGCCTTGCATCATGATATCTCATTTTAACAGATCAAGCGTAATTGCTTTGCTACAACAGAGCTTTAATTAATGTGCTATCGCATAAATTGTAGGTGTTTCCGAAAGTGCTGTATTGAAAATTCATAAAAAAATCCAAAAGACAAATGACGTTAAGGATCACCCCAGAAGTGGTAGAAAACGATGTATAACAGGTGCACAAAACCGGCAGATATCAATGATAGCTCGATGAAATCGTCTGGAAATCACAAGTGGTATATCAAGGGAGCTTATTAGACTTGAAAGGGTAAATGTTTGACAACAAACGATAACACGCAGACTGAAAGCGGTAAATTTGCATCGCAGAAGACCTTTACGTGTTCACAAACGAATCTTTCAACAAAAAAATGTAAGATTGCAATGAGTATGAGAAATGATGGATCATAATCCTAACTAGGATAAAGTAATGTTCTCCGATGAGACGAGAATTGGCTTGGTTTCTGATTCACGAAGAACATTAGTTTGGAGAGCTCTCTACAAGCCCGACTAGAAACAACTCAACCACGTATCCCATTTGAAGGTGGGAGCGTAATGTTTTGGGATGGTATTATGAGGATACACAGACACTTCTGCTGGCTCTGGAGAGAAGAGTCACTGGTACTGTGTACATCGAGGAAGTTTTAAATTCCGTGGTGCGTCTGTTCCAAGGCGCGTGGGCGACGGATTTGTTTTCATGTATGACAACGCACCTCTTCATCGAACAGAAACCGAACAACATTTTCTTGAAGAGAAAGGAATAACCAAGTTAGGGTGGCCAGCAAACCCCCAGACAAATGTGATTGAAAATGCTTGGTACATTCTGAAAACACGCGTCAAGAAACGAAACAATTTTCCTTTTACGCTGTGAGAACTAAAAGATGTTGCTAGTGAAGACTGGGAGAGAATTCCACAAGCCCAAATTGATCATTTAATCGACAGCATACAAAATAACCTACAGGCATGCATACAAACCCATGGAGGAACTACTGCTTATTAGTTTTATTGAAAGTTGTTCTTTTTATTTTTAAATTACTTTTGAAGGTAATTAGTACATTGTAATTTTTTGACTCCAAAATAATAAATCAATTTTACACACATTGATCATTTGATGTCGAGTTTATTCTTACTATCAGTAAGAGTTGTAATAAATTGATGTTTACTTAAACGATATAAAAAATAAATATTATTAATAAAAAGTGAAATGTTTGAATATTCCAAAATTTTGGACACATGTGTATTATTAACAGAGTTTCTCTTCGCCCACAAATCATTAAAATTAGTTTAATAATTAGAGTAAACTCATTGTGGTATTTGCCTTCTTTAATAAATATTGGCTATATTCAAGACTTTAGTATAATAATATATATATATATATATATATATATATATATATATATATATATATATATATATATATATATATATATATATATATATATATATATATATATATATATATATATATATATATATATATATATATATATATATATATATATATATATATATATATATATATATATATATATATATATATATATATATATATATATATATATATATATATATATATATATATATATATATATATATATATATATATATATATATATATATATATAT